>CM053607.1:47191991-47225988 GCA_028646535.1 Procyon lotor | reverse complement strand
AAATAAATAAATAAAGTCTTTAAAAATATAGATTTTCTCAAATTACATACTAATTGATAAACAAGTTGTTAAATTCTTGCACTCCCACCTTACCCTTTCCTGCCCTTTTTGAGTAATATATTTAACTTTTTGAATAATATATTTAACTTCTAAAATATCACACATCAAATTTGCAGTCTTTTTTTCTTCTTTTTTTTCTGTGAGGTAGGGGTGGTGGTGGAGGAGGAGGTAGGCATAGAATCCTCTGTGGTTTCTTCTAATTTCTTCTCGGGCAATTTTTGGATCTTCCTCTGAACAGCCAAAATATACATATATATATTTTTTTCAGAATATATATTTTTAAACCTATTTCACAAAGAGTTCACAGAGAGTGACATGCTTTGCATTGTTTGATATTTATGTCCACCCTAACCTCCACATTCCACACAGTTCAGGTTTAAAAGTTGTGCTAACAGTGAATACAAATGATTAAATTGATAGTAGTTATACCTGATACACATCTGTTGTGTCTCCTAGCCACCATTCGCCCTACTACAGGCAACAATTACTCATCATCATTAAAAGATCTGCCCATCCAGCACTTTCAGTGTCTACTACTATTTTTTAAAGATTTTACTTATTTATTTGACAGAGAGAGATCACAAGTAGGCGGGGGGTTGGGGGGGGAAGCAGACTCACCACTGAGCCGAGAGCCCAACGCAGGGCTCTATCCCAGGACCCTGAGATCATGACCCGAGCCGAAAAAAGAGGCCCAACCCACTGAGCCACCCAGGTGCCCCAGTGTCTACTACTTCTAAGGGAACTCCAAGAGTAGTATGTACTACTTAAACCCAAGCCTATTAGTGAGTTCTATTCCCCTGGTCACAGAATGATCATATGACCAAAACTGTTCAGTGAGAGGGAATCTTAAGACATTGGTGAGTATCATCAGAAAAGAGACTTGCATGTTTCTTCTGGCCAAAAACATGCCCAGAATAGTTAATCACCATCTATATAACCACCAGGGCAAAACCTGTCTATAAATGAAGCCAGTCCATTGAGGAGGTTGGGGCCAAGAGATGAGAAATCAAAAGAAACCAGACCTTCCTAACATGACAGTCCAAAGCACTTGAAGTCAAAGATCAAGCTAGACTTTTCAAATGAGATAGCTGGTAAAGTCTGCTGGCCTGTTTTTCAGTTTAAGTTGGGTTTTTCTTTACTTTCAACAACTATTACCACCATGCTTCCTTACTACACTCTTTGGTTATAATCTTATCGACCAGGCAAGAGTATTTCAGAGACCTTATAAGAGTGTAATATGCTGAAAGCCATGTACTAGGAAGACTAGTCTGGCAGACATGTGCAGATGCGGAGAGGGCAGACAAAGCAGAACACAGTTGTAGCAATCTAAATGGGACTTGATGAAGGTCTGGCCTTAGGAGAGAAAGGAGACATGACTTTTATCCCTCTCAGCTCAGAGAGAGAAATCCAGGACATTGCCTGAGGATAACAATACAAAACTGAAAAAAAAAAAAAAAAAAGAGCACAGAAGAGTCCTACCTGTTTCCCTTGTGACCTTCCAGTGTTTTTCTTGGGGTTGACAAGTAATTATGGAGTACCCACCAAGGATCTAAAAAGTGTGTGTCACACTGTGGACCAAAGGAGTTATAGATGAAATGTGTCTTTAATTTCCAAACTTGTACATGTCCATTCTTCCAATATAATATCTTCAGCTAATATTCAGAAGACACAAAGAAACTGGAGAATTATTTCAAATTTTATTCTAAAGATAATCATGTATCCTGACCTAGTTGCATAGTTTATAGGACACTTTCAGTTTCTTTACAGTAGCTAAATTATGAGTTTTCTGTTATTCAATTAGTTCTCACTGACTCCTGGAAGCCAGAGTTCAGAGCTGAAAGCATGGTCAAATTCATGAGATATTTACATATATTCATCACAGCACACCCTTTAAGATGACATTAATTAGAGTAAAATATATGAATTTCACTGTGTTATGATTAGATATCACAATAATGTAGATTCTGCCACAAGGGTGGAGATATCTATAGCAAGATAATGTTCTGAGCACTTAGAGAAGGCAATGGTAGGCTCCTTGAGAGGAGCATTAAAAACTGATGACTTTTTCCTTTCTCTGAGGCTACAAAGAGGTCATCTTCCTTCTTATTAATATTAACTACAGTGCCCCCAGTGTGGTTCTCAGTGAGAACCCCTTGTCTGGGTGTCTGAATAAGAGGGAATATAATAAAGATCATTCCTGTCTCTGCTCATTTAACTTCTCTATGAGCTCACATAGAATTTCTTATATCTGGAAGAAATGTCTTAAAAAGTGATTCAAGTATATCTGCTGTTTTTCTGAGGAATTATTATTAAGTAGTAAATATAACAAAACTGTCATTCAGTCCTTAAACTATGCATACAAATGTATGAAAGAAGTACTTGTCCTGGAGCATCAAGGTGACTCAGTCAGTTAAGTGTCTGATTCTTGATTTCAGTTCAGGTCATGATTTCGGGGTCATGAAATGGAGCCCTCAGTCAGAACCCATGCTCAGTAGAGTCTGCTTGAGATTCTCTCTGTCTCCCTCTTTCTCTCTCTCTCTCTGTCCCTTCCCCAGCTTACGCTCTCTAAATAAATAAATAACATCCTTAAAAACATAAAAAAGAAGTACTTCCATTATCCTTTTGGGCTTTATAGGTGAGAAAACTGAAGCTCAGAGGGGTTAAGTAACTTGCCTAAATTTAAGGGCTAATAGGTGTTAAAGGTAGGAATTGCCCAGCCAAATCAATATTCAAGTCCACACTCTACCAATGTGTGGAATAAATGCCTGGTTGTAGCCCCACAGGGAGCATCGATATTGGCCCACTCTTCCAGCAGAAGTTAGAATGGGATGTCTGTGAGGACAGGAGGTGTTTCTTAGTCATCCTTTGTTGTTATTGTTGTTTTACCCACTCCTGGAACATAGTGGGGGACCTTGGGGAAAGGTAGATGAGCAACTGGATAGTCATCACTATATGGCAAGCATGATATCTTCCTTGTTCTTTACAACCACCTCAGAGTAGGTGGTTCTCATGAGGGAAAAGATAATAATGATGATCAAAGAAACTAACAAATTTGCCCATGGTCACAAAACCAATGTTTGGCCAAGAGGGTTTGAATTCAGGATGATAACACTCCAAAGCCAAGGTCTTTCACTTCAGCAGATGTGGTTGCTTTTTTTGTTTGTTTGTTTTGTTTAAGGATTTTATTTATTTATGTATTTTAGAGAGAGGGAATGTGTATGCAAAGCTTACATAGGAGTGGGGAGGAAAAGAGAGGGAGGGAGATGGAAAAAGAATCTGAAGCAGCCTCCACACTGAACCAGACTCCACATTGAGTAGGGAGCCTGGACCTGGAGCTTGATCCCAGGACCCTGAGATCACAACCTGAACTGAAACCAAGAGTCAGGTGCTCAACCAACTGAGCCATCCAGGCACCTCTCCAGCAGATGCATTTGTGAATGAGTCTTTGACTGAATGATCCTGACTTGTATCATGTCAATTGCTTGGCTTCTCAAAAGCTGGTTTCTTTTGCTCTAATTTTGGCAGGATTTATGTCTCTCCCTAGGGAGGAGGAGAGATATGTGATGTATAAATATACACACACATAAGATTTGTGTTTGTTCATTTATACTGCAAAATATGATTTTTCTTCAAAATATGATTCTAACGAAGTAAAAATTAGATTATATATACTAGAGGTTGCCTTGTATTCCTAGTACTCTTCAAAATATCCTTACCTAAAATGTTGACAAATGACTTAACAAGGAAGTCTTCAATTACTGGGATCTCTAAAATAAGATCTTTTAAAATTCAAAGTTAATATCCTATTGGTTTGGTATGTAGAAAAGGAGTTGAATAACGCTTCATCAGCTGAAATGGGAGAAAATTCTGAAGTTAGCTTCTGCCAGCTTGAAATTATGTGTGATGATTAAGTATACTGCAGTTTTGCTAAAAATTAAATATTGAAATAAACTGTGGCTTTTGATTTGTTAACTGAATGATGAATTGTTATAATAAAACAGGAAATAATGATCAGAGTCAACATTTACAGATTCCCTCCATCATAGACATATATATTTTCTCATCCTTACCATTCTACTAAGTTAGCAGTATGCTCATTATACAAATGAGGAATCTGTGGCTCCCCATGGTGAAGTAACCTGCCCAAGCTGACAGAATTAGTAAGGGAAAGGGTGGATAATATGAACCTAGGTCTGTTTGTGTGCAAAGTCTATTTTTTTATGATTACCCTTCATTGGACAGTACATTTTGGTAGAGGTGCTAAAAAAAAAAAAAAAAAAACCCAACCTTTCTTCTTTCTTCTCAAACAAAATCAAAACAAGAAGCAGTGGGGGGTGGGGAGGGAGGAAAAAGCCTTTTGGGCTAGGAGAGGGAAATTAGTGATGACATGAGAAGATGAGAGAATGGATGGGACAGACTTCTTCCTAGTACTTGGAAAATAGAGACTTGACAAAAATTCAGGAAATAGATTTTAGGGATATAAGCAGCTAAATACTAGCTAATCAGTAAATACTAATAAATCAACAAATGAGTGAATACTAATACATCAACTAATAAATAGCAAATCAATATTAAATGGCCCAATGTACAAAATGTATACCTGAGCATTGAAACTTGGGTGTAAATAAGATAGGTGCCTCCTGAAACAGCTGGAAAAGGCTAAGAAAATTAAAGAATTAGAATTAAATGATCTACTAGATAATAATAATCTTATAATAAGAAATATGTATTGTGTACTTTCTGTGTACTTGGCTTATGCTAGAACTTCATATTAATTAATTAATATCACAGCAATCATAAAGAGGATGTAATTTTATACATAGGATTTTATACACAGAAACTTGTCCGGGATTACAGAATTAGTAACTGGTAGAGCTGTAATTTGAACCTAGTCACACATTCTCTTCCACTGTAATGTACCCTTGCATATGCAGTAGTCTCTATCCTTAACACATATGCATATCAAATTAAAAAAAAAAACAAAACCTTCTGTGTCCTACATTGTGGTCATTGCTTAATGACGATGATCCCACACTTCAAAAGAAGACACTCCACTTTTCTCTGCTCTTATTTATTAGGCTTTTTTTACACATGAAAAACTTGCTCACAGTAGAATTCTTTCCTCAAAGTCTAAAAATGAAAGAAATAGATCATTTTTAGGGTTGTTTACTCATATGAAGTGTGCTTTATACACTTCACCAATCTCTGCCATAGAAATACAATAGAAAATGTATTTTCATTTAAAATGCTAAGTCTTTGATCTATGATCTAAATCACATTAATTCAAACTCTGCCAATTTGAAATTCATTGACTTATAGAATTTTAAAAATGAGCAAATTAGAAGGATAAGTAAGAGTTCAGTGGGAATATTTATCCTCCTTAGGAAAACACATTTGGGGCACTTAAAAAAAAGAAAACCAAAACATAAATCTTGTAGCTGTTTATAAACAGTATGCCAATCTTGAATGATTTTTGTATCATTATTAAAAGTAGACCAGTTGATAATTTTTTCCTTCTATTTGGTCTTACACATACCCAAGAATGATAAACATGTATTTTACCATTAATCTTCTTTACCATAGACTTTTGTCTCCATAAGATTGTCTTAGGCTGGTGAATCTTGGATATATTTTAAGTAATTTAATGTAAGTGTTTAAAAATCTATTACATTTCTATATACTAATAATGAACTAAAAGAGAAATCAAGAAAAATTCCATTTAAAATTGTACAAAAAAGAATAAAATACCTAGGAATAAATTTAGCCAAGGAGGTGAAAGACCTGTACCCTGAAAATAAAAGTCACTGATGAAACTAAAGAACTAAAGAAAACACAAATAAATGGAAGGATATTCTGTCCTCATGGGTTGGAAGAATTACTATTGTTAAAATGTCCATACTACCCAAAGCAATCTACATATTCAGTGTAATTCCTTTCAAAATTCCAATGGCATTTTCATAGAATTAGAACATATATTTCTAAAATTTGTATGGTACCACAAAATACTTGAATGTGAAACCTGAAACCATAAAAATCCTATAAGAAAATATAGGTCGTAAGTTCTTCAACATCGGTTTTAGTGAAGCTTTTTTGATCTAATTCCAAAGGCCATGGCAACAAAAGCCAAAATAAACAAAAGGAACTACACCAAACTAAAAAGTATTCATACAGTGAAGAAACCATTAACAAAATGAATAGGCAACCTACTGAAGAGGAAAAGGTATTTGCAATTCATATATTCAATGAAAGATCAATATCCAAAATCCAATATCCAAAATATACAGAACTCACACAACTCAATAACAACAATGACAAAAACAAAACTCGCCAATAGTCTGATTTTAAAATGAGCAAAAGACTGGGCACCTGGGTGGCTCAGTCAGTTAAGTTACCTACTCTTGGTTTCTGCTCAGGTCATCATCTCGGGGTGGTGAGATCAAGCTCCCTGTCGGGCTCAACACTCAGAGTGGAGTCTCCTTAAGTTTCTCTTCCCACCCTCCCCCTTCTGCTCACACTCTCTCTCTCAAATAAATAAATCTTTAAAAAATAAAAAATAAAATAAGAAATGCTAAAAGTTTTCAAAGCCTGATTAAATGTTATAATTATCTTTTCTTAAAAAAATCCATGTTGACAAATGGCAAGCTGCAAACTGGCCACTTGGAGATGAAGTTATTGCAAGCAACTAGTAATTTTTTGGGAAAATATGTGGTTCTCCAGAAAGCTGGGAAAAGTGAAAAGAAAAGGAAAAGCATAAAAGACAGGGATGTCTCTCAAGTCATGGTTAACTTACAAGAACCTTTTTTAAAATGTTATTTTGTAGAACATAGATTCAAATTATAAGAATAGATGTGCACGATGACCATTAAAATTGGAAAACATTGCCTATAAAATCTACTTATTAGATATTCACCACATATATTTAGCTGTTTTTACTCTCATGTTTTCCTTTTTTTTTTTTAATTCCACTAAGTTAACATACAGTATAATCTTAGTTTCAGGTGTACATATATAGTGATGCAACACTACATATATCACCTGGTGCTCATCACAAGGTGCTCCTTAATCCCCATCACCTATTTCCCCCATCCTTCCATCTATTTCCCCTCTGGTAACCATCAGTTTGTTTTCTATAGTTAAGAGTCTGTTTCTTGGTTTGCCTCCCTCTCTTTTTCCCTTTTGCTCTTTATTGTCTAGCTTCTTTAATTCCACATATGAGTGAAATCATATGGTATTTGTCCTTCTCTGACTGACTTATTTCACTTAGCATAATACATTCTAACTCCACTCAAATCATTGCAAATGGCAAGATTTCATTCTTTTTTTATGGCTAAGTTATATCCCATTACACACACACAGACAGACACACATACATATACACACTACATCTTATCCATTCATCAGTCAATGGACATCTGGACTCTTTCCATAATATGACTACTGTTGATAATACATCTCTAAACATCAGGGTGCATCATCCCTTTGATTTAGTATTTTTGTATACTTTGGGTAAATGCCTAGTAGTGTAATTGCTGGGTCATAGGGAATTTCTAGCTTTAACTTTTTGAGGAAGCTCCATACAGTTTTCCAGAGTGGCTTCACCAGTTTTCATTCCCAGCAACAGTGCAAGAGGGCTCCCCTTTCTTCATATCCTCGCCAGGGCCTGTTGTTTCTTGTATTGTTGATTTTAGCCATTCTGACAGGTGTGAGAGGTGTAGTTTTCATTTGTATTTCCCTAATGATCAGTGATGTTGAGCCCAAAGGTAACTATGACACAGAATACTTTTCAAAGAATACCTATTTATTTGTTGCAGAAAAACAACATGAGAAACATTGTCCTAAGTCAGAGGAAGAATTTCTGAAACTACTCAGGGCTAACACTGATACCACTTGCTACTGTGCTTCATAAGACTTACGTGGCCTTAGGCACCTGATTTAATTAAATTATCTATTTTTTTTTAATTTTTAAATTGAAGTATGATTTACATACAATATTCTCTTAGTTGTAAACTGATCACCACAGTAAATCTAATTGCCATCTGTCACCATATAACCTTAATACAGTATTATTGACACTGTTCATCATGCTGTACATTATATCCCCATGACTTTATTTTAGAACTAGAAATTTGCACCTTTTGATCCCCTTTACCCACCTCACCCCCTCCCTCCTTGCCCCCAACTCCTCGCTCCTCTGGAAACCATCATTTTGTTCTCTCTATCTATGAGTCTGGGCTTTGTTTTGTTTTATTTAGTCTTGTTTTTTTAGATTCTACGTATAAGTGAAATCACATGGTATTTGTCTTTCTCTGTCTGGCTTCCTTCACTTTGTATAAAACCCTCAAGATTCATCCATGTTGTCACAAATGGAAATATTTCTGTCTCTTTTATGGCTAAGGAGTATTTGTACACACACACACACACACACACACACACACACACCACATCTTTATCAATTCATCTATTGACAGACACTTAGGTTGTTTGCATACCTTGGCTCTTGTAAATAACACTGCAGTGAACCTAGGGATGCATGTATCTTTTTATTTTAGTATTTTTATTTTCTTTGAATAGGTACCCAGAAGCAAGGGAATTGCTGGATCATACGGTAGTTCTATTTTTAATTTTTTGAGGAATCTCCATACTGCTTTTTATTAATGCACCAGTTTATATTCTCACCAACAATACCTGTGGGTTCTGTCTTCTCCATATTCATGCCAACACTTGTTATTTCTTATCTTTTTGATAACAGCCATTCTCACAGGTGTGAGGTGAGGGGAGATATCTGATTGTGGTTGTGATTTGCATTTCTCTGATGATTAGTGATGGTGAGCATCTTTTTACATACCTGATGGCCATCTTCATATCTTCTTTGGAAAAATGTCTTTTCAGATGCTCTGCTCAATTATATTTTATTTTTATATATATTTTTTAGGATTTATTTATTTTTCATTTGAGACAGAGAGAGAGAACGCAGGAGGGAGAGGGAAAGGAAGAGAGAGAATCTCAAGGAGACTGCCCAATGAGTGCAGAACCTGACAGGAGGCTTGGTCTTAAGACCAAGAGTAGAAACCAAGAATAGGTCACTTAACCAACAGTGCTACCCAGGCATCCCACATTTCTTGTTTCCTATTCTAGAGTTCGGTAGGAGTCTACAGATTAAAATTTTAATGTAACATTATTTTTTAGCATTGTTTTTGTCTTCCTCTAAGACTTTCTTCAATAGAAGCTCTATCTGATACCCAGCCTAGTTTCCAACTAATACATAGTTTCCAACAGAATCCATTCCATCAAAACTATTCTGCTAATTGCAATCCACTCATTTATTCATTTGTTCATTAAAAACATTCACCCATGCCCATGTTTTCCCAAGCACTGAATTAGGCCCTAATGATATCAGTGATTAATATGACAGGCACAACCTTAAATGGGACAAAACATAATTTAAATAAGTTATTTAATGAAATCAATACAATGTTAGCTACAGCATGGATGCAAAGAAAAAGGGACTAACTCAGCCTGGGTGACTCAGGGGAAGTTTTTTTTTTTAAAGATTTTATTTATTTATTTGACAGAGAGATAGAGAGCACAAGTAGGCAGAGCAGCAGGCAGAAGGAAAGGGAGGGGCAGGGAGCCCGATGCGGGACTCGATCCCAGGACCCTGGAATCATGACCTGAGCTGAAGGCAGCCGCTTAACCAACTGAGCCACCCAGGTGCCCAGGGAAAGCTTTTTAATTAGAATAACTCCGAAAATTGAGCATAAGTTGAACACCTGAGGAGACATTTCTTAGTCAAGCAAAGGTTGTCTATTCTAGGGAAAGAGGAATGGGCAGTGTCAGGGTACCAGGAACAGGGCAGAGGAAATAACATAAGCAGAGATAAGAGAGAGCTTGCTGTGTTCAAGGAACTGAAAGACATTCCCTAGGTGGGTTAGAGATTAAGAAGAAAAATGAAGATAGGTGTGTTCAGAGTAGTCAACAGGGAAAGATCTTGATCCAAAATGTTTTAATCACAATTTCCTTCCTTTTCCCCTCAATTTCCAAGCACATTATAAATATCTTGCCAATTCTTCTAGATTTTTAATTCTTAAAATGCTTTACCTAAATTCTATCCTTTTAAGGCTCATGCAAAAATCACCCATCTCACAGAAACCTTGCATTTCACAGAACTACTATGTATTTCTATCAGCCCCACCCATTAGTAATAGTCCATGGCGACTTGAATATAGAAACATAAACAGGAATTCATGTTCTTTCCTTCTGAGCAACCTAGGAGCTCTGAGGGTAAAGGCTGCACTATACAATCTTTGAAAGTGAACAAAAAAGGCATTCACCAAAAGCCATAAATATTTCACACAAAATAATTAAAAATAAAAGAGGGTACCGGCTTATTTCAGTAAAATTTTACATCTTACCCATAAACTGACATTTTAAGAATGTCTCCAGATTCTAGGAAATTATTGAAAGAAAATAATAAGGTCAGTGCACAATGATGTTCTTTAAAGCCTGCTTACAATAGCAAAAAAAGTTAGAAACAATTTTCAAAGTCCTTCAAAAAGGGATCAGAGTTAAAAACTGATGGTTTATCCACACAAAGGAGTACCATGCAGCCATTAAAAATAATGATGTAGATCTAAATATGTTGAGATCAAAAGGATTCCATGACATATCATTAAAGGATAAAAGCAGGTTGCCAATAAACTGGTATGGTAAAGTTATGAAAAATTTTACAAATACTTCATCACAGAGAGGTTTTGAAAATAATAGTCACCATAAAGATAACAATGGTTAACTCAGGGTGGGAGATATTCAGGTGATTTTGTTTTATTCTTTATATTCTCTTATGTTGTTTGATTTCTTTTAAGTCATATACGTAATTTTATGGGAAGAAAAAATTTAAAATCTAGTCAATTCTGATTTTTTTAAAAGATTTTATTTATTTATTTGAGAGAGAGAGAGAGAGAAAGTGAGAGAGAGCATGAGAAAGGAGAAGATCAGAGGGAGAAGGAGACTCCCCGCGGAGTCTGGAGCCTAATGTGGGATTCAATCCTGGGTCTCCAGCATCATGACGTGAGCCAAAGGCAGCTGTCCAACCACCTGAGCCACTCAGGCGCCTCTAGTCAATTCTGATTTTAAAAGAAGAAAACTCCATTTTAATGAACATGGATAGTCGAATATAATTTTAATTTGCAGCTTATTAGGTAAGCAGTTCTCAGATGTTTTTCTCCTGGGATATGACCAATGACTACCTTACTTGGGACTTCTGCAGACAGGAGACATCCTGTGGGATTCTGGGCCTTACCAGAAGGGAGCTGGCCATTCTTCCACTTCTCTCTCTCCCACTGATCTTGGATATGAACTGTTATACTACGCTACTGGTCTGACATGCCCATAGGGAATGCAAGATGTTCTACAAGATATCTGAATCCTAGAATTTGGAAACATTGGTAAGAACACAGTGACAGATTTTGACTGGTATTAAAGGGAATAATAAGAGGATTTCTTTTCCTCATTCAGGAAATAAGAGCTTAAATCTCATGAGAATTTGATTTTAACAGGTGCTTTAATAAATATTTCTTATCCCAATGACAGGATTTTTATACATCAAACTGAGTTCCCTGAAGTCAGATCTGAAAAGAATCAAGTAACTATAATCTCTTATCTTATCATTTATATCCTACCCATATGTATCTGACTGACATCCTAGGTTTAGTGCTTAACTTTCTTCTCTGAGATAATGTTCTCCATCTTTCAGAAAATCCAAGATCTTTTTTTTCTTCACAATCAGCTACCAAATCTTCTTAATCAGGAAACCTTCCTTCATGATTCCTCTTAGCACACAATGTGACCCTAAACTGGATATCCTCAGCACTGACCTATTCAATCTACTGTCTTCTCATCTGTACAACTGTCTACTCATTTGTACATCTGGGTATCATTTTGTGGGGTTTCCATGTCTACTCCATTTCTTGAAACTTTGGCTTCCATGACAACTGCATATTTGCACATTGTTGAACATACCCTCCACTTTCTAATCTGGCACTTTTCCTTATTATACTCTTCTAAAATACACAACAGTGATTGGTATGGGCTTAACTGGGCACCCTTCAAAATTTTTAAGTTGAAAATCTACCCACAGGTATCTTTAAACGTGACTATATTTAGAGATAGGGTCTTTAAAGATGATTAAATTAAGATGAAGCTATTAGAATGGGTCCTAAGCTGCTCTGATATTCTTCTAAGAGAATATTTGAATACACAGAAAGATGCCAGGAGTACTCAAGCTCTGACAAAAGACCTTGTGAGAATGCAGTGAGAAGAAAGTCATTTGCAAGGAAGAGGCCTCAGAAGGAATCAAACCTGCTGCTACCTAGGTGTGGACCTTCAGCTTCCAGAACTGTGAGAAAATAAATTTCTGTCGTTAAGCCACTCAGTTTGTAGTATTATGTTATGGTAGCCCTAGCAAACTAATATAGTGATCTAAATCCCAATACTCTATTCACACAGAAAGTTAAGCTATAAGGGAGAATAATATCTTTAAATAAACTATTTCAAATTTCATTATTAAGCAATCTATTTTGATCCCTCCTCCATAGATTAGGCAAAAATTTGCCCCTTGGTATTCCATGTAGGTTAAAAGGAAGTTGAAGTTGGAATCACAATGGACCTATTATTTCTATCCTGAAAATAATTAAAATGAGGCAGACTCCTCTTAGTCATAGATGTTCTTCTCCGAACACTGAGAAAATTTTAGATAATGGAACTAAAGGACAGATTCTCAGTAAAATAGTATGTAGCCATCTGGGGGCAAATTAAAGGGTTGGAAATAGTAGTAATAAGATCTGATATACTTTAAATAAATTTTTTGATTGGGAATAACATCTATGTGTAAATTTCTACAGGTATTAATCCTTCATGTTTCAAAATACCATCTCAAAACAATCAGAATATTAGACTTAATATTCAGCAAAGATTTAAGTTTACAAACACACACACATAAAAAGCACCAGATGATTTTTTCAATGGGAACTCAGTAAAATTAAGAATGTCTTCTGAAGGTACCACTGGAAGAGTAAAGAGGCAAGTCGTGGACTGAAAGAAGTCTATCTACTCACACATCCAGAACCTGAGGAAGCAAATCCATAAGAAAAAGACAATTAACCGAATAATCAGTTTTAAAAATGGGCAGGGCACTTAAACAACCATCATACTATTCTTAGATGTAGGAGTAAAACAAACCAAAACCACAAATGGGTACCAGCATATATCCTCCTCAGGACATCTAAATTTAAAAAGAATCTCAAGTATTGGTGAGGATGTAAAGGAACAGGAATTCTCTCATACATTAAATGGATGACTATCATAGAAAAAATGTTAAGTGAAGGAAGCCAGATAAAAGGGAGTACATACTGAACAATTCCATTTACATAAGAGTTAATAATAGGCAAAACTAGTCTATGGTGATTGAAATCAGTAGAGTTAATTTGGTATGGCGTGTTAATTGGGGATGGAGAAGAGGAGATACACACAGGAAAGGGGAAAAAAAGAAATTTCTACAGTGAGAGAAATGTATCTGTATTCTGAGATACATCCAGTGTGAGAGAAATACATTCTGTATCTTCATTGGTGGTAGTTACATATGGTAGTATGGTATATATGGTGGTAGTATACATAATATACATATGAAAAAAAGATCCACTGAGCTGTAGACTTAAGGTTCATGCACTTTATCATAAATATCCTTTACCTCAATCAATAATTTTTAATATAAATATATAACAAATTATATATTTATATATAAATATATTTATATATATAAATTATAATATATAATTTAATATACCATATAATATACCATATTATATTATATTATACCATATTATACTATAATATACCATACTACATATGGTAGTATGGTACATATGGTGCTAGTATACATAATATACATATGAAAAAAAGAACCACTGAGCTATAGACTTAAGGTTCATGCACTTTATCATAAACATGCTTTATTTACCTCAATCAATAATTTTTTTAATTCTTTTTTTTTAATTAATTTATTTATTTGAGAGAGAGAGAGAGAGAGCATGAGAGGGCAGAAGGTCAGAGGGAGAAGCAGACTCTCTGTGGAGCTGGGAGCCCGATGTGGGATGATCCTGGAACTTCAGGATCATGACCTGATCCAAAAGCAGTCACTTAACCAACTGAGCCACCCAGGTGCCCAATAATTTTTAAGTATATATAATTTGACAGTACTCCATATAGCAATTGTGAGCAATGTCTCTCTTACTATCATTTATAAATTATCAGTTACAGACTTGAGATATCTTATTATATTATTCCACATTTAGGTAGCAACGGAATTGCTGTTTAAATTTTTGTATAATATATATTTTATCTATAATTAGGTTATAAATTACCTGAAGGGAAGCAACACTTCATCTATCTGCCTTTTTGGAGTACTGCCTATAAGACAGCAATTACATGCTAATTGCTGAACAAATATTTCTTTCTATTCTCAGCTACTTGGGAAATAGAGAACTTTATCCCCTTTTTCACAGATAAGCCTAAAGTCAACCAGCTGGTCAGTAAAGGAATGAGATTCAAGACCTGTTTTTTCCATTTGCAAGGCAATACTTTTCAACATTACTATAATGTATACAATCTATGGAATATTACATATATAAACTCTATACTATACTATATATATAAACAGTATAGTATACTATAATATTATAGGGGATATCTTACATCCTATTGTTTAATGTTTTGTCTTCTCTACTAGACTTTGAGCTCCTAAAGGGACACAATTGTGTCTTCTATTTCTATTTTATTCCTTGACTTTTTTGAATAGGGAAATAAATGCAATGTGTTCAAATTGCTGATGTGGACAATGACAATGTTGATGTGGACAATGTGGCTATACATGTGGTATAACCAGCTTCTGCAGTGATGGGAGCTACTGGATACATTTCAAAAGTATAGCTCATGGCCAAAATCAAAGGCAAACATACAACAAGGCTATTATCAATGACAAGAGCAGCAAATTTAGGCAGAACAAAAATTGAGGAGAATTCTCAATTTCTCTACACGTCTCACAGATTAAAAAGTACTGAGGTACTCAGGGCTCTAAGAAACAAACATGAGATAGATGGAGGTAAATGGAAAACAAGTAGGAGGACTATATTTCTAAGGAGGGCTTTTTTTTCTTCTTCTAAGTAGGATGTTTTAAAACTGCCACATACTTCTTATGTTGACTGGAAAATAGTATTTTTAATTTTTATTTATTCATCTTTCCTTCTGAACACTTACTTTGAAATATTCCCCTCAACTGTCCCTTCATGGTCACTCAAAAATAGCCTCTCACCTTCCTCTAGTTTCCATATTATGACCAGTTTTAGCTAAAATGGTAGAGTAAGCATATCTCACCTCTGGCTTCCTCCTACCTCTCCTTTTATCTTACCTCCCCCAGACGTTCCCCACTTCTCCCAAGTTTTTTCTCTAGTGACACTTGGTGATAACAGTGTTGTTGGAGCTCTGCATTCCAGAGGGATTTGCATTTTAATAGGTTACTCTCCCACCTACAGGCCCCTGTACTAGATCATCAGTGTGCAGTCAGGGAACAGAAAGCTTAGCCTGCCCAGTGTTTAAAAGACAAGTAAAAACTACAAAACCTACTGAGAATATATATAAAAGAATTTTTTTTAATTTTATATTCTTCTTTTTTTTTGTTTTATTTTTTTTATTAACATATAATGTATTATTTGCCCCAGGGTAAAAGAATTTTTTTAAGTTTCTGTTTCCACTTTCTTTTGAAAAATAAAAAAAAGTTGGCAACATTAGGCTTGCATTCTCAAATGTAACTATCAGCTGGAAGTGTGTAGAGGCTGCTGGTTCTACAAGGTTATAAGGTCTCCAGGCTCCCACCACTCCCTATCACATCCTTAACCCAGAGTAGTAGTCAAATGCCATTTATCAGAGTCTGAGTTGTTATTTTACTGAGAACATAGGAATATTTCTCAGGGCCCAGATAATCTATCCAAAGTAAAAACATAAAAGATAGACCAAGAGACATTTTCTCTTTTATTCATTTTTTTAAAGACTTATTGATTGATTGGATTGGGGCACCTCAGTCAGTGAGTGTCTGACTCTTGGTTTTGGCTCAGGTCATGATCTCACAGTTGTGGGATTGAGCCCTGTGGCAGGCTCTACATCGTGCGGAGTCAGCCTCAGATTCTTTCTCCCTCTTTCTGCCCATCCTTTCTCCCTCTCTGTCTCTGTATTTAAAATATTTATAAATTTAAAATATTTAAATTTTATATATATTTTATTTGTATAAAATATATATATTTTATTTGTATAAAATATATATATTTATATAAAATTTATATAAACATATTTTTATATATAGTTATATATATTTATATATATTTTAAATTTTTTTAAAGGACTTATTTATTTTAGAGAGAGAGAGCAAGCAAGTGGGGGATGGGTGGCGGGAGAGAGAGAATCCTAACGCAGAATCCCTACTGAATGTAGAACCCCATCACAGGGCTCAATCCCAGGATCCTAATATCATGACCTGAGCTGAAATCAAGAGTTGGAAATTTGACTCACTGAGACACCCAGGCAACCCAACATTTCTTTTTTCTTACATCAAATGTGCTTTATTCATTTACATTCCTTGACTGAACCATGTACAAATCAAACTTATGGCTCAACTTTAGCCCCTTGTCTTAGACGTTAAGTGTAATAACAGAAGATAGAAAGCTTCATTTTGGCTACAATGCAGTCAGTCAGATAGTCACCACATATTTACTGTCTGCCATGTGTCAGACATTGTAACAGACACAGGAAAAGATGATGATGATGGTAAAATGATTATTATTTACAGAAAGCCAGATACTGTTCTAATCATGCTCTCATCTGATCCTCACAACAGCCCTATGAGGTAGATTCTATTATTACCAACTCACAAATGAGAAAACAAAGGTTCAGAGAAGCAAAGTAACTTACCAAGATCTGCGAAGAAGTGATCTAGCTGGATTTGAACCCAACAATCTAAGTACAGAGCACAGCAGCCTTAACATTATATTACACAGTCTCTGATGTCATGCATAGACATGCAGTGATAGCACCTTGCCCTCCTGGGGCTTTGTAAGAGTTCCCTTCCTTGTTCTCATAGGGAGACTAAAAAGATACTGAGACTTTTTGTCTCACCATGTTTTTAAATTTTATGTTTGTTTTCTGAATTTCTCCCATGTTTGTTCAGTTTTAATCTGGATCATTTACCAAATCCCTCATTTTCCAATATTTTAATTAATTTCTTTTCAGATCAGACACTGCTGTATCCCTCCTTTTATCCATGGCTGAATTTATAAATGCCAATAAGGAAATGCAAACAAACAAATAGAACCCCCACTAATCCTCTCTGGCAATTTCTGTGTTTTATCTAATGAGCTCTAATATATTAGGATAAACAACCATTCCAAACTATTTGGTCAGAATTTAGAGAATCAATTTTTTTAAGCATTTGGGTGATTTCCTTTTCTTCAGTCAGTTCAGGTCTAAATAAGCTACAAATGTAAAATCCTTTTGCTTAATTTTTTTAGACTATCGTAAGAGCAGACTCTCTTAGAAAGTTCTATATGGTAGAGAGTTCACAAAGCTTCACTGGACCACCTCACTCCCCTGAAACAAAAGGCCAAATAGCCGTTTTCAAGCAGATATTTTGGATGATGTTTCTGGTTAACCCATGTAGAACCCTAAGGGAACTTGCTATAATCTAATAATTGTACTATTTATTTATTCTAGTTTATTTTCTATTAAAGATTTTATTTATTAATTTGACAAAGAGATCACAAGTTGGCAGAGAGGAGGCAGAGAGAGGGGGAAGCAGGCTTCCTGCTGAGCAGAGAGCCTGATGTGGGGCTCGATCCCAGGACCCTGAGATCATGGCCTGAACTGAAGGCAGAGGCTTTAATCCACTGAGCCACCCAGGCGCCCCCAGAGCTATTCTTCTTAAGCTACATCAAACACATTTCCTGCTTCTTCTCTTTGATGTTCCTATAACACTAGTAAAAAGCTTACCCACATTCTAAAAATTTTCTTCAAATATCCAGTCCAACTCATACATTTATCCAACACATATTTAATGAGCACTTATGGGCCAGGCTCTGTTGTCCATGATGGGGTTACAGTGGTTGACAAATCAAAGTCCCTGCCCTCACACTGCTCATGTATTATGATGGATAAAGTATTAAACAAACAGGAGTACTTTCATGTAGTAATAAGCACCATGAGAAAAATAAAAGAGGTTAATATAATGGAACATGACTAGAGAAGGGAATTACTTTAAATTGTGAGGAAGGGAAAGGCCACTCTGGGGAAGTCGGGAATGTGGGGTTGGTCTTCTTTCTTTCCTTGAAGATGAGAAAACCTGCTCAATTCCTTCTACAGGTAATCTTTTTCTTATACCTTGGAGTTGAGATTCAGTGTTGGAAGCACATTTACTTCCCACTGCCACTTCCTGATTATAGCACCATTCCTTTAATTCAACAATTCCAGGTCTTTATGCAGCCCACACTGTTTAACCTTATTTATTTATTTATTTATTTAAGCCATTAGATTTTGTCTACTTCCATGATATTTCCCTTAAATTGTTTGACCTCTTTTTTCCCCTAAATCATTGGTTCTCCATTTTGTACCTTATCCTCCACTTTTAGCTTGAATAGATACATTATTCACAATCATCAAGAAAACAACACCCTACTGTGTCAGTCCTTTGGTTTATTTCTATTCTATTCCAATGACCTTCAGTTCTACACCACTTGGGCATCCCATTTGCACAGCCACACTATACTTCATTAGTATCCTATGACAGTAACTTTGAATTTCTGTCCTTGACTTACAGGTTCCCAATATTCCACTTGACATTAATCATACTCTTCTTTTCATTTGGATCTATATAAGCATTCGTCCCCAAGTCTACTTTTTCTCTTCTAATTCACCTCTAAGTACAAACTCTGTGTAGGTCAGATATGAGTTCGAAAACCCCAACCTCCACTTAGAGCTGAACTGAGGGACTTTAAGGAAATTATTTACCTTACACTATGACTCCTTTTCCTTTTCTGTAAAACAAGGATAATATCGCATGAACATATGTATAAAGACCTTAGCAATTCCTTGGCACATGGGAAGTGCTTAATGAATGGTTGAGGTCATTATTATTATTCCTGATCTACCTAGTCTGGTCCTCTTGTAGGTTTGTAGTTCATACTGATGTTATCAAACTTCTCAAATGTTATTCACCGAATCTTTTCCTCATTGCTAATTGAGAGTCTACTCATTTATTGGAATTTCTATTTCTCTTTTATAACCACAAAAATCCATAAATGCCCTTGTTCATTCTCAATAAATGATCTAATCTCCTATTTTACTAATGTATCAGGATGTGAAATTCAACTCTTCCTGTTGTCTTGAATTTTCTGCACAGGTCCTTGGCTGAGAACAAGGTAATAGTTGCCAAATACTCCCCCATTCTAAAGAGAGTTGCTAAACCAGCTACACAGGACTTGCAAAAGAGATGGCTCCAAACCAATTCTGCTAGCATAGGAACCATCACTACTTCTGAATGTACAAGAGAGTGAGGTTTAAGGAGCCATGGGGAAATTACACTGGGAAGAATAACTGAAATACGATTATAGCCTGTCCTTGTTCATCACATTCATCAAGTGAAAAACTTTTCAACAGGACCCCAAGGACACCTTAACATATGCCCCAGGAGTTAAAACAACCTAAGATTTGGCATCTAATTTTTGCTAGGAGAGTCTGAAGGGAAGAGTTGGTGCATGGAGCGATGTGCACCAAGAATTAACTGCCTCTCCACTACAGGTGAAAAAGGTACACATTTCCTGGGAAACAAAATGGCCCTCAAGATAGAGTGTCAGCCTGAGATCATCTTAAGAACTGCATGGAGGGATGAAGTGAGCTAGTAAAGAGGTAGGCAATCAGAAGGCCAAAGCATGAGGGTGAGATTCAAAGCAGGCAGTCAGATTCCAGGCTTGGTCTGGATTGTAGAAGCCACAATTGGTGCTTCCCTGTGGGAGTAACTGGAAGGAACTCAACAAAAGATTCTCTTTTGAGAAACTCAACAAAAGAGACATGGAGCCCGAAATTATATATCCATCTCAATAGGATAATAACAACTATCTCAGTCACACAGAATGAGCAATTTCCCCCTTACTCCATTCTCCACCTAAAGATATCCCGGAAGAGTAAAAAATAAATAAGGAGTGCGGAAACAAGTGAATAAGGGAGAGAGAAGAATGAATCCATGCATCTTCCCCTACTGCAAGCTTCTAAACCTCAAGTAAACCTGAGCTAAGAGAGTAGGGACAATTTAAAATTGAATGTCTTTTGAGATGCAATACTACATTGGTTGGGACTATTAAATTTGCAAAATAAGGCTGTTCTTGGGAACTAAACAGATCAGATTAGCTGTGATACTGGACTAAGTTTTCATCCAGCTTAGGAAAGAATGAATCTAGGAATCCAGTTTAAGGGTCAAAGAGAGAAAGAAAAAACTCATTACCTGATTTCACCCAGATCCATATCACTCAATACAATAATAACACTAAGACCCTTTAACACGAACCTCTTCAACTATTCTCCTATTCTTAAAATTTTACTATTTGTTCACTTGTCCTTTCCTTATTTTCTCATGACCCATAAGAATAGTCTTCTCTCTAGTAAGAAAATTAATTTTCACCAACTTCTGCATCATGGCCCTCATTTATTCTCTAATTGATTTTTTTTTGCATTTGATATTCCTCCCTTTCCATGCTACTACACTCCTTTTGTTGTCCAATGTGATAATTTTTTAGTTTACATTGCTGTTCGTGTTTTCTTTTTTCCTGCTCATTCTTGATGATCCTTTATGTTTTCTTTCCTTTTGTTCATAGTCTTTCTCTTTGGTGTCCTCACATGCTCACTCTCTCTCTCCTAAAAAACTTCTTATAACACTACCTTTATAACCTCCATAGCTACATTTCTAGCATTGGTGTTCTGTCTAGGCCTAAGATACAGTTTTCAAAGGCCTGAAAGATACCTCCAGTTTTGTTTTGTTTTTTTTACATCTAGAGTACATTGCTTCAATTTGTTTCTTTAATGAAATCCTATTTAAGAGCATCTCAAATGGTACCTACTTGGTGCATTTTTCTTCCCTTAAGAGGAAGGAACACACAAAATTTCATTCTTCCTTATATGTACAAAATAAGAGACCATTATTTGATTCTCCCATGTGCTAGGATCTGTATGGATACCCATGGTGTCTTTTGTGTGTGTGTGTGTATGTGTGTGTATACCTTCCAAAGCACCTAACACAGTCCCCTGCTACAATGAGAACTCTCCTGATCACTGCTAAACTGAGTGAAATAATGATTTTGGTAGGACAAATGAACATGATACCTTCAAAAATATCTAGTCAATTACTTAAATTTTAAAAATGTGAAGGGGTTTAGCCAGAATGCCTAGAAAGGCAGATATAGGACCTGGGGAAACCTAATTATCCCTTCTATATATCCTTACCTGCTTTCTTGAACATATATTTTTGAATACTTTTTGTTTCTTTAAATAAATTAGAAACTCTTTGAGAGTAGAGATTTTAGGGAAGCAAAGTTGAATATAAAGGATCACTGAGTTGGGTTTTGGTCGCAGCATCCAGAATAGTAGGAAAATTCCAAATTTAACTAAGGCAGTGAGGGAATGATCATTAGTCATACCTAAAATGCACAAATAATGTATAAGATACCTATAGATACTGAGTATATACACATGTATGTGATATATGTGTCTGTATTTAGAAACTTATAGGACTACAGTGATTTAATGAATTTGGTGTGGAATCACAAAATGATACTGACAGACATATTCCTTTATGAGTGACTTATTGTAAAGAAAAAACCAAAATCTTCTGTATTGTAAAAATGAGCCATGGTCAGCTGCCTGCACTCTCCTGAGTTCTGATTCCTGATTTTTGATTGCTTCCATGACAACCATATTATTTCACCACCAGAATATCTTATAAACAGTTAAAATGAATGGAAATATATGCAAACTCTCCCGAAGTTAATTGTTGAGAAATAAAGGAGAGAGGGAGAGAAAACTAAAGTTATTCATTTGGTGAGTAAAAGTTATACATGGATAAAGACGACTTTCCTAAGTCCTCTCCACATGGATCAAATTTTATATGATATTTATTCTTACTTAGGGGTTGCCTATAATCATTCTTTAGTTGTTTCACAAATGGATGCCTTGCTTCTTTCAGTGGAATATGATCTCTCACAGTCTTAACTCTGTATTTCTTTCTTTTACTGAGTTCTTGCTATCTGTCAAACATTGGTATTCACTTACATGATGGGATTGGATTTCACCTTTACAAAAATCATTTTTAAGATGAGGAAACTTAGGTATCAAGCACTTAAACAACTAATTCACATTCGATAAGAGGAGATAGGTTTAAAATAAGGTTTAATGATTCTGAGCGTGGCTTTTCACTTTCTTAGATGTCTCTTAAAGAATGTACTATACTCTTATCTTTGTGGTGAACTGTATTACAGTTGTCAATTCATTAACCTTCCCTGTATCCATGTCTTTGGCTATGTGACTTTATAGTTCGTCCTTTAAGGCTGAGTCTTATTTTCTCACCCCATTAATGTTGAGCTTGACTGTGTGACTTCTTTTGCAAATGGAACATGGGATAAATGACAAATGTTTCCAGAGCTTAATCTTTAAGAAACACTGGAGGTTTTTATTTGCCCATCATATCATTCTGACATCACCATGAAAATAGTAGGCTCAGGCTAGCATACTGAATCAAAGACAGTGAGAGATACTTGGACCAAATCTTGGTGCAATTAATCACTTTGTACCAAGCCAAGCAAAGAGCAAGCTAGGTCAGACAATGCCTGCCTAGGCAACCCACAAATAAGTAAGCAGGAATAAATTATTGGTGTTATATGTCACTGAGTTTTGGCATAGTTTGTTATACAGCACTGCAGTGGCAACAGTAACTGATACACTTAATGATTATTCTTTGTGCTCAAACCTAATTGCCTCCACCAGATTATATACTCCAAAGTTATTCAGAGCCCTTGCAAATCATTTTGTCAGCCTCCAACATAACTAATACACTGTCTTATGTAGCACTAGTGTCCAAACATTGTTGAATGAATAAATGTGTATCTTCTTTTCTATTTCCCCAAATGTGCTATGTAAGGCTTGCAATAAAAATACATGGATCTCATATAATCAAAGATTTATAAGATAAAATTTGTACTGGGTTTTCTACTTATGGTACTTGTCACTGTAAGACCCTCAAGTTTTCCTATTTAAACAATGCAAGAATTGAAGTGTCTAAAATACTTGTGTGACCTCTTTAGAAAAGCAATTTAGTATAGTGGAAAGAACACAGTTTTGGTGCTATATGCTCAGTTTTGTTACTTATGGGGAATGCCAGCATGGGAAAAATTCAGACTTTTCTGAGCCCAAGCTTCTCATATATAAAGTAGGGCAATAACATAATTCCACATGAGTTTTAAATGCAGATTAGAATAACTGATATAGATAAATGCCTATCTTTAATAAAAAAATACTATTTATTGCAAACCTACTATGTGTAATAGGTCTTTTATTTAAAGCCAACACAGTATAAACACACCACATTGTTGCAAAACATTAATTTCACTGATTTCACACAATGTATAATATTTTCATGAACTTAAATAAAAACTGCAAATAAATTTTTTATATGCAAGTAAATTTGTGGCTGGATTTTCTGACCTTCAGAAATTTGAGTTCCTTCTTATACTAGAGGTGTTTTGTGAATATATTGGTATTTAGGCTGCCATAACAAAATACTACAGATTGGGTTGCTTAAAGAACACAAATTTATTTTCTCCCATTTCTAAAGATTGGAGGCCAAGATGAAGATACCAGCAGGATTGCTTTATGGTGCAACCATTCACCTAGGCTTCTTGATGTGTCCTCACGTGGTCTTTTTTTGTGTGCATGCATGCATGTGCATACCCACTCACAAACACAGACATCTGGTGTTTTTTCCTCATCTCATAAATATGTCAGTTCTAAATGATTTAGGCCCTACCTTTATGACTTCATTTAAACTTAATTATCTCTTTAAAGACTCTATCACCAAATTAGTCATATTGGGGGTCAGGGCTTCAACATATATCTTTTGGGATGACAAAAGTCAGTCCCCAAGAGGAGAGTATGGTGGTTTTTCAAATATGTCCAAAGATTCTTTGATACTCCTCTTTTCAAGAGGTGGAGCTTAGTTCCTCTTACCTTGAGTGTAGGCCAGATTTATTTAATTTTTTGAGAGAGAGAATGGGGGGAGAAGGGGCAGAGGGAGGGGGAGAGAGAGAATCTTAAGCAGGCTCCATGCCCAGTGCAGAAGCCCATGTGAGGCACAATTTCAGGACCCTGAGATCATGACCTGAGTCAAAATCAAAAGTAGAACACTTAACCGACTGAGCCACCCAGGCACTCGCCTCTCTCTCTTTTTTTTTTTTTTCAAAGAGAGAAAGAGAAAGCACAAGTGTAGGCTAGGTTTATAACTTGCTTCTAATTAATAAAATATGGCAGAGGTGACGGGATGTCATTCCAAAATTATGTTATAAAAAGGCTGCACCTTCAACTTAACATGCTCTATCTCACTCTCACCCTCTATACATCACACTCTTGAATCGTTTGATACAAAGAGAAGTCAACTGTCAAGGGGAGGTCCAAATAATGAATAACAGAGGTCTTTAACCAAGAACCAGCTTATTTCTAATTAAAAAAAAATTACAGCAAGAATAATAGGCTGTCACTTCTGAGGTTAGGTTATAGAAAGGAATGTATCTTCTGTGTAGGGTGTTTTTTCTTATTCTTGTGCTCTCACCCTTTCTTCTCAGATCACTCATTCTGGAGGAAGCCAGCTGCTATGAGGAACTGGCTCATATGATGAAATTTAGCAGCCTTAAGGCCAACAGTCAGCAGCAAATTGAATCTTTCCAACAACCTAACAGTGAGCTCTGAAGCAGGATCTCCAGTCTCAGGAGCGTCTCAGGGGCTGACGTTTGACTGCTCTCATGAGCGATTCTAAGCCATAACACCCAACTAAGTTCTTGTGGATTTCTGCCCCTCAGAAACTATGAGATAATAAATGTCTACTATTCTAAGCAGGTAAATGTTGGGTGTAATTTGTTACACTGCAATGTATGACTCACAGAGAGGAAACTCTTAAACAATCCTGTATAGGTAAATCTTACTATACTCATTCTGTACATAAGAAAATGAAATATCAAAATGTTAAGGAATTTTTCCCTATCCACACAGCTAATAAATGTCAGAATAAAGATTTGAATTCACATCTTTGTGTCTCAGAAAGAAAAAAAAGTACTTTTTTAGAAATAAAAATAAAAATGTAACTGAAGCCACAGCCTTTTATAAAAATAATGTTTGGGCTGATACAGAAAGTCCAATAATGACATACAAAACTATCACCTGCTTAAGGAGTAGCTAAGGTGCTGGACAGGCAGGGGAATGTGCAAGAGATGCTTAAATCTATATACCACAGGGGCCAGGACATCTGGTTAGAAAAAAAGAGGTGAGCCATTCCTTCTCTATTCCAGCTCTCCCAATTATGTTAATTGTAACAGAAGTTAGCTTCCTGGCAATGTGGACCTAGTGAGGCATTTGACACACTGTAAAATTTAAGTTCAAAAGTAAAATTGTTTAATGAATGCACACCCTACTCCTTATTCATTATGCAAAGTCGGGTTGTAGAGTTTTTCAATATGTACTCTAATTCCCGTTAAGAAATGTGATTCCACATTCCTCATATGAGTGCAAAGTGGGGGGAAGATATTCTGCGGGAAGAGGCTTTGAGGTCAGTTAGAAATTTTCAGTTCTGTTTTAAAAAGGAAGGTATAATCCCCTTCTCTCAGCTATTGTGGTTTATTCCGTTGAGGGTTGATGGCTGTAAAACACTGCACCTCCCCTTCAACTTTTCCAAATAACTTGATTAGACAGAAATAATCTTTTATGCTTTCATGCACAAATTTAGGAGTGACCCAGAACAAACGAGTTTCCTTCATCACCATAGCAACCAGGACTATGGAAAAATGCCACTCACTAGGCTATGCAAGTCAGATTTCATTCCTTTGATGTTAATTAACAAATTGCTTTCAGAAAATCAATGAGTTCCCCTGCTCCCCTCTAAATGTTTGTGGTATATTTTTTAATACTTCCTAAAGTGGCATAGATACAGATGGGAGAGACAGCGCACAAAATAGAGCACTACCTTTCCCTGGTGTTACACACAGATGATTAGGAATGCAAGAGTGCATTTGGCCAAGAGAAGAAGAATCCACTTGGACCTCTTGGGTATTGAAATGCAAACCTAAATTTATGTTTTCCTACTTTACAAGTTTCCTTCCTCTCAGAAAATGGTGACTGCTTTCTTTTCAGAAAAAGAAATACAGAGAAGTTAAACAAAAGGGCTATTGCAAAGAAAGGTTGTTGCAGAAACCTGTATTTAGAGTCTTCTCTTCTCCTAATCTGCTCCTGGGAATGGAAAATTTCTCAAGGGTGATTTAGGGATTTTTACCAAAAGTCTTTACACACCCTTTCACTCAGAAATCTAACTCCTAGAGAATTACTGAAAGGAGATACTCTGAGAAGAATACATAGATAAATATATGTGGACAGTCTTCACAGTGATGTTTATAATACATTTTTAAAGTTGGAAAACAGTCTAAATAACAATGAAGGATTAAAGTGATCTAGATGTGTTTTTAGAGAAATTAGACAGGGTTTATAAAATTTTAAGTGAGAAAAGCAGGTTAAAAATGATTCTTGAAATGATGTATTTATAAGAAACTCAGTATCTAAACCAAAGTTCCAGAAATTTGCAAAAAAAAAAAAAGAGTAGACCTCCAATGTGGGCTTTTCTCTTTCTTTGTATGTCTAAGATTTGTAGCTATTTTACTATGTATATATAACACATATACAAAATGGTTAATCACAAAATGATATAAAATGATTTTGACGGAAAAAATATGGAAAACTTAGTTACATGTAATAGGTGCTTAAACTGGTATACACCTATTTTACTAGATGACAAAAGTTCATTCAAATATGAAAAATATCAATGATCATAAGAAATCTCTCTAATCTATTCATTGTAATGAGAGTGAAACAATTTTAAAACTGTGTACTTTGAACTGGCTTAAGTTATTGATAAAATTCTTAAAAACTAACATTTCCAAACATACTGAGTCTTACCAAAAAACTATTAAAAACCTTCATCCATTTATAAGTAACAAAAATAATTTCTGGAAAAAATGATGTAAGAGTCAGAAAAAAATGCATTAATGTGAATAGAGTATCTTTCAGTTCCAAATATTAAACCTGAAAATCTTTTTCAAATAAAATTCATGAAGAACAATTCCTTTCAGGTTAAATTGGACCAGCAGAACCACTTCATTTAAAGGCATCCTATGAAAAAGACTAATACACAAAACTAATTGAAATAATATTTTATCTGGTTGAAGGGCTGGATATGCCATTAGAAGCCCACCCACTTTACTCTATGAACAGAAGTTGAAAACCACTTTGGCAGAAAATAGCTTCTATACTTCCACCTCTGCTCCTTCCTGCCTTTCTCTTACCAGAAAGTTTTGAACTATGTCAAGATATCTAGGCTCTTGCAACAACAGCAGCAGCCTCTGCTACACTGGACGTGTAATTAACAACTTTGCACCTCGGTTTCCTTGGCTATAAAATGAAAGGCTCAATGAGATTATTTCTATATATGGCAGGAATTCTATGAAATGGCCCCCAACGACCTACTTCTTGGTTTTCATGTGCTGTGTAAATCCTTCTTTTTAATTCCCTCTCTTTGAGTGTGGACTGGATCTAGCAACTCATATGTAATGAATAGAGAAATCAAAATGATAGGTGGTACTTTGGAGATTATGGTACAAAGACTGTGATCTCTCTCTCTCTCTCTCTCTCTCTTTCATATTCTCTCTTTCTTTCTCTCTCATGAAAGGAAACTTCCAAGTTGTGCATAGCCCTCAGGAGAGGTCCATATGGCAAGGAACTGATTTTTCTGGCTAACAGCCAGCAAGAACCTGAGTCCTGCCAATGGCAACATTAATGAGCTTGGAAAGGACTCCTCCTAAAGTCAAGCTTTGAAATGACTGAATTCTCAGTCAACAGTTTGTAGCCTTGTGAGAGACTGTGAGCAGAGGATCAGCTAAATGTGTCTGAATTCTTGATCCACAAAAACTTAAGGTAATAAATGCTTGTTGTTTTAAGCAGTACAGTTGGGGGTAATTTTTTACATGGTGACAGATAACTACACACAACAGACAGTGTTTCCTTTTATTTCTAAAGTTCTTTTCTTTTAACAGGTGTTTAATGAGCATTTGCAATTGTTTATAAATGTAAAGTAAAGTTTACTATTTTAAGGAAAAATTACTCTGATTTTGAATTTTAATCACCTTTTGGAAAATTCATTATTCCTGGTTTTATTCCTCACCCTTTAGATAGTAGAATGAACTACAGATACTATGTCTGCCTCCAAATGCTAGGTGCTCCTCTCTTCTTCTGGTCTTTACTGTGTCTGATACACAAGAAGCTAATATTTCACATTAGGGATCCCATTGTTACAACTGCTGGTGAGCAGCTGAATTTGGCTTTGAGAAGAAAAATTCTTTTTTTTTTTTTAAGTATAAATCTAGAGGCATTTCAAAAATGCAAGTGAAACTGGTAAGGAAATATTTTGCCAAATCAAATTATATTATCCTGAAGAGAAGCCACTTTCATACTACTACTTTACATAGCCTAAGCTCATAATTTGGGCCCACTAACTATGATCAATTGGATCTTTGTGAATTTTATCAGTCAAAATAAATTCCATCACCATGCTATATTTTACATAATCTCTGATTGCTAAGAGAGTAAACTTTATTTTGTAGCCCGTTAATTTATTTACTATATGCCACTCCCTCAACCTCCCCCGCCCTCAAATTACATAATATCCTTGAAGAAAAAGGAAATACTTTCTCCATCTTTTCAAAATGAAACAATAAGCATCAAAGAGGTATTTAAACTGCAAGTGTTATATGAAATAATGGGATTATTATTTTGTATACTTTTAGTGCCAATTACTTTGTTACCCTAAGAGGCATTCAATTATTTGTTGAAAAAAATAACATTCTAATATAAAACATAACAACTCTTTCTCCAAAAATTTCAGTCTCACTCACACCTGCAAACATACAACTGTTTCCACTAATTTTTTTCTTTAGAAATCCTAGTTAGAACAACCAATTCTAACACAGCAAAAGAACTCCAGTACACAAGATGAATTTCCTAATAAAACATGTGATAAACAATATCAATTTAACCACACAAATCTAATCTTCTTTCACAATATGCTGCAATGTGCCTCTGAGTGCTTTTTCCTGGGACCATATATATATAGCTCTACCTGTCCATTTCCTATTAATGGGGAAGGATGAAATGGGGAAGGATGAAAATTCCCTCCATGTAGTTCAATGTGGAACTAGAGGTGCCTAAGAAAAGTGAGTCTTCTTTGCTTTTGATCTGTAAGGGTGGAAGACGTGAAGACAATTTCATGGCCTCTAGCTGATAGGCCTGCTCTTTGGAAAAACTGAGTGGTGGAAGAGAGTTATGAAGGGTCTTGACATTATAGGATGGTGTCAGGAAAAAGAGAAAGTCATATTAGCATGTGTTATGCTGACAATCAACCACAGTAACCCAGCATCTACTTTTGATTAGACATCAGATGATGGAATTGATAGACTCAGGATGCATCATGAAGTTGTGCATTACAGTGATACCACAAATAAGCAAAACTGATATGAATTTCCCTCTTTGACATATTTAGAGATGCTTAACTTTTCTAAATCTGAAAAGCAAAACCCAATTATACTATCAGAATAGCTTCTTTAGTATGATAACCTAAATTTTTTTTGAGAGGAAACATTAGAATTTCTAAGAGGGGATACTTAATGAAACAACATACAACAAATACCGAATTTGAGATGGGATTTTAGAGGATTACTATTTAATTCTCCTTTCTTTGTTTGGGAGCTTTAAAATATATATACATATGTATGTATTTATATTTATATATATTTATGTATATGCATATATATTTATATATGTATATAATATATATGTGGAATATATAATATATTATATATATTTCTTAAATTGTAAGCCGCAATAAGAGTTGTTTATAAGTCACTTAAATTACATATGAAACCAAATAAAAATGTCTCCAAGAAGAGCAGTCACCAGTCCTTGTTGTACATTAATCACCAGGGGAAATTTTTCAAAAGAGATTCCACAGATCATACTGAATGTGAAACTCTAGGATGAGAAGCCAGATATGTGTATTTCTAAAAGTTGAGAAATTCATTAAAATATATACCTGAAGGAAGAAAGAGAACTCAGTGCTTGAATCTATACTTCTGTCCAGAAAACTATACTACCTTATTTCTGCCTTCTCTAAAGCCAGTGACTTTTTTCTGGACCAGTCTCCATCTTGTAATACAAGCTTCTCACATTCTGGAACATACAATCCTCAAGATGATGCTTCCTTCCAAGCACTAGGAACACTCCGGTTCCTATGGGTTTCTGAGAAACACATGCTTTGAGAGATCTGAGACTTTGCAGGATTTCTCCCTGGGAAAGTTCTCGTCTTTTCTGCCAGTATCTTAAAGGAAGAATTGCAAGGAACTTTGAGGTGAATGGAATCTGCTCACCAAGCCTATCTATGATCCTTCTGTTATTTGTATCAATATAGCTTTCTCTGGGTATTGTTAGATTGACCAAATGGCCTGGGGGGTGGGGAAAGCTGAAATCAAGAGTCGGATAGTTAACTGACTGAGTCATCCAGAAGCCCTGCAAAACTGGGGTTTTCTAAGCTTTGGATTCCTCAGCCATGGTACAAGCCCACTGTTTGGGCAACATAGCCCTGGGCCACTCCACGTTGCCCTGGGGGTCAAGGTAAACCAGTGAGAACATGAAGTTCATGCTTCCTGCTATATGCCACAAGTAATAAAAATATCTTCCTTTTTTTTTTGGTGGCAAACTAAACTTGTTAATATGATAGAGCAAAATCACAGACTCTTCACAGTTCTTCAGAGTGCTAATTAAGTCCCTGGACACCACATCACTGAGTCCCAGTTCTACCTCTGACTAGCTGGACATCTTACTAGCTACACCACATACTAGCTAAGTCATTAACAATGGGACTTACTAGTTATGCTATTTACTAGCTAATGGAATTTGGCAATAGCCAGAGCAATAAAAATCATAATAGCAGTAGTAATAATAATAAACACAGCATTAACTGTGATATTGGTCAATTGTCAATTGTATTCTACATACTATGTGCAATACTTTAAATATCTTAGTTCATTCAATCACAGATGCCATAGAAAAAAGGAATATCAATTGTTATCACAATTCTTTCTCACAGCATTATTGTAAAGATTAAAAGGAAATATTGATAGTAAAGCACATTGGGGCTGTAAACATAAATCTAAAAGTAAATCTATTTTCTTCTCTTTATTCACCTGGATCTCATGCTGGGCCCTTTTATCTTCTCTGCACTTACCATGTTGTCTGCCTGTAATGCTTTCCCTTTCTTCTTCTGCAGGCTCCTCTTCGTCCTTCATGATTCAGCTCAAAAAGGATTTTAAGAGGAACAGATTTTTCTCTTCTGAACATGTTTCCTTCTTGAGCCAAAATGTAACTTCTTTTGGCTTCTTGGGTGAGGAAAGTGTTCACCCTTCTTTCCAACCCCATTTCTCACTTATGTTCATGGGAGGCACAGTGACAAGTTTCGTGGTAAGAGGAAAAGTGCTCTTGCACATTCATTTTCCTCTCTGAGGCTTTCTCTGAAACTAGCCCCCTGGAGGACCACACCTATTTACCTTCTCCACACAGTCAGACATTGAGGGAGCTCTACCTTAGCCAAGGGAGCTGGCAGTGGTCTGGCTCCCCTGCCAAAGACCAAGGGAATAACCAGTTCACCAGCCAGAAGAGCTCAGGGGCTGAGAGAACCCGCACTGGCCCCTAGACCTCGTCACATTCTCCAATCCAGCTTTACTGTAATGAAGTGGACTATTTTACCGCTATCTCACTTGTCTGTTCATTTCTCCATTGCTTCGGAAACCAAAGGAGAGAAGGAAGTGAATAACAGGCATGTCCTGAAAAAAATGCACACCAATCTCCCTTGTCTCTCTCGGGAATATTTTTAAAGAACAATTAAGGCACTCATCTTCCTGTTTACCTGCCTATTTTTTTCATGCAACTGAACCAGGTTTGGAGCCAACTGGTATATCTTTGATATCCAGCAGCTTTTGGTACACAGTACACCGTACTCTCTATTGAGTACCCCAGATAGAGCATGTAGTAGGTACTCAGTAAAAGAAAGAATGCAAATAACTTCCAGAGATTCTCAGCACCTTCTTAGTTTGCCACTGTAGCAGTAACACCTGAATCTTTGCCCCATTCCAGAGAACATATAATACTTGATAGATCTGTACCAAAAACAGAGCAAGAAGATCACATTTCACTGGGGAGGCTGGATGTGTTTCTATATTCCTCTTCTACAAATGGCAAGTTATCAGTATGAGATTTAGGAATGTCAAACAGTCATTGGCTTCTAAGCCATGCCAGAATATTCTAAAAAATGAAAACCAATTTCTTACCAGCGATATTTCATTTTATGATATCAAATAATTTCTTAGTCATAAAAAACATAGCTATGAGAAACGATTCTTATCTCTCCCAGAACATCACTACCCGCCAAAACACTGAAGAGCAGGACAAAAGAGGGAACACTTCAAAAGTCTCCTGAGAGTTTGGGTGGATTACATGCTCAGCCTTCCTGCTTTCTACCCTCTAAGACTAGAGCTACACCCTTAAGTATGTTACTGCAAATATGGAAATGGGCTCTGGTGTGCTCAGAGCTCAACATTAAGCATTTGTCCTTGAACTTGGACAAGTAAGAGAGAGCCTTTAAATCCTAAGGTAGTCTGAGATTACGGTTTCCAAACTGCACTTTGACAGTGGCAATCTTAATTTTTAGCTGCTATTTACTGAACGTTACCACATGGCAGATGTTTTGTGTAAACCATCTCATTTAGTCTTGAGGGAGATAAAATTATTTTATCTATAATATGATATTATACTATAATATCACTATATTATAATGAGGGAGATAATAGTTTACAGATGGGGAAACTGAGTTTTGGTAAATGGACCAGTTAAAATGGTCAGCCTAGGATTAAAAACTTTATTTTGCTGACCCCCAAGGCCAACCTGCCTCTTTCTGGCTAATTTCCTTAGAGTGATTTATCTTATGTGCAACTTTTCAGGAGTCCATATTGGGAAATGCCTTGAACTAGTTAGTTAAGAAACTGTTCTAAACATTCAAGTTTCATCAAACTTGTACTATCTTGTACTTGTACTAAACTTGTACTATCTACACCTACTGAAGACAGATGACATAGGATAGTAGCTTAGTATTTAGATTCTGTGATCTGACAGCCCTGGGTTTGAATGACCTAGAGGAAGTAACTTCCTCTCAAGAAATTCTATTTCAGCTGCTAAATGTAAATAAAAACAGTATTTTATTTTTAGAGTTGTTGTGAATATTAAGGCAAGAAGAGTTTAGAAAAATGATTGACCCCCCAAAAGTTGTCCAATATAGTTAGTGATTAAACTGAGAGGTTTTTTTTTTTTTTTTAAAGATTTTGTTTATTTGACAGAGAGAAACACAGCGAGAGAGGGGACACAAGCAGAGGGAATGGTAGCGGGAGAAGCA
>CM053607.1:47109603-47191491 GCA_028646535.1 Procyon lotor | reverse complement strand
TCACTCAGTTATTCTTATAAACTATTCATAAAGTGTTACTAATATTTTATTTGTAAAAGATTAGTTCAAAATCCAACTTAAAATATTATTTTGAAGATTTTTAATACATTTGATACGATATCCAAATTTTTAAGTGCTTAGACCTGAGTTGTTTCTTTTTTAAATGTCACACACATTGTTTTTAAAAGCAACTAAACTGACTTTCAACATAAACTTTAAAAAAATTGTATTTCAAAATGCATTTCCACAGCAAGAGTTTTTAAAGATATGTACTTCTTTCACAATCATTGTGAAAATATCACCAAAGAGATTCTTTAAGTGTGCCTTTTTAAAATATGTAACTGCAAGGTAGCACATAATTCATCTTTCAATTCAGTAACACTTTTAAGAACTTTGTTAAGAAAAATTCTGAGTCTCTCTCTGAGGAACAAAAGTCCTTATGATCAATCTCTATTTCATTACATAGCATATTGAAGATGCTTTTATATTTTAACAGTCTTGCCTTAAAAAAAATAAGCCACATTGTTAATAACTTGTATTAATATGTGCATTTTTAGTTTACCCCTGGATGAAGTGGTGAATGAACTTTATGTCTGGTATCTTTTCTATAACCTTAATCCTGAGCAGTTTTTTATTTTAGTCAATGAATCTTTTTCATTAGTAATTCTACTTACTGATATAATTCCACACTTTTCCATAGAACATAGTCTGTATTAGAGAAGCCATGCAAGAGTGAAAATAACTTCTTGGGAACATTGTTCCTTAATGGCTCAAAAAAAAAGTTATTTTTGTAAAACACTGTTGAAAAAAAATTTAGCAAATACCATAATTTGGGACAAACTGTAGTATCTGTACAGTTATTAAAGTGCATAGATAAGGGATGTCTGGGTAGCTCAGTTGGTTAAGCATCTGACTTTGGTTCAGGTCATGATCCCAGGGTCCTGGGATTCAGCCCCACATTGGGCTCCCTGCTCAGTGGGGAGCTTGCTTCTCCCTCTCCTTCTGCAGCTCCCCTGCTTATGCTTTCTGGCTTGCTCTCTCCTTTTCCCTCTCAAATAAAAATAAATACATACATACATACATACATACTGCATAGGTAAGTTCCGCAGTTCATAATTCAAAATGGTGGTTGTTTCTTCAAACAGTTATTGATACCTTACGGTATGTATTAACAAGTGTATTTTAGTTTATATTACTTTTTGTATATTATTTCAGCTATTTTTAATTAGCAAGAAGAACAAGTATGTGGCTTTTTATTTCTTGCTTTTAAGAAACCTCAAAATAGGCTTCTCAACATTCATCATTAAGTACAATACAATTTTGTAAGGTGCTAGAATGAGCACTGTATACCTTTTAATATCCTATTCCTGAAGCATGTCTAGGATAAGCCTTCAAGCAACTCTAACATTTGTCTTCACGTTCCAGATGGTTAATTTTTAAATGTCTCACTAATTGTGATGGCTTCCCTCTACCAACATTAGCTAATATCTGAAGGCACAACACACAGTGCAAAGTTGATCATTGGCAAAGTAAGTACCAATCTTTACATCAGGTATTCTTCTTGATAAATTAAGTCTGTTGACACTAACTTTTTGATCAGTCATATGTGATTAGATAATCATTATTTGCTTGCTTTATATCTGTTTTTGTGGCTTCTGAAGATCTCATTCTATTACTAGAAGTGCCCTTTCATTTTCAATTGCCCATTTATGCTTACATTATCAGTATTTTATCATCTCCAATCTATGGTTTCATTAAAAGAATCCGTTTAGGCTATTTGCCCATTTTAGTTTAGTTAAAACTTGGCAATATATTCTGCAAATCTATCTAACAGAGCATATGTAAATGTAATGTAATGTACATTTGTGCATTACATATGTAACATACATTAATGTAAATGTATATGCAATGTAAATTGCAATATGTCTCAATGTGTTCAATGAAAACAAAGGAGTGGGCCTCCGTCCACACCCCCAACACATGGCCTTCCCACTCTTCCCAAGGATACTTCAGAGTAAGTTGTTAAAGTTAATGCTGTTAAAGTTAATTCTATTCTACATACTTATATAAATAGTAAGTATAATTTGTAGTATTTTTGTCCTATGCCTTGGGGTATACATAGCTGCTCTATATGTTGATTATATTAAATCCTATGCCTAATTTAAGGGCTCAAACTCAGGCTGAAATTCATTCATGCATTCAACAAGTATTTATTTAATGCGTACCACATGCCAGGCATAATGCTAATCATTAGAAACATTCCAAAAAGTAGAACAGAGAATGATCTGTTTTTAATGGAATTTACTATCTAGTGGAAGAAAAGACAACTAAGTTAACCAGAAAAAAAGTGTGTGTGTGTGTGTGTGTGTGTGTGTGTATTTACAATATATAACTTATAATATATAAATATATAGATATATTATGATTAGTGACCCACTGGAAATGAACATGAGTGGGAGTACAGGTAAAGTTTAGATGGTATGATCAAAGAAGACTTTTCGGAGGAGTCTTACAAGATGAGAGGAAGATGGCATCATGAAGAGTTGGAAATCAGGACTCCAAATAATAGCTAATACAGTTAGATCATGATGGGGAAGGGAGAGTCAATATTAATCTCCCTAAGGATACACTCTTAGGTGTAGTGGTGTCAGGAACCTTGGAACCTTGGGATCCCATGAAGGTAGCAAGAGGGGTCACTGAAGAAAAGACAGCAGAGCCCCTCTTTCTTGTAGCCCTGTGGAAGCCAGAAAATAAAGGTGAAATCTGGATGGTATATAATTGCTACAAAGACTATTTCAGCAGCCCTAGAAGAAACGTCTGGGAACTTCTCAAACACTTGGAGTAGCTTTGGTGGGGGATGAGGGAGGTCTAATGAGACTGCAAAAGTGGATGAGAAAAAATAAAAAGTAAAGTAAAAGGTTATGAGCAACAGCTGTTTCCTATTTATTTACAGTGGACTGGATAACATACTGGCTTTGATGTTAGAAAAACCTAGGTTTAAATGCCAGCTCTGCCATTTGCCACTTGAATTATCCCGAGATAATTTATTTCACCTTTCCAAGTGTCAGTTTAATCTATCTGTAAAATATGAACAAAAACATTATCTGCCTACATAGGCTGCATGGTAAATATTTGATTATTTAATACATATACTGTGTTTAATACAGAGCAGGGAACATTAAAGTACCTGAATAATTTTAGCTATTAGCATTCTTATATCATGGGTAGCATCAAGTATTTTTTGTCATTTGGAAACCTGAGAGATAGCAAACCTCTAGGTGAAGGAATGCATTCTTTTAATATGAGCGATCTGATTCTGCAAGTAAGACAACGCTGTTTTACAGACTGAGACATGCCTTTTGCAAGTAGAATATTGTCATAGCAGAACAAAAAGCACCAAGTCACTGGGGAAAAAAGGACACCCAAAGATACCATTTACAGTTTGCTAAGGGAACTGCTGCCCTCATTTACTAATGCACTAAATAAATGGTTATTAAATTACTCTTTCATATACTGACACTACATACCATTCACCTTTTCCAGCTCTATGAATGAGAGTGCTGAAAACAAGGTGTTTCAAAGACAATAAAGAGGCATAGAATGGACATAAGATTATAAATGAGCATTTATACACATGGTTTAATTTTAAAGGAATGGGATTGCCCTTAACTCAGAATTTTTCTCTCTTGCCAGCTACCATGACCAAAAATTCTACCACTAGATTTCATCTTTTCATTCTATCGTTTAATAGTTTATATCTTATAAATTATAAAATAGAATTTTCAGCCAAAACTTTACTAAGTAATCACTCATCATCTTGTCTAGGGAAAGATGGTATGACATTATAGAAATGGGAAAGAAGAGGAGAGAGGTGCTAGAAAAGGCCAGCAATATTACAAGGGACCATATTTCCAATTGCACCCACTCTTACGCTTATGAGAAAATAAGAAGGCTGCCAGAAATGCCTTATATCTTAGATACCCCAAATCCTTTGTGTCAGTTTTGTTTTGTTTGTCTGTTTTTCCTTAAGAAGAAATCTTACCTAAAACATCTGTTAAAATGGACAACAGTCCCCAGAGGCCCAAAGGTACTCTGCAATCCCTGACACAAAGCAATTTAAAATTGTATTAGACATGCATTTATGCAGAATCCAAATAACATGAAAGAGTTTTACATAATGATTTTTAGGGGAGCCACAGATTGGTCCTTCCCTTCCCTCTTTTTTAACAAGGAAGATATTATAGCTTTGTTTAAAAGTACTATTTTTCAGTTCACAAAAAAAAAAAAAAAAAATGGAAAGCCAGTACTAAAAGTACTTACTGCAGCAGGTTTGAAGTTTCACTTAGGACAATTTGTGGGCTTGAAGAAGGGGTAATCTCTTGTGATTGCTACTCATTCATGGACAACATTCAAAAAATAAAACAAAATATTTTTAAAATTTACTGATTTATAGTTGTAGGCTTTGTTCTGGTATTGATATGAAACTGAATTAGTGGTACTTAGCATTATAAATTCCAAGAACTTTAAATATTTTAAAAGCTTTATGTGAGACTGGCCATATTATTACTAATACTTTAACATAAAGCAAACTGGTTTTAGGGCCAGATTAGATGAAATAAGCACACTCCACCCTTACACTGTAAACAGCTGTAAAACCTGGGCAGAATAAATGAAGCAACTCTTCAAGGACTCTGAAAAATAAATAGTAGCAAGCAGATTTGGGAAGAAACCAAGAATTCATAGTACCACTGAAGTGTCAATGAGCTTACCCATGTTTTTGTTTCCTTCAATTTAATCTCAAAGTTATTTGACACCCAAAAGGGGCCACTGAGGCACAGAGAAGACTCTCTGATTCTGCCTGGAAGAGAAGAATGAAGAACTTCCAACCCAGAGGGCAGAAATCCCCATTTTTCTTCTTTTATTACCTTCTCCATTGTCTCACACTCCAGCCCCTAAGCAATCCTGTGTTACAGACTACAGACACAGTGGCAGACATGGGAACCCACAGGAGCCAAAAATCTGAGGGTGGAGCGCCTTGCTTGCTCTTTGGTGGAGCTATGGTTTCAAGAGTATGAGGATAACACTGGTGTTTCATTTTTGTCTCTCTTTCCTCATAACAATTTGGCCCATGATACAGACATGATCACCCTAGTACACAGCAGAGTTGGGTATTGGGTTACCAAAGCCCTGGCACTCTGAATAGAACACTGCAGAGAGGCACTTCAAGGAAAAGGGAAACTATGGAGACTGCACAAAAGTAGAAGACATCAACACTATAAACTTCTTTATAAAAAGACTCAGGCATGTGTGTATCTGATTCTAATCAGCACATTACATAACTTGAGAGCTGAATTAACAAACAGACCACTATCCAAAACCCAGAGGGTCCACTCTATGGCACACAGGTAGAACAGATCTGAATAGCACTACAGACAATCTGAACACTGAAGTGACATCAGGGTCTCCACCCAAAGAAGATGCACTGTAACTTGGAGCTTGAATTTAACTGCACAAACAAAAATGTACACATTCTTCTTAGGATATAACAAGACTCAAAATCTCATAATACTGAAAATGACCAGGACTTAGCCCAAAATTATCAGACATACCAAGAACCAGAAAAATCTCAACTTCATATGGGAAAAGACAATTAACAGACTTTAATGTCCAGATGACAGAAACTGGAATTATTTGATGAAGAATTTAAAGCATAAAAATGTTTCAACAAATAATTACAAAGAGACTTGAAGCAAAAGGAAAAGAGAGGCTCCCCAAAGAAAATAAAGATAAAAAGAAGAATTAACTGTATTAATGAACTGAAAAAATACAATGAATGAAATTTAAAACTTCTTAGATGGGCTCAGTCGCAGAATGGAGATGACAAAGGAAAGTGTGAACCTAAAAAAATAGCAATCTGAAAAACCAAAGGTAAAAGAAATTTTTTAAAAAAGAAGAGAGTCTCCGGAACCTGTGATATGGTAACAGAATGTCTACAATTGTCTACAGAGAAGAGAAAGAACAGTACAGTACTAAATATATTTTGAATATATATAATGGCAAGGACTTCTCAAGTTTGGTTAAAGACATAAATCTACAGCTCAAGAAACTCAGCAAATCCCAAATAGGAAATAGAGAGAGGAAGGAAGGAAGGAAGGAAGGGAAGAAATCCATGTTCCAAAACATAATTATTCCTCAGGTGTAAGTTTTAGATGATAACAAATCTATATCCTTTTTATATATATATATAAGCATGTAAAAAGTGAACGGCCTTTTTTTATGGTACTCAGTTTTGGGTTTCTTACTATGATAATAAAAAATAGAGAAGCTTATTGAATAATTATCATAGAAATGATCTGAATACATTTAGAGGAATATAAGAAAAGCAGGACTTTTGAGGAATAGTTTTCTTGGTATCAATCAAAAGCAAAACAGTGTTATCACAACAGCTAAAAACAGCTAGATTCCCCATTCCAAATCCCACCAGAGTACCCAAAATCCCTTCATCTCTGAGATAAGAAAATCTAGATTTTTTTTTTTTTTTTTTGGCTAGGCTCAATTTCCTTGCACAGTTATTGCTACTCTATAGTCTATTAAGGTATATACATTTACTTGAATGTCTTCAGCCACAATTTTGACAGAGATAAAAATCATGAGGAAAAAGATGTAGATGGATCATATTTCAAAGTTTTTACATATCTTCTGAAAGTTTCACTTACACATGTTGGTCTTCCATTAGACTAACATTTCTAGGGAGTTGAAGTGCCCCACCAAAAACTACACTTCAACAAGAACAGTCTTCTTGCTAAATCTTCCTACTTCTTTGGGTGACTTTATTCTTTCTCAAAGTACACCGTGTCTGAAAAGATGTTATTTTTTTATTCACTTATAGTCTGCTTAAGAATTTCTTCTCCATCTGCTTTTGTTCCCTGTTTTAATTTAAAAAGAAGAGCTGCCTAAACTTAGGCGATCAATAGATAGCAGCATACACTAATGCATTTATTAGGAAGTTAAAATCTTGTTTCATGTTAGTCAGTATGGCTCACCTATGCTTTCATGATGGCTGTGAGGACATTTTTTTTTTCCAAAGATTTTATTTATTTGACAGAGAGAAACACAGCAAGAGAGGGGACACAAGCAGAGGGAATGGTAGCGGGAGAAGCAGGCTTCCTGCAGAGCAGAGAGCCCGATGCGGGGCTCGATCCCAGGCCCCTGGGATCTGACCTGGGCCGAAGGCAGACGTTTAACAACTGAGCCACCCAGGCGCCCCTGTGAGGACATTTTTATAAATGATCTTTCTCTGAAATGTTTTAAGTGTTGAGAATTTGGCATTTATGAAAGTTCAAAGAATTTACTTGCCCCTTTACCAGAAAAGCTCCAGAACTATCATTTTTGTTCTTACCCATACAGCAGGCGTAGCAATTTAACAATAGGTAAATATCTCCTTGCATATTAAGTGCTTACTCAAAATCCTGTTTCCGCACAGATGTCTCAGCCAAACTGGGCAATGAGGAATGAACATATGAATAGATACTGAGATTTCATTGCTTTCACTTTAGAAAAAGGTTTATAATGATCAAGACCTTTAGGAGTGATTTTAAACTATTTATTATAATCCGCCTAATGAGAGCTGCTTTTTACTTTTCTTTCCAAGCAGTATGACAAAATGAGCTGCCCTCTCGATGATTTCCCAGAGAGGGGGACCCAGAAAAGAAAGTTGAGCACAGCCTGTGGCACTCTGAACAGGAAGCTGGGAGGTAGACTGCTGGTGCTGGTCTGCCCTGCTGCTCCCAATGGCAACGATGTCTTTTTAGCCTTATTCTCATATCAAGTGGGAAATCACAAACACATTAATGCCCTACAGTCAAATACTTGCCAAAATAACAGATGGCTATACCACTAAGCAACCTTGACCTTGTGGTCACCTGCCTTGTCAATCAGACAGAGGATCTCTTCTCTGGGGAAAACACTGTCTTCTGTGCAACACAGCATGTTCAACCATTGTTGCAGATTTAATAAAACACATAGTTCATGCCGCAAATATGGGCACACTGTCCTCCTTCATGTGAACTAAAGTACTGGCAGGCTACATAAATTCCCTGAAGCGTTCAACTGCTTCCACATAAACATTGGACGGAAATGGAAGACTGCTGAACCAGAATCAACAGTTAAATTCAATATGTGAAATCAAAAAGCCCTATCTGGGGGCTGATAGAACACTAGAGTGTCACATACCACACAACTCAGAGCCTACCTAAATCACAGGAAATAGCCATTGTCTACAGATTAAATGTATGTTATTAACTAATGTGCTCAGAAGGACCCATTAGGTGTGAAAATCTTCCAAATATATCGGAGAGCACACTGCACTTGGTGGTAAAAGAAAGAGCACTCTTCCAGATGCTAAAACTCCATAAGTATAAATGCTGACATCAAGAAGAAACCTAAGTAGATGCACAGATGCTGACATTCAGAGCCCAGCCATGCACCTCTAGCACAAGGTCATTGGGGACCTAGTGTGGCTTTGTTTCTGCAACAAAGAGGCATCCTTTGTGAGATAAGCTATACGCCTCAGGTATATATCCAGGGATTTGGTAGGCTAAGTGATAATATTACAAAGATTCAATAATTGCAAACTCACCTACTTGGAGACTTACTTGTGAATGGCTACTGTTGTAAGAAGTAATTTAGCATAATGAGCAAGAATTTGGGTTCTCAATCTAAGAGGAGCCTGGGCTTGAGCCCTGCACTGCCACATATACCATCTCCATACCTGTGGCCATATTATATAAACTCTCTGCCTCAGTTTCTTTATCAGTCAAATGAGAAATACTTTTTCTCCGGTATCTCTGGGATCATTAAATGCAGTAAAGTATGTGAAACCCTTAGCACAATGCCTTGTACAGACCAAGACTCATTAAATGTTAGTTATTATTAATAAATGTTCATCACTGCTATTAATAGGTTAGTAAATCTTGAGGAAATGACTTATGCACTCAGCCTATTTTCTCATCTGCAGAAAGAGAAATTGGAATAGATTATTATGATTAAATGCTTCCAGCTCTAGCATTCCATAGATTTGCAAATCCAATTTATTGCTGGTAAATATAGATGCCTCCTACAGACATATAATAGGACACTAATGCATTTTTAGACATAAAATTGTTTAAGCTGGCATTTTATTTATGAAAAGGTCCAAGACAGTAGAGCATTAAATCCCTACCACAATTCTGTGAACCATTAAGAGATGAGGAAACTGAAACCCAAATGAGTTAAGGGGCAGCCTATGGTCACACAGCTTCTAGGACTAACAATCAAGGAAGAGAAGCAATAGAATGAAGGAAAGAGAATGGGAGCACAGGTGCCCACAGGCAAACTTGTCAAAGATACTGGCAGGACAGGCAACCATGATGGTGCTACCGCCTGGGCCCAGAAGGTGCCAGAACTCCTTGTAGGATGACTGAAGCTCTGCAGCCAAGGGGAAAGAGAGAAGTGATGGCGGGCTAATTTATTTAACATAAATAATGTATCCCTTAATTATCCACCACATGATTAAGTAATTGTAATGTAAATAATTAAAATCAAGGGAAGGGGAAGATATGAAGCGTGGGGGAAGCTCTGTTTTTAAAATGTACTTGTGAGGTGGAGGTCAATTTGGATTTCAAATAAAGACTTCATTAGACCATTCAGTGACATTACAGAGTGCTGTCACATGCCAGGTACTGTGCAAGCATCATAACAATGAATAATCTGAGTTGTAAACTTACAGCGATACATAGTCTAATGGGGAAGACAGCTATATAACCAAAAATTTATATTTTAACTGTCACCAATCCAAGGACTGGTGGGGAAGACTGGTGGAGGACATGGGAGGGAGCAACCAGTGCCCAGGAAGTTTAACTAAGGATAGACTGTAGTTGGGGCTTAAAACAGAGCAAAGAGAAGAGCTAGATGCCTGGGAGGTAAGGTGAGAAGGGGGGTTGCCCCAGTACCTTCAATTCAGCATATTACTCTTAATTTTTTAAAAAAGGGAATTATATCCTACTGCTAAAGGAGAATTTAATCTACTTTTTTTATTGTTACAAAAGAAAGGAAGATATTGTTCTTACTAACTTTTAACATAACCCTTTAAGGAATGATAATTCAAAGATGAAGCCCACCAAGCAAAACTAGAGTCAGAGTTGTGGGGGTGGGACTGTGGTGTGAGGGGAGGCAGGCCTGGGAGTGAAACCTGCTGTGTTTGCATCATCTCCCTGCCTCTCAGTACCTGGGAGACTTTCAGCAGCTCACATCCACTTTCCTAAGCTTGTTTCTTCTTCTGTGAAAAGAAGATAATGGTAATAATAGTAATGGTCATTCTGAAATGCTGTTGCGAGGATTAAATGAAATAATCTTGGGGCGTCTGGGTGGCTCAGTGGGTTAAGCCTCTGTCTTCAGCTCAGGTCACAATCTCAGGGTCCTAGGATGGAGCCCCGCATAGGGCTCTCTGCTCAGCAGGAAGCCTGCCTCCCTGCCTACTTGTGATCTCTCTCTCTGTCAAATAAATAAATAAAATCTTTTTAAAAAAATAATCTGTATGTTGAGGCTAATAGACTGAGAAATAACAAGTGGTCTATAATGTTGGACTATTATTATTACCAGCATTACTATTAATTACTACTCCTAGAGGGGGCATAGAAGACTCAGAACATCTGGGGCTTGGAAAAAAACTGACAACTTTTCTGAGAGTGAAACAATCTTTCAACATGGAGAGAAATCCCAATATACAATGCCTTCCATATAATACCATACACATTAGCTATAGGGTAGTATATAAAACTTAGATAATTTGAAATTTTTTCTTAAATTATAGAAAGGACAGATGTTCTGATTGTCAAGGACAAAAACCTGATTAGGCTTTTCTACTTACTCGTTTTGTTATTTGACTAAGTCATTTATCAAAGATACAAATTTTTCTCATCTGAAAAATGGGCTAATTTTCTCTAACTCATTAAAAGAAACGAGTTCTGAAAATTAGTATTAATAAAAAAATAACAAGTATGAGTCTCAGGGTATGCCATTGTATATCCAAATCGCAATAACAGCCCTTGCATTCATGTCCTTCAAAAAAGCTGATTACTTCTTTCCACTACGGTCTTTTTAAACTACTTTTATAAATAATCCCACTTACATAAAATACTTAGAGAACTGAGTGGCTTTCTTTCTCATCTGGCTTCTTCATGATCTGGAGTCTCAGTCTGTGGCTAAAATATTATTGTCTTTGGCAGGCTAATTTTTAAAAAATCTCAATACAAGGAAAACCTGAGTAATCAGGCATCTGAAGAGATGGAAACTGGGAGGCTCTGAGGATTAAAATTGCAGGAAGCAAAGCAGAATCTCTTCACGGTGCTACAGTTGAGATGGATCCCTGCCAACCATTTCCTCCCTATATATCATTTGTGAAGGATTCAGACACCCATGGGGGGGTTGGCTGGCCTACTGGGGTCAGGCGCCTACCCTTTGGCCAGAATAAAGCAAGACACCTTGAATGAATATCACACAAAGATTATACATGGTGGGCAAAGTGTAGTTTTTCAAAGGAAAACTAAAATGCTGTTACCAAAAGAAGGGGAATGGATGCTGGGCAGGCAAAAACAACAGATGTCCACTGCAGCAGGTCTATTTGGTATGTCTCTGATGAGCCAAAAGACCAGAAACCATGCAAAGACACATAGAGCACATACACACTCATACATACAAATTTTATGTTCATTCTTAGAGAAAGTCCACCTCAGAATTGACTGACTTGGCTCCCCTTTTGAGTCTTTTCTTGCTTTTCAAAAAATGCCTTCTTCTCTCCAAACGTATTCCTTTTTTCCAGTTTCCCACATAACATTTTTGCTACAGTTAGGGTATTTTCAATAAATATAGTCAGCTAAGTATGCAATCCTCTCCCATTCTTGTTATTGAATAAATATCAAATGGTGCCAAAGACAGAAATATTATACATATTTTTCTAAAAATCATTCTAAATTACCCTGCATTATTTTTAGTTGGGGAAAAATGAAAGTATTTTTGTTAAGTGATGATCTACTTTTATTGTCATATTCCACCCTAAAGACATATCATGTATCTTTCCTCTAATGAAGTGTTTTCTAGAAAGTAGAATATAGTCCTCTGTTTCCAATCTTTAGATGCCACAGATTGCTATGGTAACCTTGGGTTTCTTGATTTATAAATTTCTTCCTTTGTGAAAGAAGTAATTTCAGTTTAATTTACTAATGGATTTTTACTCAATCTACAATAACAAATAAATCCAACCACACCCCTTTTTATTAAAAATCTATAATTGGAATTTTGCAAATGTAAAGGTTGTTTCTCAAAAACCCTGAAATGTACTATATAGTAAGAAAAATAAGAAAATGTGAATAAAGCAACATATCAAAGCCAAAGCAGTTGCAACTTCCATGGCAATTGCTTTTTTAAAAAAATATCATTTATCTTAGATCAAAAGATAAGCTTTATACTAATAGTAATCAGGATACCAAGAAAATCACAAAAATGAAACTCCCAAATTCATAAATCATTATACTCAAGAATGCAAGCATTTATTTTTTCTTTGTTGTGAAAATTCCTGGAATGTATTCAAATAGACAAATCCAATGGTATTTTGACACATAACAAAGCTAAATGTGCCCTAGTTTACTTCAGTTCCTGTTTTACTTATATTTGATTCAATGTAGAATCCAAAAACCTACACAAACTTTAACTTGAAACAAGGTAAAACATCCTAACAAACCTAGTTGTTTACCGTCTGGCTCTGAGTTTAACCTCTTTGCGAAATGCACCAGAAGTTTTAGTGGAAAGAGAACTGGACCCAGAATCAGAAGACTTTACCTTCTATTTCTTACGTGCTATACATCCTTAGGCAAGTCATGCAACCATTCTGAGTTGTATCGTAATAGACCCTGCCCAGCCTACATCAAGTGCTGCTGTTAGAATTAAATGAGATAGACTACCCAAGGCTTTGACATCTTTAAAGCCGGACTCAGACATCAGATACTGAAATGAAAAGAGCAAAATCATGACATCAGTTTCCTAAGCAGGACAGTAGGGATGCTCACAGAGCCATCTGGTCCCTCACAGAGCCTTATAAATCTCATGATTTTTCTCCATGGTCCCAGGGAAGAAAAGGAAGACAAGAAGGTGGAAGTTCTACAATTTGAGCACAATATGAGAACTCTGTGGGAGTAGATGTTATCAAAACAAAGCATGGGATACCTAGCAAGATGGTGAAGATTAATCCAAAAGTCACATTATTTATTTTCTAGGGTTTATTTCATAAACTTATATTTCCTTCCATCTGCCTCAGAGAGAACAAAAATATGTGGCATTTCTGTTCTTCAAAGAAAGAATAATTAAAACTTTGTTTTGTGTAGTTTCTCAGTTCTTAAGATGAAAAATCTTCCTCCCTCCCAAACTATAAGCATCTTCAAATTTCAACATGTCAAGTACACCTCTTTGGATATATCTGTTAAAATTAAATTATCATCTTAATTTATACCACTGCTTAAGCCAACCCTTGGTAAATTTACAATTCTCTCTAGGGTGGTTCTACCTAGAGATCTGACTAGACAGTGAGCTGCCATCCATGGCTCCATGTTTGCTCAGAGAGAAGTAGTAAAGAGAAGGAACGTGAGGCCTGGAGTTGGAAGGCTTCAATCGGAGCTTAGGTCTTACCTCTTGTCAGCCACTAGGCCTTGACTGGAAGTTTCCAGCCTTGTAGACCAAAAATGCTACTATTACTACTTTCTCAAGGTGATAGACCTAGACTCAGGGAGCATTCACTAAATAAATTAAATTTCCTTGACTGAGTGAAGGGTAACTGGTCACTTTAGTATGTCGATTCTTAATTTGTTTCTTCATCTTCTGTAAAAAGTATCTCATTTTTCTGATTTTAAAATAATACATGTTAACCATGAAGAATTTTAAAAATATGGAAAGTAAGAAGAAAAAGTAAAAACCCTCTTATTTCTTTCCCCATATATATTCATTGGCAACATTTTCTGTTGTTTCTTTTTTGTGGGTATGAATACATCTGTGTATTGTACAATATGTGCTGTTGTATGCTGAATTTTTTCTGTTAACAGGATTAACAAATGATTAACATATTTTTCATGCCTGTTACTAATCTTCTATTAATGTGATATTATAGTTTTATGTCTGTTACTATTCTTAAAAATCATGAGTTTAATAACTCCTTAAAATTCCATCATATGACTCTGCCAAGTTTGTTTTTGTCTGCCCTGAATCTCATATTCTTAAAAGAAAATTATTTTAGAAATAAAATCTAAGTTTTAAAAAAATTAAGCAAAACAAAAGTTTAAGGAAAAATAGGGAGGTTCTATTTACGCCTCATTGCCCTGCTGTCCTATCCAAGAGATATATTCTAAAGTACTTGTCTCTGTATTCTTGCAGAACTTTTTCTGTGTTTTCAAAGATGATTTCTATATTTTCACCACTCCAGACATATAACAGCAGAATTCCCTGGGAGCTTGTTGGAAGGACAAAATCTCAGGTCTCATTCCAGACTACTAAATCGAATTGCATTTTAACAGGATCTCAAGTAATTTGTGCACATATTAAAGCCTGAGGAACTAGCCTAGATCAGGAATCTTTGGGGCCATATCCAGTCTGCTGCCTGTTTTGAATCACACATCAAATATGAATCATCATCATATTTTTAAATGGTTGAAAAAATCAAAAGAAGATTAATATTTAGTGACACATGAAAAGTATCTGAAATTCAAAGTTCAGTGTCCATAAATAGTTTTAATTGAACACGGCCATGCCTATTTGTTGATGTATTATCTATGGCTGCATTTCCACTGCAATGGCAGAGATAGAGACCTTATGGCTTACAGAGCCTAAAATACATATTACCTGTCCCTTCACAGAAAAAGTTTACCAATCCTGATTTATCTGATAGAGTACCTAGGACAGTAAACATATAATTCCATTTCTTTAATATATAAGTATGTGATTAAATGAACTAAAAAACAAGCTAAATATTTCTGAAGGTGTACATACATTATATTTCATAATGAATCACCTTTTTGTTGCTATTTATACTGTTTAACATTTGCCTATTTGCTTATTTTCTGTTTCCCCACATTAAAATATAATCTCTACGAGACCATCTTGTTTACTGAAGACATACATTATAGACACTCAAAAAATATTTATTGAATTTTTAATGTCTACAATAATATAAGGTAGGTATCATTATTATTCATATTTGTTATATATATACATATATATATATATATGAACAGAAAATTACCTGCCCAAGACCACAAGCTAATTAAATGGCACAGACCTCAAATATTTTCTGCTAGAAATGGGTTTGCTGCTCAGTTTTTTCTTTGAAGCGCTTTAATGGAAAAGTTAGAGAAGAATTAAGAAATAAAGATTGTATTTGGTTGGTTCATTAGCAAATGCAGTTAAGAGAAGCTGAGACTTGCCATATTTACACAACCACTGGCCCTCAGAGTTTGGATTTCCAAGCATTCAGTATAAGTTCAGACCCCACACTACAGCTACTAGGCTATAGGTGAATGACGAGCCAAATCGCAGAGGGCTGTTTAATTGTTTATTATGAAAATTTGAAATTGGGTCAAAGATCTTTGTTCTCAGGAGTAAGCTGCTAGTTTATGTCAGCTGCTCAGTTGAGAACTTTAGCGATAAATTCATGAACATAAACTGGGGAGACTAGAGTTCTAGAAACATGCTTTGCCAGACGTGGGAATACAGGTAAATGCTGAAGAACCAGTTGAATTGTATCCTAAAGCCAAAAGGAACAGTGTAGCAACTTTGATCTGAATTTGGAGCACAAGGGGCTAGAGAGTAAAGAACAATTCATAAGACAAAATGTGAAAGGAAAGTGATGTATCCTGCCTATGAATGTGGGGAATTTGGAAGGGACTGGATTTTTAGGTCTATAGATTTTTCTCTCATTTCTATTTGATGCCAACATCTCAAATTACTACAAATGAGGGGAGAGTTTCCACATCAGATACTGTTTTAATTAAGAAAAGAAGAACCCAGCAAGGAATTCTACAATTTGCTCACCTGGATATCCCCATGAGTGAACTCATTTATTTGAATTTGGCTGCTTGTACAAGCTCGTTAGTTCAACATTTTGATTTGCACATTGTTTCAGACTTGCAAGGAACAAAATATCAGTGTTTTGACTGCCACAGTGAGTCTGAGGAAACAATTTGTTTGTCTCATGACCAATAAGATAGGGTTAAAATGCTGTTAAAATTCTTGGGCTTATGACAGGTTTGGGGCTTCATGATTCAAGGGTCTTGTTTATCTTGGCCAAGGGTATTTTCTTTAAGTGGAATTGCAGCAGGAGACCAAACATGTTAGGCTGTAACTCACTCTTTGCTGCTCAAGTAATTATTTTGTACATGTGTTTTACCTGTGTGGGTTAAAACCTGGTGTGGTACTTCAAAATATGCTTTTATCACACAATAACCCTGAACTTATCATTTTAAAGCATTGAACATTCATTAAACATTTTTCTTCACTAACGATGAGAATTTCAGAAAGAAAGAAAATAGGTATTTTGCTTATGTAAATATAATTAGTTATTCTCAAATCCATTTTTTTAAATTTATCAGGGAATCTCACAAGTCAGTCCCACACTGTGATCTCCATATCTCTTCTATAATAAAGCTCCTATAATTTGTGGAAGAAGAGTCCTTTTTTTCTCCCGAGTTATTGGGCTTTATTTCCCTTTATTTTCAGAACCTGCTAGTTAATTATGCTCAGAGCATGGCAGTTTATAATCCTTGATTTATATATGCCCTCTTTTGTTTTTATTTTTTTTTTGTTTCCCTATTTTATTCTATTTTATCCGAACTTTCCCAAATCCATCCTTCTCCCTACCCTCAAAAGGTACTTTTTCCTCAAAAGGAACTTTCCCAAATCCATCCTTCCCCCTACTCTCAAAATTCTAATGTGTTTATGTCTTTTGTTTGATGTAGGGTTGGCAGATATAATACAGTACTCCCAGTCAGATCTGAATTTCACATACATTACAAAAAATTTTTTAGTACATCTCAAATATCATATGGGACATACTCATACTAAATATATGGCACATACTTAACACTAAAAAATTATTCATAGTTTACCTGAAATTCAGTTTACCTCACTCCCGCATTCTTATTTGCCAAGTCCAGCAATCACAGTTTGGTATAATATGTACAATATGTGTTTATTATTTTGCTGCACGTATCTTAGTATATTTTAACTCACGTCATGGAGTATCTGATGTTTTGTGTGGAACCTATAATAGGAAGGGCTGAAGGGACTGGATAGTATATGTCCAGGTAAATAAAACAAGTTGGAAGGGGGAAGTTCCTAAACACAGAACTCCAGAAATAGAAAGACTACTAAGCATTCCCATTTATTTCCAATCCAATAGGCAACTCTTTTTGATCACTGTTTCACCTTTAAACATTCAGGAAGCAGCAATGCTAAGAAAAGGCCCTTGAGTCCTAATCTTTCATTACTGGGGGCTGGAGGAATGGAAATGTGAATGCTTGAGCATGCCTGGCGAGCCTGCAAGTTTTTATTTAGTCACACCAATATGGCTTTGACATAGTTCTGATTTTATCCTTGCTCTTACTATACACTGGAGGCCTAGAGTACTGTGTCCAATTTCTGCAGTAAAAGAGCAGGACCAAAGCTTCATAGGACCCTACAAACCGTGTCCTTAAGGCTAACCCCTTTGGATTTCTGCTTCATACTTAAATCATCACTTACTCCAAACTCCCACACAGCCTAGGTAGACCTGAGACTCCTCAGAGGTCCTCTGGTTTTTAATATTTCATTCCTGAAATCCATGCTTTCCTCTAGCTTCTATAGTTTCCTTAGGGGTGACCTCGGGGGAGGAATTAATATCCCAGGCCAGTTTGTTGCCTCAACAAGAACCCATTATTCAGTGTTCTAAGTTGTATTTTGCCTAAAGTCTGTATCATTAACCACAGACTCTTTTTCCAATCATTCCACATTTGTGAAGTAAATATTTCCCAGGTCTCTTATTAAATGCTCTAAATTCATTTTCTCACTTATTCTTCCAACAAATATTACTGAGCATTAAGACACGCCGGAACTCTGATAGGTTCCAGGGATAAAAAATGAATTAAAGCATGATACAGACCTTGAAACATTTAGCTAACCAGTGTAAAAAGACTTTTTGGGAACACACAATAAAATTTCTTTGAAACTACCACATTAGTTATTTGAATTACTGCGGTGATTAGAATGTATTTTCTCCCATCCCACATAACTCAAAAAGATTATTTTTAATGAGCTATTATTTCATTTTCTAGGCTTTATTTCTCATTGTTTAATTTTTTCAAAATAGCATTTCACATTATTGAGGGGAGGGTTAGTTCATCTGCCGATTGCTATACCTTCTGGGATCCCTTCTGTTCCCCGAGGCTGAGGCAAACCCAAATTTACTAATGAACTGCCAAAAATTTCATTTCACAAATTCCTACTCATGTGCCATTACTGTAAAGGCTTTGTAGTTATTACAGTGATGAGTGCATAGCCTGGAAACTAGGACAATGCTGTTTCAACTAATTTATTACCTATACTTCACACATTTTAAAGAGGAAAAGAGAGAACGCATGAAAGACAGAGAGACAGAAACACAGAGTTGTGTTGTGTTCTCATTTGGCTTTGAACTCCATTGCACGGCACAATAAAGGACTGATTAAACATTTATCTCATCCTTGCTCTTTGCACTCATGTCCTCCTTCCAGAGGTTATTCATTTATTTATTTACTCTGTAAATGTTAATTTAGTGCCTACTCTGTGGTAGGCATTCTGAAGTTGCTGAAGATACAGCTATTGTGGTGACTTTGTAATATATCCACTTAGCTAGGCTGAATAACAGTTCCCAGAATTCCTTTTTCTCTTATTTCTGGCTCAAGTGGGCCACAAGAGACATTTCTTATGAGAGATTTGCTAAGACATAAGTGAAGCAAGAACCATTTTGAATTTCACATTGTCAGTGATCTGCTAGCTCGCTTCACTGATGTGACCTAGCAGCTGGGCTCCTAATGCTTCGCCTTCCCTGGATCTTCCTTAAGCTTGACTCATAAGCCAGGAGTATGTGTTTATTTCCATCAGAATGGAAGGTTGCTACAAGGCATCCATGCCACTATTGTCAGAGGAAACAAGAACTGACATGGTTTTCAGTCCATGCTTGGGGATTTCAGGCTACTCTTGATCTCAACTTTCCACCCATCTTCAACTCTTGTCTACATGCTTATAGATTTAAATCTTCATCATGAGACATGAAGAAAACAGCCTTACAGACGGTTTCACCAAATCCCACACTGAGTAAGGTCAAAAGCCTATAACGAATCCTTTGTTATTACACAGATATATCTCCTAATGGTTCTGCTTCTCTGATTGAACTCTGAACCTTGACAGCTATAAATAAGAGATAAATTTTTGCCTTAATGGAAATTACAACTTATATATGGAGGAATATATTTTCAAAATATTACAAGACAATTAATTCATCACATCTATGAAAAGTCCTATGAACAAAATTCGGAGTGACAGTAGATCTTCTAAGCAAGGGTCTTCTAGAGAGATTCTCAGAAGGGTCACAGAGCAGAGAATGTATTCTATTCTACCCAGATCCCCTGAGATCCCATTTTATCTCTATCATAAATGCCCCCTGACTTCAGCATACTTTTGCCCCCAGAAACAGCAAATCTTATTTGGAGGATTGGTCTTGGGCTACATGGGCTACATGGGCTACATGGCTTAATCCACCAGACATGTTGGTCTCTGAACATATTTGTTTCTGTGATCCCAAATGGGATCTCCCTCAACTGTCCCTTATCCAGTATCTTTTCTTGCTCAGGTTCTCTTTGGGACAGAATTAAAGTAGATGATGATAAGCTATTTTTTCATTTAGAAGTGAATATTCAGAAGCTATTAATTAAGTATATGTTTAATGCTTTAATAAAGGCCTAATCAATTTTAGAAGTGCTTATTCTGTTCAACATTCTCAAAAGCAATCTTATTATCTTATCCTTTTCCAAAGTTGTACTGTCAACCAAAAAGAAATGACTTCTCTTTATCTGAGGAAATAGCACTTTAATTGACACAGTTACCAACTTAAGTGTTCCCTAAGCTTTATTTTTCACCCCTCTCACATATTAGTGGCCAAGTCATTTAAAATATGCTTTCTTTTCTTTCTCTCCAGTTGTTTCTTTTCTCCCTCCAGTCTTGCCATCTTCAGTTTGACTTCTCCTCTTACTGAGAAGGAACTTGCATGCCAATATTACCATGTAAGCATCGAGCTCAAAATTCCTTGAGTTTTCCTAGCATTGGGCATCAAAATATTTCAACTTTAGCAAAATTTAACTGAAAAACATGTTAAAATGCAGACTGGCATTCCTCTATAAGTCATCTATACAAAAATCTCAATTTCTTAGCATAAAGTTTAGGATTTAGTTTGGCTCTTGCTCAGCTGCCTCGCCCTTCTTCATACTCTCTTCTACTCTTAGAAGACTTTAGCCATTTATGATCATTTTTTTATGTACCTCCTTGCCTTTGCATATGCTGTTCCTACTGCTCAGAATGCCCTGACTTCTTTTGCCCAACTTCTAAAGTCTTGTCATTTCACATATTATTTTCTGAAGCTTCCTTAGATGCCCTTGGCACAAGCAGCTTTGGCTTTCTCTAGGCTTTTATCATACTCTGTACCTTAAATATAACACTCATGCAATGGTTTATACTTGTCTCTATATCTGTCTTCCAAATACGCTATAAATCCTTGAGAATAAGAAACTGTCTTTAATTTTTTAATTCACCAAAATATCAAAGATGATAAAATATATCATCTTTGTTGTTGATGATGTTGTTGATGTTGTTCATTTGATGAATGAACAAAAATAGTTAATGTGTACATATCCCTAAAGAAATCAAAAGCATTCTGGAAATGACTTCTGCTCTATCGCAAAGTTTGTAACAAATAGGAAACTCTCTCTGTTGTTCCAAGAGACTTCGCTCTGCCCACCTCCACTGCCATATACTCTCATCACCCACTCAACAAAATGAATTCCCTTCAGTTAACCAGATTCTCCTTTCTTGCAAAAGAACTGACATTTTTCAAGCATTTATTTAGGAGATCCCATCTGACACCATCCTCAAACCCCAAATAGTTAATCATGTTAATCCTTTCAGTTAAAGAAAAGTCCTGGAAAATATAATTTCTTCTATCTCATTATACATGTAGTAATATGCCTCAGTACACCTGGCTACCCTTTACAGAGAGGTGCTCTGGAGAAGTCCCTCAGTAGTAGTTCCTGAAGTTGACCCTGAATCTGATAATGTTTTAAACTTTTAAAAATAGATTCCCAACAGGGCACTTGGGTGGCTCAGTTGGTTAAGTGACTGACTCTTTATTTTACCTCAGGTCATGATTCCAGGGTCATGGGATCAAGCCCCATGTCAGGCTCTGCTCAGTGCAAAATTGGCTTGTCTCTCTCCCTCTGCTCTTCCCCCCTTTCTCTCTCTCTAAAATAAATGAACAAAATCTTTAAAAAAATAATACAAATAAAAATAGATTCCTATCAAAAATACCCTATGGTGCATTCAAGAACTGAGGAAATGGGCAAAACCTACCTGAGCAAACCGTCCAATCACATCTGATTCAGTAGCAAAAATATTGATGAGATGGTGGTTAATTATAACATAGGTAGAATTATGATAGTGAACATGAATTTTCTTTGGCCATGAGCCAGTGTTTCTCAACATATGGACTTAAGACCATCTGCACTTGAATCACAAATATGTTTGTCAAAACTCATATTCCTTAGCCCCACCTATTAGATACTTTATCAGACTCTCTAGAGACAACTCAGAAATCTCAACTGGTCTGTTGTTTTGTTATTTTTGTCACTGTTGTTTGCCAATTTAAGAGCAATGCTGGTGCTTAAGGCAGAACATAAACTGAACAAAAATTTTACTTGGAGTCCTTTCACCTCTCTAGCGACCTAACCCATTGCCATGGTCCTTTAACTACAAAATCTTTTTGCAGAATTTTCATATTGTAATAAATGTTACTTAGATGTCAACATCTGCAAAATGATTTTACAACAAGAATTTCAGATGTCAGCTAGAAAAAAAATTCAACTTTCTTTTGAGTCTAACAAAAGACTCATTATTAAAAATAGTCAACTGAACTTATTAGGTGCATAAAAATGATACCAAGTACCTAAAGTCATGCTGGTGTAGAGGTAAAACTAGTATTTTTTTTTAAAGGAGCTAAGGTGATGATGAGTGTCTTAACTTGCTTCATTTATTTTAGGCCACGTTTGCAAGGGCAAATATGGACCAATGCACAATTAGTTAGAAAATTTGAACAGTACAGATTGAGAAAACAAATCTAAGTAATTAATATTATAGTTTCTCTTTTCCTCCAAAAATGAATTGCTATGAATAAGCCATTATCCCTTTCTTTGCTTCTTCTGTTTTATAGACAAAAAAAATTTCTTTCGTACAATTTACATATCCTCATTTGGGACTTTACACTTTAGAGGTACTAGCTACAAACACAAGTCTTATAATGTTAGGCAAAAACTGAATAGACAAAGCTCTAAGAAATAAAATGTTTCCAAATGGCTACTATTTATCTGAATGTCTCTAATTTATTGTGTTTTTTTGGTACTAATTCTTTAAATAGTAGTAAATTTATGAATTGGGGTATTACAGGTCTGAAGAAACAACATTTGCTTATCACCTGAAGTGTCTGTGTTTTCATAGCAAATGCCATTATGTAAAAATTTTGGATGACAGTGGTTATCTAACCAACATGGTTAAATAGCAAGCACATTAGTTGTATATATGTGTGTTCCCTCTAAAGAAAGAGTATCGAAAATGAACTAAGGAGTCTTCAAAGAAGCAAATGAAATGAATGTAAAAAGAAGGGTACCATGACCTCATTCTAATTAATGATTTTGACAATCATTACTTGTTGTCAAGGGGCTCAGCTTTTCGACCAGGCATTTATCATTCAAGGGTTTACCATTCAATATCATACAGTAAAAGTGAAGAACTCTTCTATGTCAGTTATCTATTATAAACAAACCATCAAGTCACTGTGAAAGAGTTAAACAAATCTATATGTTGATATTTGCTGCTAACTTTTTATGCTACATTGAACTGACTTGAGGTTTATGCAATATAAACTTCTGTACAGTTATTTCTGAGATCTTAAAATTGGGAAACTCTCAAAGGAGATAAAGATTCTGATGTACTGCAGAAATGCTGGGTATTCCTATCAAAACAGTGAAAAACAGAGAAACGTATTTCCAGTCCCCAAATTAAGGATGCTTTTTAAACCTTCCATTTCATTAAATTGCATGGCTGGGTAGGAGAGTCTTGCTAAAATATTGTGATTAACACAAAGGAAGCTTAACAGACAATGCTATTATAGGTGAAAGACTGCTAATTGCCATCTTCCCAATAACTTATTGATTTTAATCAAATCTTCCTAGAGCAGCATGCCAGCAGCAAATGGATAACTAGATAGAGGGAAAACACAACAATGGAAGGAGTAATATGGAAGAAATTATTCATGTTTGATTTGTATAAAATTGAACAAATATTCTTGATCAGCATTTATACAAATATAGATTCGTCGGGAAGGTGCTATCTAAATTGCTTCTCTCACAGTGTATTGAAAATTACCATAACTGTTAGCATTTTTAATTATTTTGATCTGCTGAAAATAGATTAAACTGAATGGGAAATTGGCTTATTAAGGCTTATATATTTGAGTTAATATGAAATGTTCTCAGCCACTGTGCCTTCAGAATCTTTTGGTTTAAAAGACATTCACTATCTCTGCTTTACAAAGGGAGGAGGCAGGGTGGTGGATTTAATCCTCATAAAGTAAAGATTTGTTTTGGGGTAGTATAAGCAAAAACCTTCTCACTCCTGTCATTTCATTAGGGAAACTGAACTGCATCTGGCAATGAGAAAATATCATAAAGAATTGGTCTGCTTAGAAGATAGCATTGAGTTTTCATAGGGAAAAAAATATTGCTAGACTAAACTTAACACTTAAAAAAATGGAGAACCCTTGAAATTCATCTTGTATTACAAGAGCAGTTTTTCAGTGTGAGATTCAACACAGTGAGAAACATTAAAGAACTCACACTTTGCTCATTCACTGATGAAGAAAAAGAAGTACAATGCTGAGCTGCAATTGTATTCTCTAGGTAGAACCCATGGCACCCATGTCTTTAGGGAATGTCTTATTCATCAAATTGGTAACACCAGACCCAAAGGTAGATTACAAATACAACTACACTTCTCTTAAAAAAAGAGCATTCACTCATCTATAGAATTTAAGAAACAAAACAAACAAACAAAGGGAAAAAGAGAGAGAGACAAACAAAAAAGAGACTTTTAAATAGAGAACCGGTGGCTACCAGATGGGAGCTGGGTCAGGGGTGGGGGAAATAAAGGAGTTTAAGAGTACACATATCTTGATCTCTCTCACTCTCTCTCTGTCAAATAAATAAATAAAATCTTTTAAAAAATTATCTCCTTCGACATCTATGCTAGAACTAAGTGTTTTAATAACTCAGTGCAGGATTTGTCAATTCAGCAGTATTGGCATTTGGGTCAAGATAACTGTTGTAGAAGGCTGTCCTGTATAATGCAAGATGTCTAGCAGCACTCCTGGCCCCCACCAACTAGAGCTAGTAGTACTTCTTCCCCACTTGGAACATCCAAAAATGTCTCCAGACATTGTCAAATGTCCCTGGATAGGTAAAACTGCCCCTGATTGAGAACCAGTGGTTTAATGTAAGGGGATACTTTATTATTTTTTTTTTATAATGACCATTTCAAATCATTTTCTAGAAAATTTCCATTTCATTGTAAAAATGCAGATGTACTGTATCCACAAAACTCCTGCATCTAGGTCAGCATTTTAAATCTATGAGATTAATCGACTGTATGAAACAGGTAGTAGGAATTAATCACAGTGATAGTCTGAAGGGCAAGAAAGTGTTATGATTATAAGATGCTACCTTCTGTTAAAGGTTTTAGTAAAATACAGTCTAGTTTAACAATGACAGTAGTTTGGAAATAGTTACCAACTGATTGGCAGTGGCTGGTGGGAGCCATGTACTGAGACAGATTCTGCATCCAGGCTCGGCAGAAAAGAAAGCTGTGATGGATTAGTGATGTCTGCCTTGGACAGGGCAAGGAGAGTAACGGGACATATTTCACAAACTGGCCCACTCCTTCCAAGTCATTTTAACTGGCTTATCTCCAGATTATTTTAAGCAACTGATAAAACTATGCTATGCTTCTTTCTGTTTTGCATATATACATAAAAGAAAAAAATGAATAAAATAATGGTCATTTCTAAGTACTGCTGAAGCATCTCTTCATGCCAAGGCACTATTTTAGGCTCTTAGAGACATGCTACCAGATTAAAACAAAAACCAAAACACACACTCTTTTACATCAAAATAAATGGCCTAGTGGTCTGGTCTCCAGTGAAAATAAAACAGGCCATTTTCCTATTTTAAAAAACAGTCACAAAGTATTGACTTCCTCAAAACATATAGTTTCTTCGAAAATCTGTATAACTCTTTTCTAGTGTTTTTCTAGTATTTCTCTTACTTTCTGAATTGCCAAGAACAAAGATTAGACCAATTCCCTTTACATTTAGAAGGTGATATGTATTTAGTCTATAGAAATACTTTGAAAAGCGATTGAGGACAAGGAAACTCATGTGTTTCTTTAGGGCTAAAATGGCTATACAGATGACAACAGTTATAGAATATACACAAGAGTACTCAGTCATATACAGGACACGTCAGTGATCCTTTGGAAAGCTCCCCTTCAAATGACACCATATTTATTATCCCTATTTTATACAACCAAATAGTTGTAAATAATTCTTTAGACCAATGCTGAATACATTAAATAAGTAACACTGATTTATAACATAATTTTGTAGTTATGAACAATCCCTTCTTTTTTTTTTTTAAACATTTTATTTATTTACTTGACAGAGAGAGAGAGAGCACAAGTAAGCAGAGAGGTAGGTGGGGGGGGGAAGCAGGCTCCCTGCCGAGCAGAGAGCCCGATGTGGGGCTCAATCCCAGGATCCTGAGATCATAATCTGGGCCGAAGGCAGAGGCTTAACCCACTGAGCCACCCAGGCGCCCCTACGATCCTTTCTTTTAAACCTTCCCATTTCCATAGTTAGGACTAGCAGTTGTTAGGTTATTAGTGAGGGTTCATAAAAAATAAAATTTCTGCTTACTTTTCCTTAGTTGCTACACAAATGAGAATCGAATAAATGAGCTCTTCTCAAATGAGGATTCCTGGCTCCCTGCTGAATGGAATGATTCTAAGGTAACCAGGCTTTGAAGGGGATGATCAAATTTGTATCTTGGCATAAAAAGTTGCAAATGACATGTGAATAATCGAATCTGCACATATTAAATTCTCAACTACTGTGAGTCTGCCGTAGATAAGGCTGGCATAAGACTTTGTTAACTTGATTTCTTTTGTTCAGCATTAATTTAATTTCCCTAGTACAAGTAAAATAATGAATGAGGCATAATGAGTGTAAACCTGAGTTTACTGTACCCATGGCTAGGAAAACCTATCCCAAGACAGAGATTGGGTTTTTATGGGTTGAGGATTTCAGGCTGTTAAAGGAGTAGTAACTCAGGGAAGAGGAAAATCTTGGGAACTGACTTACATATGGATATAAAGGGCAGGAATAGCCCCTTGTAACGGTGGCCTCCCAAACTAGAAGTAAGATAGGGCTTCTAAAAGCAATGGCCACAAAAGTTCAGTAGGAAATGTGACTGGCCCATTTAAACAAGTCAATGGATTATAGACAACTGACTTGCCTAGACAGTTCATTGGCTATAGAGGAGCTCAGACAGTCCAATTACTGAGCCTCAAGTCCATTGGCTGAGTAGTCCACCATGTACAATCAAACTGTTTTCTGCCCACTCTGACCAGTTTTTTGAGAAGTGGTTGTTTGCTTCCTCCTTGTCATGTCTTAACCACTTGCTATTTTAGACCCTCAAGGCTTTAGGCCCTGTAAAGATAAAATTCTCCTGAACAAGTCAAGAAGCTTTGGAAATATCCTTTATTATCCCCATGTAAATGTGACATCTGCAGTAGCTTTAAAATAAAGAATATACAGAAAAAGAAAAAAATGTACTTTACACTAAATGGAAAAAACATTAAAATAATGAGAAATTTCCTTCATTCTGAAGCATACTGACAAGTTGCTTAAGTATCCTGAAAATAGAGCCAGGGTTAAAACCCAATAGAAAAGACAGAACTCAATCAAGACAGCCACATGGGTTCTCTGGTCAAACATCTTGTGGTACAAAATGGAGTCCTCTGAAACTCAGTGTTGAAAATTAATCTGAAATAAAATCAAGGACAGAGCTAACAAAGGGATTTTAAAAGTATATTTAGACGCAGTGTGCAACTGAACTACTAGTTGGGTAAATGAAGGAGTAAAACAAATTACATGATTCGTTATCAGCTCGGAAGATTTGGAGAGAAAAGGCTCCCATTTGAAAGAACACTTTGGGGCTTTTCCTTCCACAAGAAACATGTTTCATGTCATCCAGACACTAAGTAGATTTCTTTCACAAAAACTGTTACATTATCTGGGTAAACATGTCAATCAAAAACTACAACTAGCAATTTACAGCAATGATGCTAGATTTAACATCTACGGAGCAAGATTCCAGTGGGAAATAGTGTTTTTATTTACCTCTTTGTTACTTTAAAAATGTTTTTATATAAGAAGCTTTGAAAAGCAAGCATTTATGTTATAACCAAAACAAATCTCTCAAACTTTGAGGTTTTATTATTGGATTGCCTTCTCTTTCAAGTTAAGAAATTATTTCTCCAAAACATTATTTATGAAATTTTTGAGGGTATTTCAGAACACTTTTTTGTATAATAAAGCTTTAGGAGAGTGGTGACATGGCATCTTATTCTGCTTGCATGTTAGAAGTTTAATCATTACTTATTAATTTTCCTATTTTCATGAGATTTTCTGAAAATTAATATTCTATTAAGGTAGCATCTGTTAGAGGAATTATCTTGGTTTTTTAAAGCAAATTTTAGCTGATTACCATGAATCTACATAATTAGAATTAGGTCTAATTATGTAGTGTAAATACATGTAATATATTTATAACATATAATGACATAATTATGATTCACAATAATGTTGAAAAACTCCTCCTTAAAATTAGTAAGAAAAATATGCTGCACAACCCTTCTACAATTTATTAGCAATTTTACAATGTATGTTTTTCTGTAGCTTCTAAAATGGAGCTTGGTAAGAAAATATAATTAAAAATAACTCTTTTTTGAAGTTATTATCCCAAAATAACACCAAACCTTCATTAGACTTCTAAACTATAACTATGTTGTAACCTGTTTAAGAAAGCACATGTTAAAATGTTAATCCTAATAGGCATACATTTGCAATGCACCCTGAACCAAATTCTGAATGTTTAGAATGTTTAGCCAAGAGTGAATGCAAGATAGTTCTAACTTTGGCTTATAAATCATTCATTAAAATGACAGAAAGTATAAATAAGTATGATGAATTTTACTTATTTACTGGAAATAAGAAAAGTTGGGGGTGCACCTATGCATTTTATATACTGTATTAACACACATTTCAAAATTACAGGACACAACTGCTCATTTAATTCACAAAGTTGAATGGTATATTTGATACAATATAAGAGGACTGACAAATTTTTTTCCGTAAAGGATGAGATAGTATGTATTTTAAATTCAGACAGACATAAGATTTCTGTCACAAATATTCAACTTCAGTGTTATAGCTCTCACGCAGCAATAGACAATACTTCAAGGAACTGATGTGGGTCTATTTCAACAGAACTTTATTTACAGACTAAGTAGTTGCTGGTTTTGGCCAGGGAGGGGCACATAGCTTGTTTGCCCTGGGGTCGTACCTTGGGGGCTCAAAGAATAGATTCTGGACTTAGTCCCTTACAGCCTCTTTTTACCACTCAATAACTTTGTCACCTCAGCTAACTTACTTTAGTTCTCTCATATATAAAATGGTGGTAACAATCCCTTCCTATCTCATAAGGTTGTTGTGAGGATAAAAATGAAGTAATTTATGTAAATCACTTGCTATAAATGGGTATGTCTTCTTTGTAGGAGGAATAAATTGGTGTTTATAGATATATAGTGTATATATGCAAAATATTTGGTATTCAACATTAGTTTTAAAAATTTGATATCATAATTTTGTAGAATGAAGTCTGAGAGACATTGGTTTAGGTGTTGAAGCAAAAATATCTATACTGATAAATTATCTTTGCCAAAATAGAAAAGAACACAATGTCCTAATGAGTCTGATCTTACACATAAAGCATACACTAAATAGTTCAGGCATTAAAATTTAAAAAATAAAATAAAATAAAAAGTTCAGGCATTGTTGTGAGGATCAGTGAGCACTTTTCCAAAATGTTGTGATAACTAACTACATAATATTAATAAAAAATGAGCTTATAAATAATTGATAAATGGCCTACACAATGTCACTGAGTTTCTAAAAAAAAAAAAAAAATTCTGTGAGCTGAAGAGTAGAGATTATAGTAGAGCAACAAGAGTGAGAGTGAAGAGATTTGTTTTGAAGACCAACTATGGAAAAATGATTTAGCTAATCTTTGGCAAGTCAAGTCAACTCTCCATACACCTTGGGTTTCCCATCTATAAAATAAGTAAGCTTTATGAATCCTCAAAACAGGATCTATCAGACATCAGAATCCCCAACTTCCTCCCTGAGAGTCTGATATACCAGCCTGGGGCTGGGTATGGAGAGGAGACAGAAGGCATAATGTGTCCACAGTTTCATAGTAGCTCTGGTTCGTATGCCTTATGAAGATGGGGCCAGAAAAGTGAGAAACAACAAGTGAGATCATCCCTCATATCCCTTTCAGTGGGAAGTGGATGAAATTCAGTGTCTTTCCCTGCCCGTTTCTTCTGGACCTTGGACCTTTTTTCTGCATCTTGCTCTTTCAGTCCTGGGTCTGGAATCCCTCTGTGTGTCCACAGCTACTCCAGCAGCATGAATCCAGCCTTTAGCTGCCTCAGGCAGGTTCTATGACCTAAACCTTGGTGATCCTTTATCTACTCACCAAACTTCCCCTTTCCTTTACCCCATTCTCTCACATTTATCTAAGAAACCATTTCAACCTAGAGTGTAATATTAAGGTTTAGCATAAAGTGTTAACAAACTCAGATAATCTATTTGTATTTTCACAGCAGCTGTCACATTATAAAAATGCATAATAAATAAATGGGAAATTTATAGATACTTTACTCTTAGGGAAGAAGGTTGGCAAGATTTTTTAAGGAAGTAAGATCATTTATCTATTCAACATTTACACTTCGAAATTCCTCTAATAGAAATTATTTTTAGTCTGGAATGCTGGGCTCCTCATCTAATGTGAACATGGATGTTGTCTGTAGACCTGTGAAAGTATCCTTAGACCTTGCTACCGAAAAATATGTCCTAGTAACCGGCACCAATGACAGTGTTGGAAATGCAAAATATCACCCCCCATATCACTCCTACTAAACCAGAATGTGCATTGTAACAAGAACACTGGTGATGATTGTTAGTAATATTAAAATTTGAGAATAGGAAAGAAAAATTGAGAAAAGGTGATGTATCAGGAGAAAACATTATTAATATTGCCTTTCCAAAGAAGAGGATAAGGCAGGTAATGTCTGATCACAATGGGTTGAATTTCACAGATGGATACATAATCACTCCAATCAACTATAGATCTCCTGAGCTCTGGGGGAATTCTTTACCATCCATTTACCCCTGGGGCAATAGAATATACCAAGAGATAAATATAGTTTGTATCTGTATCTAGCTGCTTATAAACTAAACCTACCTCTCCTCCCTGACTTGTCCTAATTAATTTCATGCCTGTGTTCCCTAGAAATATTTTAAGCCACTTTAGGGTGAAGAAACTTGATGCTATCCATTTTCCCTTCTTCCCATGCCCTCTGTCCCCTGAACCCCCAATACATAGTACTAATACAGTGTAGTCCACATAGTTGGTGCTAAAGAAAAATGTTTGCTAAACCTTTAATAAAGAATCATTAAAGACAAGTCTAAAGTCTATTATAAAAGATGTTTCTTTTAACTCCCAGGAAACAGCACGGCAAAGACATACACTCTATTGATGTAGAGCAGGAGGCAGCAAACTAAGCCCTCCACCTGCTTCTGTAAATAAAGTTTTATTGGCGCACAGTCATACTCATTTGTTTACATATTGTCTATAGTTGCTTCTGTGCTACCATTATATACCTGAGTAACTGTGACAGAGATTGGATGGCCCCAGTGACTAAAATATGTACTGCCTGGTCATTTACAGAAAGTCTGACAACCTTATGACAGATTGTGGGCTCTGGATCCTTAAAGTCATTCTATACTCATTCATTTATGGTATCACTATTGACCTCCCTGGTCTGGCTAACTCAGCAAGAATGGCCTAAATTGCACAAGACCAGGATTTACTTGAGGAAAGAAAAGGCCTTTTGGGAGAAGCAAAAGTAATCAGCAGTGAGTCTCCTTCCTGGTCTTTCAAGCCAGATTCCTTTTCATAGAACATGTAATACAATTTTGACTCAGACCAAAGTTTAACTTGCACTTTGATGATCAAAACACATTCTCCTCCCTCTTCTCATTTAAACTACTTGTAACTGAGTAAATTTTGAGCAAGCACTCATGCAATTTGTTCTATGAACCTTAAAATTCCCTGATCTCCTCACTGTTCTGCCTTCCCATGTGTGCCTACAAATCTTCTGAATCTCCAGAGGAAAGGAAAAATTCTCCGTGGGACCTCTCTCTCAAACTCACTTCAATTAGACTTCCATTTTCAACAGTTATTCAAAATACCTTGTACCATCTCACAAGGCAAAAACTTCTAATGTTTAACTGACATACAGGAACTCTGTCCCCTAAAACATAATTAAAATTTATTTCACATTTCTTACCTTTGTATATATTATCACAAATATCACCCCAGTTATCACTAAGGGTTTGATCAGAAAATGGATTTCTAATACCTAAGATTTAATAAAGTGTTAGTAATACCTCACCTTATATTTTAGTATTTAAGTTACCATCATCATTATCATTGCTACTACTAATTTGCTTAGAATACACTTCTATTACAGTCCGAGACATTGCCAATATGCACTTCCCCAGATAAAAGTTTCCATTAAAGGAGATATTTGCTATTTGGAGGTGGGAGGACAAGGTGGGGCTAAGCTCACTCCTTTCTTCTCTGGGAGCTTGGATGAGGATCATGGCTGCTCATCCCACAGTAAGTCTTCAAACGTAAGAAGACATATAACTAGTACAATTGGGACAGAGCCAGCTCTCAGCCCTTTCTGCTTCTCCCTGTCCATATTTGAAATGTCCTGAGTACAGACATTCTCAATGTAAACTTTTATTCTGTTACATATCATTTACCTTTTTGTGCCAAGGATTTACTAAAGAGAAGACAAGAATTACATGGAGGTAGATTCCAATTAACGTGGCTGGTGTTGGTTATGTGACTCTTTGTCAGTCACTTTAATTATTTTAAATGTTGTGGACAGATCAAATACAAAGATGGCAGTGAACTTGAACCCATGCATTTCCTGTTGCCTGCAGACCTGAGCCAATTTTGTTATTTACTGTGGTTAGATATGATCTATATATAGATCTCCTTCTTACACACTCAAACAGGTTACAATGAAAACAAATGTCAGAGCAATTGAGCCTAAAATACAAGTATTTATTAGCATCCAGGCATAGAACAATCATTTATCTGAATGCCAGGCCTCCACCCTTTTAGGTGTTCCAAGAGTACATTGCATAAACTGTATCATTAAGGCAGGTGTTTTCTGTAGGATCTGGCTAACCATGGAATCAAAAGACCTGTTTAATCACTAGCACACTAATCTGGGCATATAGTCTACTGTTTTCTCTCAATACTTAATTTCCTGTAAAAGTAGAGAATATCTCTATCATATTTTATCACTGCACATGTCTTGAACATCATAGATTTCCCAATGACATCTTTCTACTAACATTTCTTTTGTTATTTAACAAAACCCCACTGTCCGGGTGCCTGGTGGCTCAGTCATTATTAAGTGGCTGCCTTCACCTCAGGTCATGATCCCAGTGTCCTGGGATTGAATCATGCATCATGTTCCCTGCTTGGCGAGAAGCCTGCTTCTCTCTCTCCCACTCCCTGCTTGTGTTCCCTCTCTCACTGTCTCTGTCAAATAAATAAATAAATAACATCTTTAAAAAGAAACAAACAAACAAACAAAAAAACTCCACTGTCATTCATAGATAAAGATAGCTGTTCCTATGATCGCTACCTCTGGAATGTGGCCTTTTGTGTAGGATATGTACACCTGATTAGGACAAGTAACTACCCCATGTCCTATATATTAAAAGGAATATAAACATATACATCACACTGTCTGTACTGAAATTTTTTCAGTATTAGTTAAGACTAGATAACACTTCCAGTGTTCTCAGCTCCACTGATTTGATATCATTTATTTGTTTGGTCAAAGAAACATTCATTACACTTAATCCCACAATGGGGTTAAAAAAGCAAAGAGACTTGTCCTTCAGGTGTCTCACAGTAGGGCTTCACCACTCAAAGTGGAGTCCATAGACCAGCAGCATGAGCAGATCTGAGATCTTGAGATGCAGAACCTCAGGACCCAGCTCGGATCTCAATCAATTACATCTTAACTAGCTGCCAGGTGCCTCCTTGCATGTTAATGTTTCAGATGCATGATCTAGTATAGCAGATACTCAAATTTTAGAGTGCAATTACCTGGGGGGGGTTACTCCTTTAAATTGCATATTTCAAGCACCCTTTCTTTAGGGCAGGATATGGCCCAGGAGTCTGCAATGTAACAAGCAGGCAATCGTTCTGCAGGTGGTCCTGAGAAGTCTTCGAGAAACACTAGATGGTTGAAGGGTAATAGAGCAATTTGGGGGTAAGGAGTGGTGAGGCAGAATATATTTGTCAATACTGAAATGAGAGTATCTTGAGTTTGAAACTACTCTGCTTTGGGTTGCTGGCACTGAATACTTTCTTTTCTGGGTCTGAATGGAAAAGATAGCTCATGTAATTGCTGCTCCAGCTCAGAAGGGTCACAGACTTAAATACCTAGTTCTGCAAGAGGTCTTTTTCATAGCTAATGCATCTCAAATAATTTAGGCCATTTCTGTGTCTGATGAAATGGATTTTTGACAGAAACAAGGAGGTCTAAACATTAGTCATTACAGACTACTAATCACAGAGTATTAAGATACTTGTTTATTATTATTACGCATCTCATTCACTTAGCATTTTTCTAAAGTAAACTGCATTCATTTGTGTGAAGGGAGGGCTATAGAGTGGGTTTGCCCTAACAAGCCCTGTGAGTCCATCCACTAAAACTTAACAAAAGAATTGTGCCCCTATTTTTTTAAACAAATAAACCAAAGAGGAAAAAATAATGATAAACCCAAAAGCACCTTTATATAACCAGGACTGAACTACTGCCTTCCAATTCTATCTCTAGTCTTAGTTTTTTGAGCCATGTTAACAAGGAAAAGGTTTTCAGGTAACCTAGATTGCTGCTTTTATAAATGCTTGTTACAGCTGTAGTGAAATAAAAAGAAGTGCTGGGTGGGAGGAACACATTATCACCCATAAAAATGAGCAAGAAAGGAATCATTTTATGCTTGCATGCTGGATAAGAAGTGAAAAGCCCCAACAGCAGTGCAGTTCTAGAAATTTGCTAATTTGGGGGCCATTACATAGAAAGAGAGTTCTCACCAGAAGACAAGATCTGATATGAGGTGGTTGCCTAGGTGACCCTGCATCTTAAGTAGTGTTGAAGAGGATCTTAGGCCCTTGGCTCAGCAATTCCTTTTCAAAGAATTTATTCTGTAAAATTATACAGACAAGAGTGCAAAAATGTATGCAGAGGTCTGTTTACTACAGTTTTATTTGCACTGGCCCATAATTGGAAAACACACAAATACAGATTGGTAAGATTGGGTAAATGGGTCATGAAATAGTCATACAATGGAATACTATACAGCCATTAAAAAGAAAAAAAGAACTCTAGCTTATTGACAGGAAAGTATGCCCAATTACTAAGGAAAAGAAAAAAAAAGTTGCAGAACAGTGTATATAAATCATAACACGTAAAATGACCAATATGTCAATATGTAAACAGGAAATAAAATCTCAAAGAATGCACAATAAAAAATTGATAAGAGTTAGGTTTGAGTAAGGCAGAATTATGGGAAAGGTAATTTTTACATTCAAATTTATACTTTTATATTATCTTATTTAATAATCATGTATTATTTTTAACCTCAGAAAAAATTATTTTGTAAAAGGTCCTGACAGATTACCAGTCCTATCCTATTTGTTCTAATCTTTCATTTTCTCTTTTTACAGATGAGCAATCCAGGGTCTAGAAATTGTCCTGAATTCTACAAGTGAGATAATTATTCAGAAAGCCACATAAATAGCCAAAACCCACTGGAAACTTCAAAAGAGCAAAAGTCTGCCTGGCTGTTTCCTGCCTTCTGACTCTCTCCTGGCAAGGAATTCCAGAGTCTCCACTGTTGTGATAGGAGCTAAAGGAAGTGGGGAGATCAGCATCAACAGATGAGAAAGCTCAGCCAGAGATCTAGAAGGGGTAAGCTACAATGTGCACATTCCTTTCAAATTAATAATCTGGCAGCTAATTTTTGAACTAACTATAATTTGTATGTGGCACCTTCTGTCAAAGCTGTCAACACAGAGTTGCTTTCATTTCACACTGGCTTGCTAGCTGGAAGGGTTGGCATTGTTCCAGGTGTTCACCCTGCTAACACAGGCTGCCATAAACTTGTGCTCTTTGGCTGAAACCATTGGGTAATTTCATGAGCAAATGCAGGTGACTATTTATAAATATGATTTCTATTTAAAGAAACCATGAACCCTCATCTCACCTCTACCCCTCTACTTCTCATCCAAAAGATATAACCAAAGTTCAAAATCTCAGAAAAACATCCATTAGGAACATGGGAGAAGGGATGGCTATGAGGAGCCAGAAAATGATACTACTGGCCTGGAATGTAAAACCTTGAATGCCTGACTAAACTCTCTCAATTTCTTCTAAGACCATATACTGGGCTAGGTCATCAGCCATGGTTTTGGTGAAAGCCACTCTTATCCCCTTTTTGCCTTTTTTCATTACTTATATGCAAAAAAATAAAGTCCAAGAGTGCAGTGAAAATATTTCCTGGCTTGAGAGCTCATGGAAGGCTCCTATTTCTAGTACCAAGATTGGTAGGTGGAACTAGAAATCCAATCAGTAAAACATTTGTACTTCAAGAACCTAAAGAATAGCTATAGTTCTCAAAATACATTTTGTTGTACACATATCCTATGATATGTTAATAAATTTTAAATACTTTTTTTTAAGATTTTATTTATTTATTTGACAGAGAGAGAGAGAGAGCACAAGTAGGCAGAGAGGCAGGCAGAAAGAGAGGGGGAAGCAGGTTCCCTGCTGAGCAGAGTCTGATGCCAGGCTCAATCCCAGGACCCTGAGATCATGACCTGCGCCAAAGGCAGAGGCTTAACCTACCAAGCCACCCAGGTGCCCCTATGTTAATAAATTTTAAACAAATTAAAATAGGTACATTTGGAAAAGGTAGGTTAAAAAAAGTTAAATGGATCATTTGTTTTCCCTTTTTTTTTGTTATTGTTGATCTTATTGATTATGCAGAAATTCTCAGAGTTTTAAAAATGTCAATGTAATCTCCAATGAGGGAAGTATAATATTTAATATTTTCTAATTAGTCTGATATATTATATTTAACTTGAACATTTTACAGGTATAATACTCAATAGAAAAAAAAGAAAAAACACAAAACAATAGGAAAACTCCACAAATTTGGGAACCACTGTTTCCTTGAAGTAAAGATAACATAATTTATCATGCTCATATTTTTGAGCAAACATGGCTAATAACTTCTTTATTCTGTCTGGTTTCTCCAGAATGTGCCTTAGGTATCAAAAAGACTAATTTCCTTCTGAACACTGAGGTGGGGCACAAAAACATGACCATGATTATCACCACCATCTTTAAAATCAATCCTATACATTCAACAAATATTTATTGAGCATCTACCATATGCACACATTATGATAGGTATATGAAATAGAACACCATTCCTATTCTCTTAAAATCTAACTGCAGCAATTAGACTGTATTTCCCAACAACATGTAAGTACTGTTGAGAAATATGTCTCTATGAATGTGTGGCATTGCTATATGCTCAATTATTACTACATGCACATAATCCTCTTAGGAATGCTTGCACAATGAGGCAGCCTTGGAAAGAAAGAGAACAAGACCCCAAAAGCAACATGTGTATATACATTTTCTGAAAGATATAGACACACAAGACATCTCTCCTTGAAGATATTTCCTTACATTCCACGATAATAAAATATAATTTCTTTCTTTGTAGGGAGAATGGGCAGATTTGAAAGCAACCTTCATATGAGAGTAGAGTCTCCTAATTAGATCAGAGTCTCCTCTCTTTTAAGGTATCCTACTACATGTTTAGGTTCCAACTGGCCCTCAACGCATTACCTGGAGTAACTGGGTTTCAGGGAACTGGGGCTCTAATGACATCCTGAATGCTGCTTTTGTTGTGAATCATAAACTTTGTTTCTGAGACTCTTCACACTTCCTGATTTTGTACACATAAGAAACAAGTTGGCACATTTTGGACTGAGTGGCCAGAAAAGATCTAGCCAAGTTGAAATGCATCATAGATTTAGTTGTTTTTTTTTTTTAAGTTTATACATGAGAGAGACCCTGTGAGCTTCTGTTTTTAACCAATGTAGTGATAATGTACTAATGTAATGCCACTAGACAGACAGCTCCATAGGCATGGGGATTATTATCTGTTTCATATTCACTGCTATATCCTCAGTGCCTAATAGTAGTTACTCAGTACATTTTCACTGAGCCAATGAATGATGGGTACAGGTATGTCACCTAGAAACCAAGAAAAAAATATATATTCCTCATGGGTAATGGTGATAAATTTAAGGAGAAAAAACTACTTTAGTAACTATGGGTGAAAAAAGGCAAGAAATACTTTTTCTTAAAAGATTTTATTTATTTATTTGACAGAGAGAGAGAGAGGGCACAAGCAGGAGGAGCTGCAGGCAGAGGGAGACAGAGAAGCAGGCTCCCCCGCAAAGCAAGTTGCTGATGTGGGGATCATGACCCCAAGCCAAAGGCAGACGCTTAACCAACTGAGCCACGCAGGTGCCCCAAAGCAAGAAATATTCTTAATACCTGGGCTATGAGTCTGTATTAAAAATAATTTTCTTTAGATGTTTGGCTTCATTTGGAACCATCATACCAAATACAGTAAATGAATTATACTGAAAAAAGTAACTTCCAAATGAAGTAAATGTACATACACCTGCAGGCATTCCAACTGGATTTTTTAAAACTCAAAAAGTAATTATACCACTATCTATTTTTTTTAAGATCTTATTTATTTATGACATTGAGAGATACCGAGAGAGGAAACACAAGCACAAGCACAAGAACAAGCATGGGAGGAGCTGGTGAGGGAGAAGCAGGCTCCCTTCTGAGCAGGGAGCCTAATATGGGGCTTGATCCCAGGACACTGGGATCATGACTAGAGCCAAACACAATTGCTTAACATGAGTGAGCCACCCAGACGCCCCAATTATACCATTATCTATTACTGGAAATAGTGAGCTTTGAAGAAACAGTGGAATTCATGTCTACCATTACCTAGTTTTTTCTTGCTAAGAACTAATATATCAAAAAAGTAGCCAAGAATAAAAAAATTAGAAATATTGAGATTAATAACTACTACTGTCATTTAGTGGAAAGAGGGAAACAGATATATTGATAAGTAAAAATATATATCAACTGTCACTTTGTGCTCCAAAAATTACCCTAAACTATATTAATATCCTTATGGATTGTATTTTGTTTGAACATGTTAAATGCATGCTGGCTACTAGCAGGATCAAGGCAACATGAGATTTAAAGGAAATGGTAACTTTTTACTGGATTGAAGGTGCTGATGCTATGATTGTTTTCTGAGGTTTCTGGCCATGGCAAAAATACGTTTAAAAAGAAAAGAAAAGAGGGAAAAAAGTACTAATGTGCCAAGGATTAAAACAATTCCACTTGTTTCATTCTTCATATTTCTGCAGGTGTTTACTTTCTGGGATTTTTAAGAGCAGGAACAAAATGCCTGCATTCTTCCAAGCAGTCCATGGTGACAACAAAAGTAACAGTTAAGATTTACTGAGCACCTACCCTATCCCAGGAGCTATGCTCAGAGCTTCATTCATTCTCCCACAACCCTACAGGGGGAGAAGTGGAATATGCCTATTTTCCAAAAGAAAGATCTGAGGCTTAAAGAAGTCAAATAACTTGCACATGGTGAAGAAACTTGTATCAGAGAAACTAGGATCCAAATCTAAGCAATCAAATCCCAGTTCTGTACTTGAAATCACTACAGTATTCAGTTTCAGGAAAAGCTCGTCAAGCAATGAGTGAGCATGTTGGAGAGTGTCTGCTGAGTGACCTAGGACTGCTGGAATCATACGCAGTCGATTCTGAATCAGGCTTTAGCATGGCTGAAATCAGCATTGGTGGCATAAAGGTTGAAGATGATTAATGGCAAAGAAAGATCTATGATCTCCTTCATGAATCAATCTGCACTCAAAATCTCATTTTATTTGCTGCATATCTTCCTTCTTGTCCTGTATGTAAGTCTTTTGATCCCTGCTTTGAAGACCCACAACTGAGGGATGCTTAGGGGAAAAAAAAATCAGCTTTGTTTCACATCATTTTTGGTGGTCTCTATTGGTTTTCTCTTTGAAAAACAGCAATGAAAAAAAAAAAAAAAAAAAAAGAAAAACAGCAATGAAAACTAGGAGTCAGTTATGCACCGGCACTAAAAACTTAACAAGATGTCTGGATACTCTTCAATGCCATACCTAGCTTTCAGATATTTAGAAATACTCTGACGTTAATAATTCACCTATTTAGCTCCAATCTAGCTTCCAAGTTTCCTTGTCTTTGAATCCCAGCTTGAGTCATATCAGAACTGGGTTTTCTCTTTATCTACATATTTCTGACATGTGATTCAATATCTCTGCTCAAACTATATCCCCTCCAGGGGGTTCTCCTCTTCCTCCTTGCTACCAATCCCAGACCAAATAACTGTTAGTCCAAGCTCACTCTGAATTCCTCTACAACAAATTCCTCTGATTACGCACATCCGGAAAGATCCTCCCTTTCTCTCAATCCTCCAGTTTTAAGCAATTCAAAACCATCCTTATATGATACATTGATATGTGCTATAGGAGTTCTGAAAGGACAGAAGTACTTTGTTAAGTGAAAGATTTAATTCCATGATTCATACACTCATCTAGTAAATACCAATGAAACAAAGTAAAAGTCATGCAGTTAGATTTTTCTCAAAATGCATCATCTTTTCAGAATGTCATAATGCATAGCATTTGAAAGGTCTAAGAAGCTTTTCAGTAAAAAAAAAAAAGAAGAAAGAAAGAAAGAAAGAAAGAAAGAAAGAAAGAAAGAAAGAAAGAAAGAAAAGAAAGAAAGAAAGGAAAAGAATAAAAAGAAAAAATCTGGTTAACTTTTTAAACTCCCCATTTCCACACTAGATTTTACCATGAAACATCTCCTTCACAGAAAACTGATTAATAGCACATGGAACAAAGTTTTAGCATCGTATGTACAACCATGCCATAGTCCCCAGGAAAAGATGCTGAGAAAAACAGAACTTTAATAAAATTTCTATTCTGTTTATGAACTTTCGATATGAATTTGAAAGCTAAGGGGTCAAGTCATTGCTTTCAACCACCTGTGGGTAGGTAAGGATTCTAATGGTCTAAAATAATGACTGTGCTTCCCCACACATAATTTAATTTATTTAAATTCTTCACCTGGCTTTGAAGTAGGAATAAAACTGGAGAAGGTTCTATTTCCAATGAGTATTTGGCTACAAAAAACAATGATCAACAGTTATCTTTCCTAGAACATCCAGTCATCTCTTAAAGAGCTTCTTCAATTAAACGTACTGCCTACTATAAAACAACTATACCATGGCTTGAATCTGTTCCAAGTGAAGTAGTCAAGTAATTGGGGGTTTGCCCAGCTGAGGGTCAGACTTGATTATACAGTCCTCAGTCAAAGAACTTCTCACAGAAGGGATTCTTAGGAAAAAGCATTCATTCTCTTCATCTGTTTGGTAATACCAGTGGACACCACGGATTTGTTTTTCAGGGTGGCAGACCTTAAAACTAATGATTAAAATGATCTGCACAGAAGTAACCTCTAGCATTTGGCCAGGGTAGTATAGGGTTAAACACAGCTTAGGAGTCAGGTAAACCTAGGTAAAAATCCCAGCCCTGTTTTTACTACTTTGTCACTTGGGCTAATTCTCTCACTTCTAAGAAATACTAGTTTTTAAAAGAAAGATGGTTATAAGGTTTAACTGAGATAGTACATGTAACACTTAATAAATATTAGTATGATTTTTATTGCTATATCTACTACTTTTAGTACTGCTATTTCTTTAAACTGCCATGCTAAAGGGAATAATTTGTTAAACACAATGGTAACTGCTAATCTGTTAGATGTCAGAGTGGTGCTAAATTTGAAAGATACAGCAATGAACAAGGTATAGCCACTACATTTAAGAGCTCAGGGTCTTGTGAGGAAGGCAAGTAAAGAAACCCAAAATTAAAATACACTCTTATAAGTACTCTAAATGAGGTATTCCCAGGATATCATGGGAACACAAAAGAAGCCAACCCAACCAAGGTGGGACAAGGACAGTATGCCAAGAGGTAGAAGCAGCTGAGGTAAAAATAAAGGTGAGGAGAAATTAGCCAGTTAGGCAAAGCTACAGATTGGTGGGTGGACAAAAGAAAGAGAAAAAAAATATTTCAGGTTGGCTGAGGGAGCCAGGTGAAGACTAAAGAACAGACATTTCTCCCATTTCTCAGTTCTTCAGGAAGAGCTCCCATCCACTAGGGAGACTGCATTTTTTACCAATCCCAGGTGGAGAGGGAGAGGCTGGAGAGAGGGAAAGAGAAAGAGGATGAGAAAGAATAAGACACACACACAGAGAAAGAGAGAGATCAACTTTTACCTGTATGATAAATTAATTTAAGCCTTACCTAAAATTAGCAGGTTAATATACTCTATGGAAGACTTATATTAAGTTGGGCTGCCCCAGAGGCCTTGCCAATGTTGCAAAGGACAAACACTACACACACTGAAAGTGGTATTTATGGTTCGATTTTTTAGGCAGGGCATCTTACTTGCAATCTATTAGCAGAGCTGACTTGATTTGATTGTGATTTTCACTTACCGTTGTTCTTTTCTAAAAATTATAAATTGCTGTTAGTTTCATCACTGTTGATTAAGTTTGTGTGTTAACTGGTTAACACTAAAGTCTACAGGTTATATTACCCATGGCTTTCACTTACAATAACCAGATTTGATTCAAAGTACACATTCAAAGATGAACCACTCAAATTCCTATTGCTGAAGCAGTAGTGTTATAGTAATGATGTGCCACCCATGTATTTGTAACACTTCTGTGATTCTTCAATAGCTTGTGAAAACTGTCAGAGTGAGTGCATATTTTAAATTCATAGGACATTGGTTTATAATTGCAGTGTAAGTTTAAACTCCTAGGACACTGCATTTGTAAATAAGGTTGCCTTTTTTTTTTTTTTAAGCAAGTATACGATACCTAATTCTTCTGTATCACTGGCACAATTGTGTTGTGATTGTTTATTTTGTGTCTTCAAACTAATTGTTCATCAGCAATTTTATTTTCCATTCAAAAAAAATTTTTTTTTTTTTTCAGATTTTATTTATTTGACAGAGAGAAACACAGCGAGAGAGGGAACACAAGCAGAGGGAATGGTAGCGGGAGAAGCAGGCTTCCTGCAGAGCAGGGAGCCCGATGCGGGGCTCGATCCCAGGACCCTGGGATCATGACCTGAGCCGAAGGCAGAGGCCTTAACCCACTGAGCCACCCAGGCGCCCCTTATTTTCCATTCAAAAGTACCCTTAGGTACGGGTGGAGGGAGTTGGCTTTTGGTGTTCTTTGCATTGTTTAAAAGTAGACTGTGATCTACAAAGTTTGAGAATTGCTAATGTGAATATGAAGTGAGGAGAACTGAAAGAGAAGCAGGAACTCCTCTCAGGAAGAGGTGGTAAATTTTATCATCACTCGGGGCCCACAAGCTGTCAGCAATTATATTAACCTTTCCGGTTAACCTGCAGCCTAGGCAGAAATGAAGAATGTGGGAAAGAACTGCATAAGCCACTCACAATCACTCATTTAGTTTCCCAACCTTCTCTGTGTCTGGATTTAATGGATAAAATCCTTCCCAATTTGCACCCCGCTTCCCACTATGCAACTACTTGGATTGCAATCAATATTCTAAGTAAAGCCCCTTTCATTTTCCCTTAAAAATCTAAACATGATTTGAATGCCAATAATAATAATAATAATTTTAGATCAGAAATATCAGAAACCAAAAAATCATGCCTAGATATAATAGATATTAACTACATTATTATGTGCCTAGAAAATCTGATCTGGAGAGATATAAACCAAATTATTAACAGTGGGTAATTCTTGCAAGGGGTTTACTGGAAGTTTTAACTCTCTATGCTATATAATTTTTTATGTTTTCTTATGCTATATGATTTTAACAATATTTAGCATTTAAAATAGAGAGCATCTGTTGCTTGATAATAAAGGTATGTGTGATGTATATTTCTTTTGGTTTTGTTTTAAGATAGATATAGTCTCAGTCTAGCCCTTGCAATTGAAAAACAGAAAGCAAAGAGATTGAACTAGAATCTGTGCTTTGTAGACTATACTCATTCACAAGCCATCTTAATGCTTCCTAAGGTACTACTAGCATTTGCACAATTGTTTACTTAATACTTTAGCTTATTCCAAGCAATAAAACCTGGAAAATCATGTCTTTGATATGCTAGTTATATTAAAATAAAAACCTGTTCTTCCATGTACTGCTGCAATTATTTTGCACATCTTTTATGGAGCTGCATTTTGGAAACCTTTGCTTAGAGAACTCTCAAGACTCTTTTCAACCCTAAGATTCTACAAGTTCTGGAAAGAAAACACTGGCCGCTCTGGTAATTTGAATTGCACTATTCTTTAACTTTCCTAGTTTTACAGGTAATATTTAATAACTCAAGAATGTGCAATTTTCCATACTATTTTCTTGATTCGTGAATATTACACAGTGAAGGGGTAGTATTACAGATAATACTTTAAAACTTGGAGGGCATATACTGTTTTTATCACTCCCTTCTCCCTTCCCTCCTTTGTTTTCATCTTCATCTACAATGCTTTTCACAATTTTTTAAAAGATTATTTATATACGAGAGAGAGAGAGAGAATCTCAAGCAGACTCCCCGCTGAGCCACAGCCCCACAAGGGGCTGGATGCCAGGACCCTGACATCATGACATGAGCCAAAACCAAGAATCAGGCCATCAATCTACAGAGCCACCAGGCACCCCTGCAAAGCTTTTTAAAGGTAAAAGCCATTATCAGCTCCTAAGCTGTATAAAAGGAGGTTATGAGGGGGATTTGATCAACAGGCCATAGTTGCTGACCCCTGAGAAGTTGCAATGGCTTGCCCTGCAGAATTTGGTAAAAATATAGTACTTTGGGTATAGTGGGTATTCCATACATATTTGCTAGTTTGATTTGGGAAGGTATTGGTATTCATAAGCCTAATTTCTTCTCCTTGTCAATGGCTTTAGTGAGAGTTTTGGTGGGTGAAGAATGGCTAATATGAAATGGCAGTTTTCCAGGAATTTTAATTAACCAGGTCATTTCTGTCTCCCCATCTCACCCCGCTAGTACGACAGGTACCTCAAAACTCTTTGTGGTTCATTGCTTCTGTTGGTACCCGGAAGTTCAGAATCCCTTCATGAGGCCCAGTGGGAATATGGAGGAGACACACCTTTACAGAGGCCACAGCTGGCTTTTAAAATACATTTGAGTGTTAACAATTTCACATTCATTTCTGCTAATGACTGGGGAAGTGAAGCTTTCCTTTGAGTCACCTTTCCTCTTCTAAAAGAGTCTGCATTTCACCTTTACGGGAAGCTCTGGGCTTAGCGCTTCATCCCACATCAAAACTCACCTCTGGGATTTCCACCTTCAAACAAGTGAAACAAATGCATTCCCGCAGGGGGGCGTGCTGTCAAAGAGGAGTGAAGTTATCCAGATATCAGAACTATTCAGATAGGATTGTCTACTTAGAGGAAATCAGTGGCTAATAGAGAGTACTTGCAGTGGGGGACCACTTAGCTGACCACTCAATCCCATATGTGTCCAATCTCTTTAGAGCCGGCCAGGAAAAAAAGCCCCTCTAGGTTTACATGAGCCAAGAAAATGTGTAATAGACTATACAACACAGCATGTGCTAACCAATACATTTTGATTACCTTTATCTTAACTTTCTCAAATTAATGATCACTTTCCCACCACTAAGTCATATTTCCTATAGAAATTGGCTGGAACAAAGCCTTCCTTCTCTCTAAATCTTTTGCATTTTACCATTTACCTAAAAGAAAAGATGGCTAAGGATGCACACTTCATATTAAAAAAAAAAAAAAAAGATAAAAAGAAAAAGGAAAGAAAAAAGAGAAAAAAGTAGTTCCATTAGCAACTTTGGTAAGAAATTGCTCCACATTGTTCCTCTGACAAGTAATTTTTCCCAGCATGTGTGCATCTTAAAAGTATTGCAAAACAATATCTTAAAATGAACTGATTAGTATGCATGCTCTGTGGTCACATTTAAGTTCTATTTATAAAATCTATTCTGTTCCAGGCTCAGACAAACAAAACCGAAATGCAGCTGTGTAACACATTGATAATTTTCATTAGTTCTAAAAGCCTCAATAGAATTTGCAATTTTATTCATTACATCTAAATAATCCTGGAAAACCCGTTGTGAAGGTGACCTTTCACTTTTTCCCCCTTCCACTTTCTCTTTGTGATTTGTTGTGTGTGTGTGTATTTGTGTGTGTGTTCGTGCATGCGTGTACGCACACGTGCATGTGTGTAGGAGAGAGAATCAGGAAGGGTAGGGGAGATATTTACAAGAGTGAAGCACGAAACAGAACAAGAAATCAAGTCAGGGAAAGAAGAAGAATGAGGCACAGAGAATCAAAGTCCCCCACGTATATATTGAAAGCCCTTTTAACTAGGGGCATCCTGCCCTCATTATCCAGATGTGAATAAACCCAGATTTCTGAAGTCACTGTATATTACTGTAGGCAAATGTGGATTATATTCTAATTCCTTAGGAGTCAGTGCTCTTTTCTGATCTGAAGAGATAAGGATTTTCCCAGAGTGTGAGCCAAAGGACAGACCCATGAGAAAAATACAGTGCCACTCCTTTCAATTCAAACTTGCTCTTGCAAAGTAAAACAATGCCAACTTTGGAGATGGCTCCTCTTAATGTGAGTGATTTTCGTGTGTGGACCTTTGAAAAATAATTTCAAAACACACACTTGCCAGAATGCTGGAAGCCAGCCATGAAACCACAAAGAAGTTTTCAGAAAATTAAGATAACATAAAAATAAGAAAATAACATGAAAGGTAAAAAAAAAGACAAACACTTGCTATTAGTAGATACTGAGATGATGCTTCAACACTGACCAGGCAATTAAAATGATAAAACCTTATGTGTAAAGAATGTGAGGCACCTGTCTTAGATAAATATATGTGTATAGAGACAAACACTCACACCAAGGGTTTATCTGATAATTGCTAATTTGGAACTAAATATAATGACAGTTTTGAATTACTCATTATGTGCAAGTACCACCTTCCTCAGTAAGGCTAACCAGGGCCTCGGCAAGAGTTATTTTGTCTCAGTGTCTGTATAGGTATGATAGTAACAACAACAACAATAACAACAACATCAACAAATGGTGGTGGGTATGGGTAGTAGCAAGTTGAAATTCTGGGAAATAGTAGCTGGATAGCTTCTATACTGCTCAGAATCCTAAACATGACAATGTCAAATTTTAACCTCCACAAGAGAAGATTCAATATAAGGCATTTCCCATACTGATAGGACCACAAAACCTTTCTGTTTTGTTTTCTCTACAGGGTATCCTGTAGAACGAGGGTTCCAGGGGATATTTTTCGGGGAAATGCTATTTTATGTGAATAACTGCTTTAGCAACCATTGTCAACTAACAGAAATTAAGGTTCAGATGAAAGAACACTGTAGAATGACTCATACTGAGAAGGGAGAGAATCAAAGCATGAAGTTTTTTGGAGTCCTTCTAGGTTCCCCGAAGAGAGAAAGCTGGGCTTTTAGATGACTCAAGGAGACTTCACATGGAAGAAAGAAGGACAAGAATGGAAACCTGCCCTTCACTGAAATTTACAATTTGCCCAATTTTAAGCCTTTGGCACTCCAATTTAAGACAGAAATTTGAAACCAACAAACTTAAAAGGTGCTAGAATTTTCCTGGTCAAACCATTAGATAATCAAATACCCTCCCACTATAGCATTCCAAGTTTAGTAAAAATGTGGCTATATAACTATAGGAAATCCCACCCCACCTCAAAATTACTATAACCTATCAGAACACAGGCAGCCTACCCTGTTTGAAGATTTTTAGGCAAGAGAATGGTACCAAAGGAAACTCACATCAGTATTTGAGAGCACAGAAAGAACACCTAGGAAAGAATATATTGGAGCTATAGAACTTTAGTGTGAAGACCCATAGAACCCAGTCCCCACAGGGAAGGTTCACAGATTCACCTGCCTATCACTGCTGAAGTTGAGAGATTTTTCCACCTGCTTTACCTCATGAAGATTCATAGGCTAGGAAACTTCATGCAGTGTGGCCTGTATTCTGAACATAGCTAGGACAACAGACACATTTATGAATGTTATAAAATAATTAAGCCCTAGCAGTTGCAGGCACATTAACATTATGGTAAGGATTTATTGAGTTTGGAGACTTTACGAGAATCAATTACAGACAACAAGACCATGTGGGCCTACAATTATGTAACAGGTTTCTGTAGTCATGGTGCTAACCAGGCTAGGTGGAGCTATTAGAGTTTGATCACTTTTTATAAATATTGAACAAAATACGTATTTTAAGTATATTATACACATAAATTTGATAATAAATAATATTCTATCCACCACTTGAAGAAAAAATTGTCAGTCGTTACATCATTTTAAAATTTTAGGTCAAGTGGGTTATAAATTATGTTAATGCTATTGGCTTGTGTTGGCTCCATTTCACTGATAAAGGGAAATATCTGCTATTCTTTTTCAACATCAGGTGAACCAAGCTGTTATTTAAAGTAACAGAACTTCTGAATGATTTGGTAAGTTATGGCACTATTATTTCAGCATTGCTCTTATTGTAACTTCAAATCTGCTTTAATAACATCAAGGAAATGTTCATTTTCAAAGGACTAACAGTGCTCCAGCTGAAAAGTAGTAACTCTGGAGAGAATTTAGGTGAGATGGAATCTATGAAGGCCAAACAGCTACCATGATAAACGCTGTGAATTTAGGACAGGATACTATGCACATTATTAGAGATGATGCTGACAAAATAAAAAGCAGCTCTAATCTAGCTACACTTTGAGCTTGCAAAAATTGTCTTATATAACAAGGTGAATAAGGTGGAAAAAATGGCAGTGACAGAATCAATCCTCAGCTATAGTGATGACAGATTTAAGCACCTTAAGAAATCAAATTACTCTCGATTTGTTACCTGGGCAAAATTAATGTTGACTTATGCCAGTTTTTAATTATGAGACCTTTTCAGGAATATACCTTTGGCGTAAAATGAGACTATCTTGCACCAACAGTTTACTTCTTCTAAAAGTTATTATCAGGCCAACCCACCAAAAACATACTTGAGTGCTATTCTGTTAATGAGAAAACACTAAGAATAGCTAACACCCATTGCTTATTATGTATACTTAGCATATGCCAAGACTTTATATCTACCCTTTCATAAAATTCCTAACAACCAATCATTAATGTGGCTACTGGTATTATGAATATTTTATAGTGAGTTTTCTGAAGTTTAGAGAGTTGACAGATTTGCCCAAGATCCCAGAATTTCAAACATATTCTGCAAGTCCAGAGTCTCCACTCTTAACCACACACTATATGAAGGTAGAGTTAAAATCCAAATACCTAAGAGTTTACCTATGTTGCCTATTTCCTGGACTTGCCTTGATTCAACAAAGCTTGTTTTTGATGTGTTTATAAAGCTAAGAAAAATGGTAAATTACTGCGCACACTGTTATTTCTTTAATTCCATAAGAGGAAGATAATAAGGATAATGAGGACTGTTCCTTTGTAATTCCAGTGTGATATTTTTGTGGGTGGTTTTCAAAGCACATGGTATGCAATTAGAGATAATGTGGATGGCTCCTTGTTTCCCAGGCGTGTGCCATCCAGTGGGCATTTGCTGAGAGTGCTTGATATGTATGCCACAGGAATTGATGTGGACATTTCATTTGCCTCTCAAGGTTGAGAGCCCTTAGGATTTTGGCAGTGGCATGTGCCCTCAGATGACTTATAATGGAGACCTACAAGGAGGAGTCTCCATTATATTTTAAATATAGTTTTCTGCTTCTGACAGTATTTCCTCCTTTTTTTGGACTTATTCCCTGTACTTAAAATTGCCATAGTAATCAGGAAAGTGACTCTTGAAACTGTGGTCTGCTAGCTTGCCTTATTTATTCTCTTGCTATGACTTTCATCATAACTTTTCAGAAGGCACACACCAAAAGAGAACTCTTCTCCCTGCCAAGGCATTTAAGCTCAGCAGAAGCAGATGTCCAGCAGTGTAATTTCTGCCCAAGTGTCACTGATATATTGTTGAGGAAACATCAAATCAGATGAGTACTAGAAAAATTAAAGCCTATTCCCACAGTCTCTCTGTTTGACCTATACTCCTGAAGTTAGATTTACATTAACCTTCCAGCCCTCATATTCCTTAACCTTTACCCATGCATTATAGAAAAAAAACTTTTTCCATGAGTGCTGCTCAACAATGTTTTTGCTTTCATGTGTTTTTTCAAACTGTTTTATTTGTCCATTTTTCTTGTTTTTCCCACACTATGTTCTATCCTTGCCCTTGCCAAAGTAACTGACATGCATCTTTCCATATTTTTCTATATAACACATTTCTGTCATTCTTTACCCCTACAAAAAAGACATAATATTCTATAGCCTGCTCTGTCTCTTGCTTTACTCACAAGCGTTTAGTACTTATTATTATTTCTCATCTCAATTGTTCTTTGGCTTTTTATCATAGATGTTCATTGTTTTGATAGGAAATGAACTCTGATGGCAATAATCCATACAACAAAGTTTATTCATGATATTGCACTAGCCATCTTGGCCCATCCTCAACTAATGCTGACTGAGTGGAAAGGAACAGATGCACAGGTAATATATCTGCTCTTAAAGCATATATAATTTAATAGTTAATTTATTTAACCATTTATTCATTCAGTGTCTACCATGTTCCCAGTACTTTTCTGCAGCTACACATCAGGAAAAGCATCCGCTTTTAAAAGCCTCACTTTCTACTAATGTTGCAGGAAAGCTGATCATAAACAAGTAAACAAATAAATTAGATAGTGCCAGAGAGTAATGCATACTCTTAAAAGAAAAGAAAATAAATAAAACCAGAACAATAGGGTAGAGAGCAAACGGATAGTTAAAAGACATAACAATTTTAACTAACACCTAAGTGATGAAAAGAATCAGCCATGGTGAGGTCTAGACATAAGGAAGAGCATTAGAGGCACAGAGGCCTTGAAATAGAAATTAACTGAGAGCATACAAGGAGCCAATAGAGGCCAGAACATAAAAAGCATACTAGATAAGGGGGCGGGATTTAAATGTATGAAACTATTGAGATGGACAGGATCCAGATCATGACAAGTTACCAAAGAAATAGCTCAGACAACTAGTAGCTATTAAATACCATAAGGATAATTCAAAACACTATGAAGATACAAATGAGTGTGCTTATACGTGTGCATATGTGCACATGTGTGTATGAATAATCTCTATCTTCATGGAGGAGTTCATAACAGAGACGTGCTTTAAAAGATGAGTGGGTGGGTACCTGGGTGGTTCAGTCAGTTAGGCATCCAACTCTTGATCTCAGCTCAGGTCTTGATCACAGGGTTGTGAGTTCAAGTCCCATGATGGAACGTACTTAAAAAAAATAATTAAAAAAAAAGATGAGTAGAATTTAAACAAATGAAAATAGGAGTGGAAGTAGATAAAAAGGGTACAGCAGCTTGTGGGAACAGCCTGTGTGGGAAAATAGGTAGGGGTATAGAAGGGTGTCATCTGTGACTAACAAGTGGTCCATTGAAATGGGTGAGCAAGAACTGGGGAATACAAAACTTGTAAAGGCTATGAAGGGGACTGAATGTCAGAATAAGAAAACTATTGAATAATTACTCTGGAAGGTTAAATCATTGAAGATCTGAGCACAGGGAAATAACAACGGGAGGTGAGATTTCAAAGGATTTCTCTGACACTTCACTGTTGAATTCTATTGAATAGAATTTTATTGAATTCTATCGTTGAATTGGATTGAGTTGGTAAGGCTGGTAGTGAAGAGTTTAGATAGGAGGCTTTTTATACAGCTATTCAGAATGAACTTAAGAATTAAGCCAGAAGGACGTCTGGGTGGCTCAGTCGGTTAAGTGGCTGCCTTTGGCTCAAATGTGACATTTTGGGTTCAATGGGCTCCCAGTTCAGTGGGGAGCCTGCTTCTCCCACTGCCTGCTGCTCTCTCTGCTTGTGCTCACATGCTCTTTCTCTCTCTCTCTCTGACAAATAAATAAAATTAAAAAAAAAAAAAGAATTAAGCCAGAGACAACTGGAGAGAATATAAAAGAAAATATAGTTGAGAAAAACATTAGACATGGAATCTGCCCTTGATCTAATGCATAATTTCTTCTTCCCTCATGCTCATCAGACTCTCTATTTTACTTCTAGTGACTGTGAGAACATCACCTCCTGGGAAAACCAGTTGTGTGGTTGCACAACTCCAACTATTTAAGTTCTTTCTCAGGTTGAACTGGAATCTACTTCCCTGTAAGATTCATTGATGCTAGTTTTACCTTCTGTAGGAAAGCAGACCATGCAGCCTTCTTCTACAATACAACAAGCTTTCATGTATTTGAAACCAACTATCATGTTTATCTTCTGTCATATCCAGGTTAGCCCTCCTACAGTTTCTCTGCCCATGTATTTTATATGGTTATATAAGATGTGTATTGTATTTTCATAAATTATTAACATGGAATGATTCTTTACATACTATTAACGATAACAATTTATTTTTCCTGAAGGTTTTTTTTCTTATTTGCAAAAATTTACCTTGTTTAACTTCCTCCTATACAAGTTCTAGGCACTTATTATACAACTGGGGGACAAGAAAATGGAATCATCCTGCCCTATACAACATTATTCTAGGCCAGGGGTCAGCACACTATGGCCTGCAAGCTGAGGATGGTTTTCGCATTTTTTAAATGGTTGGAAGAAACCAAAAGAAAATTTTGAAATACATAATAATTTTATGAAATTCTTATTTCAGTGTTAATAAATAAAGCTTTACAAGAATGTGCCCATCCATTTATGTATTGTCTATGGCTCCTTTCACGTTTCAACAGAGACCAAAAGGCTGGTAAAGCCTAAAATATTTACTATCTAGCCCTTTACAGAAAAAGCTGACTAATATCAATTCTCAGGCCTTGGTGTGTCATCTGTTGACTGCTTCCTCTGGGAGTTTGTTAGTAATGTAGAATCTCAGGTTCTACTCCAGAACCACTGAATGATAATCTACATTTTAACTGAGTTCCCAGGTGATATAGTTGTTCCTTCAAGTTCAAGAAGCAGTGCTGGAGGAGTGCTTTGCAACTCGGGTACATAAGAACCACCCTAAGAGTTTACTAAAGTACTAATTTCTGGGTTTCACCCTCAGGAAGTAGACTGGGGTGAGGCCTGAAAATCTGCATTGCTAATAAGCACCCCAGAGATGCTGACACTGCTCTTAACCTGTCACACTTAGGGAACTCTCTTCCACCCATGTGTAAATCCTTCCTCCTTTGAAAGATTTTCAATTACCAATCCAGCCAGGACAAATACTCTCTCCCTTCTTTGAGCTCTGATACAATAAACGGGGCCCATTTTAAATTTATATAATAGTATTTGGCCTTAGTAGATAACACAATTGGAAAGAACTTTCTATTTTACTAACTCAGTGGCCTCTTGCAGTTTCCTAAACCTGCCAAGCACATTCTCATCTCAAAGCTCTTACATCTGGTTTCTGCTGCCTGGCAGGCAGTTAGGCCACTCCTGGTTTTCTTTAAAATGTCTCTCTTTCAGCAAGCAATGCATACTCTGACCTCACTTTTGAAAACTGCTTTCCACCCTCACTCCATCACTCTTATCTCATCTTGCTTTATCTTTCTTCATTGAACTTAACAGCACTTTACATTATGTATTTATTCAATGCATCTTTCCTTCAACTATATTCTAAGTTCTATGATATCACGGACTTTGTTTTCATTCATTCAACATTGATTTATTGAGCATCTACTGTGTGCTGAGTACTATTTTTGCATTAGAGGACACATGAGCTTACTTGGGAAAATGGCTATCATTAACTAGGCATTCAATGAATATCTGTTGAATAAATAAATGCATGAATTCCAATTTAAGCCACTGGGAACTGCATAATGGTTGTCAATTTATAAACTGCACATATCCTTTATTGTTAAGCATAGTAAGTTACAAAAATATCTAATCGAAGCTAATATTCATTGCGTACTTATCATGTGGCAGACACCTGAAATACCACTTTTATTCTCATTTTTAAACTTACGAAATGTGAGAACTAAGGAGGTTATATAACTTTAAAAAGGTTAAATGTGCGCACAAATACAGATAGTGTAACATCACACCTGAAAGGATAACCACCATATATTTTCCTTCCTCATAATGAAACCTAAGGATAGACTGGCAGGTTTGTGTGGCAACTGAAAGACACCAAAATATATATCTGTAAAAATTTAAAAACTCACAGATCACATTATTCTGCAAAAAAAATGAAGGTAATCCTAACAAAGATACACACACAAAAAAATATATTTAACAAAAGTGGAAGTGAATAATTAGGTCTAGGTAAAATATGACTAAGAACTAGTAAATAAGGATTAAGAAAAAATACAACCATGGAAATCATAGGTGTTGTCCTTCTTAGAAGGTCCACAGACCTTCTTATTTAGCTCTGTACTTCGTGATATCTGATAGGGGGTGAATTGTTTCCCCCTACAGTAAAAGATACATTGAAATTCTAACTCCCTGTACCTCAAAATGTGAGCTTTTTTGAAATAATGTCTTCGCAGATATAATTAGTTAAGATGAAATCATGCTGGAGTAGGGTGAGCACCTAATCTGACCAATGTCCTTATAAGCAGATAGCTATGTGAACACAGGAGACACGCAGAAAGAACACTGTGCAAAGATGGACACAGAGACTGGAGTGATGCATCTTGGGGTCATGGAATGCCAAGAATAGATGACCACCACTGGAGGTTTAGAAAATGCAAGGATATTCTTTTTCTCTTCAGATTTCAGAAAGAGTATGGCCCTGCTGACATCGTGATTTTAAGTTTCCAGCCTCCAGAACTGTGAGACAACATATTTCTGTTATTTTAAGCCATGAGTTTGTGGTACATTTTTGAAGTAGCCCCTTGGAAAAGGACAAAAAAAAAAAAAAAGATATCTAGATCTAGATCTAGAAAAGCACAATCCAAGAGGTAGACTTATTTTAGGAATGAAATCTTCACATGTGCTGTTTAGTGGATTCCTACAGAAAGAAAATGAATTTGCAGTGATTTGGAAGAAGAAAGACACCCTGATAACACAATTACCTAACAGACACAAGACGTATTCAGTTCTAGTGAAGGCTAGCATTATGGGTGTGTGATCTGTTCGTGGAAGGGCCCTGTGGGTGGTCTAATGGTCTGCTTAGTGTCATGAAATTCTTCATAGTTTTTGAACAAGGTCTCCACATGTTCATTTCACTCTGGGCCTCCAAATAAGGTAGCTAGTCCAGGTTCGAGTAAGAAAAGAGTATTGGTGGGTGCCTGGGTGGCTCAGTCATTAAGCGTCTGCCTTCAGCTCAGGTCATGATCCTGGAGTCCTGGGATTGAGCCCCGCATCGGGCAACCTGCTCGGCAGGAAGCCTGCTTCTCCAGCTAGCATTCCCTCTGCTTGTGTTCCCTCTCCCGCTGTGATTCTCTCTGTCAAATAAATAAAATCTTTAAAAAAAAAAAGAGTATTGGTATTGTACAGGGATTATTGAATACATTAATAAAACAGTGTATGGAGTCTAAAATACTAAAGAGATAGTATTTCAGATCAGTGGGGAAGATATTTCCATAAATGTTGCTGAGATGGTTATCCAAATGGAAAAACAGAAGCAACCTGGAACCTGAATTCATACCACAGTAAAAAAATTCAATTCCCAGGACAATAAAAGACCTAAATGTGAATACAGATACCACTGAGAAGCCATATTTGAGAGAATATCCCAGTGTTCCTGGGTGTAGGAGACTTCTTGAATGAGTTGTTAAAAAAAACAGAAACCATAAAAAAAATTTTGATAACTTCATCTACATTAAGATTAAGTACTACTTATCCATGTCCTCCTCCTTTGCAGAGATCTAAAATTTTAAATAGTACCCATGAATGCCAGGGGCTTGGTCTTGGAGTACCCCAAACAGGCAGAGTTCATGTCCAGAGCTGAGATTGCTGACTTGTTTTCCCTTCTTATTGCTTATCCTTCTTTCGTGGAACTTTTGGTTTGCATGCCTAAAAGGAATGAGGACCGGTGGAAGAGAACAGTCAGTGTGTTAGGACTCACCTTTGGGCTAACTAATCCATAAGTTTGACTACATACAGAGGAGATTGATCTAATAAGTAAATAGACTAAGAGCAATGGGAGCCAGATTTCTCACTATTGGAGAAGAGAGTTAGGAACATGGAATAGGAAAGACTAGATTAAACTCCGTGGTGTTTGATTAGCATCAGAAAATATCAGTATAAATTCAAGATTTTTAACTTGTCTACTTACATATATAGAGGTGTATATGTGTGTATGCGCATGCATGGGTATGCACTTAAACATACAGACCTATATTTTTTAACATAGGAACATAGATGCAATGATACCTCAGTTGCAGTGAACCTACTGAATACCCAGATTTTGGTTTCTAAATACCATTCTTCACTAAAAGAACTTAAGACTCCATAAAGAAATGGCTGCCTTGACGGGGAAAATATGAGCCTACAACAACTAGCTGAGCCACAACATAAGGAAATTCTCAAAGAATGACAAGGACACGTCGAAAGTCACAGAAGCCAGTTTGAAGGTGCCTCCATCATGTCTTGGATAATTTTAATATGAAAATAAACAGTGGTAGTAAGGGACTGTAAACCTTTGAATAAAACAAGAATACACAAGTCTATACTGGTATAAGTAAACAAATACTAATTATTCAATTAATTAAATACAAGGGAAGGAAAAGCTCTACCTTGCAGTAGCACGCTAACGGCTAGACAGAATTAGAAAATCACCATTTGGGGGCGCCTGGGTGGCTCAGTTATTAAGCATCTGCCTTCGGCTCAGGTCATGATCCCAGGGTCCTGGGATGATCCCACATCGGGCTTCCTGCTCGGCAGGAAGCCTGCTTCTCTCTCTACCATTCCCTCTGCTTGTGTTCCCTTTCTTGCTGTGTTTCTCACTGTCAAATAAATAAAATCTTTAAAAAAAAAAAAAAGAAAAGAAAATCACCATTTGGCAAGCACCAGTGTCATAAGTAAGTCAGGAAAAGAATCATTAATGGATCCTAAATCTGGTCAGGTGAATGAGGAGCGAGCAGGATTAGTATATAATTTTAAACAATGTCCTCATAACATACTCCTAAATGACATATTAATTTAAGTACAATATCCAAATTAATTAATTTTAGAGGGTATGTTTCTACCAATCAACACCCTAACCAAAAGACAAAAGTTAACATCACCAGTACTGGGACAAATCAATGTGGTGTGCCTCCCGATATGCCCTGAAAAGAGCACAACATGACTCTTGTGGAATTCAAAGCAAAAAGCATGAATGACAGGAAAATATCACATTCCAAATTAAGGTACAGTCTACAAAGTGATTTGCCTGTACTCCTTAGAAATGTCAAGGTATTAAGAGAAACAAAGACAGGGGAACTGTTCTAGATTGTAGAAGACTGAAGAGACATGAGAGCCAAATGTGCTCCTGGACTAGATCCTATGTCTATAAGAAGCACTTAATTATATCAAAGCTTGAATGGTATCTCTGGACTAACGGTGATATTAGATCATTGTAAACTTCTTGATCTTGATGGATGTACTAGGATTATTCTTTTACATAAGAGATACACACTGAAGTATTAAGAGGTAATGGGGCATCATGTCCCAACTTAACTATTAAATGGTTTAGAAAAATAAATTCTAAGTGAAGAGTATATTTGACCTCTGCATTTAGTTGTGCAACTTTAAAAATAAATCTAAACTTATTTCAAAATAAATGAAAAACATTAAGTTCTCTTATAAGACATAAATGCAGCTATAATTTGGAAGAAGATATTTGCAACACAAAATTGAGATTCACAGGCAGAGAAGGAATTCCTATAGTTAATAAAAAAATGATCCAGTAGAAAAATAGACAAATGATCATTAATTTCACAATTTTTTAAATGGCCTATGACATTTGAAAAGATGTTCGACCTCATTAATAATCAGAAAAATGTAAATTAGAACAATGGGACATCACTCATCCCCATTAAGACTGATAAAAAAAATTTTTAAAGATTTTATTTATTCATATGACACAGAGAAAGAGATCACAAGTAGGCAGAGAAGCAGGCAGAGAGAGAGGGGGAAGCAGGCTTCCTGCTAAGCAGAGGGCCCGACGCGAGGCTTGATCCCAGAACCCTGAGACCATGACCTGAGTCGAAGGCAGAGGCTTTAACCCACTGAGCCACCCAGGTGCCCCAAGACTGATAAAAATTTAAAAATGAAATAATATGGAGCACTAGTGAAGATGTGAATAACAGAATTCTGATCTTTTTGGTGGAAGTGAAATTTGATGCAACTATTTTGACTACAGCTTGACATCACTAATAAAATACCAAGTTAAATACAGATTGTATTGGTAGATTATACTACTGTCACCAAATGTACCATCATATTTGTCAGCAGTGCCCTTCCCTGCATTTTACACCCCACCTTGTTAAGTTCAGACTTGACCACGTGACTTACTTTAGCATATAAAATATGAATGGAAGCATTGTGTATCGTGTTGTCTAAAAGTAAAAGCTTTTACTTTCAAGTTATTGTATGCTCCATTCTTTTCCCTCTGGCACAATCGTGGTGACGTTATCATTTGGGGCATCTTTTTCACACTGGTTCTGGATCAAAGAAGACAGGTAGCAGATCCCCAGCCCACAAATAATGGGTGTGTAACAGAACACAGCAATAAACCTCCACTACCATAGCCACTGAGATCTGGTATTGTTGTCACTTAATTACCTATCTAGCATATTGTTACATATACTCTACAACCCTACAATATACTCTACATATACTTATATATACTCTACATATACTAACATATACTTACATATACTCTACAACCCTACAATGCTATTAACAAACATATATGCTAAAGAAATTTGCAAATGTACACCAGGACATATTTTTCAACATACTGACAGCTGCACTGTTTGTAAAATGAAAGACAGGAAGAAAGGGAGGAAGGGGGAGAGAGAGAGAGAGACAGAGAGGAAGGAAGGAAGGAAGGAAGGAAGGAAGGAAGGAAGGAAGGAAGGAAGGAAGGAAGGAAGGAAGGAAGGAAGGAAGGAGGAAGGAAGGAAGGAAGGAAGGAAGGAAGGAAGGAAGGAAGGAAGGAAGGAAGAGAGGAAGGAAAGAAGCAAGTGAGGGAGGGAGAAGGAGGGAGGGTAGAAGGAAGAATCTGAAACTTCATCAAGAGTGAAATGAATAAATAAGTTGTGATACAGTCACACAATGGGATAAATGATCTACAGCTACACACCTCAACAATGACAAGTCTCAAATACATCAAGAAAAAGAATTAAGACAGAAGAGACTATACCATATAGTTTCATATTTTTAAAAAAGAGGTAAAACTAAACAATATATTGTTTATTAAAGCACACATGGGGTAAAAATTATAAATAAAAGCAAAGGATGAACACAGAATTCAGGATAGCAATTACTATGAGAGACAGAAGAAAAAAGAGGTGAATTTAAGAAACATAAAACAACTCTCAGACATGATAATGTCCAATATCTTAACCTTGTATAGGTAAATAGTGATCATTTTATTTTGTCCTTCAAATAATATACATATAGATATACATTATACAATTCATGTTTAAGATATCTCACAATAAAAAATGGGGGTAAATCTTGCTGGATGAGGGGACGATAAATTTCTAAGACATCTAAACACCAATATTTTCCTTCATCATATTCCTAAGTATTAATTGTCAATGCAGTTAATTTAAGTTTTGTCAGTATAGACAGAGCATCACTTGAAGGAGAATTTTCCTCAGCATTTCTACTTAGTAGCAAAAATTTCAAGCAATCCACATCATTCCTGGTGGATTTTTAATTCCAGGGAACGGGTGTGTGTGTGTGTGTGTGTGTGTGTGTGTGTGTGTGTGTGTAAATAGTTATTTAATTTAAAGTTTAAATCTAAAAATAAAGAGATATTTTTATCATTTTAAATAGCAGAACCAACCTAAAAGGAAGAGTAGCAACTCACATATTATATAGTGTCACGGTATTCATTGACCAGAGCCAGTTCATAATGTAGTGAAGATGTGCACAGATGGAAACCACTTCAGAAGACTGTCAGAGAAATCACATGCGACTCACACACTCTTTTACCTAAAATCCATAGGGCACTTGCTGTATCAAATGCAGAAATAAATACAAGTAGGGAAAAAAATGGTATAAAGACCTGACAAAATGTGGATAATTTTTGTTTCAGGGACCTTCTCAGACTAAGTGGAATATCTTATCCCACTGTGTCCGATTATTTAAAAAAAAGTTGCAAACAAAAACATAAGGCAGATGATGGATTGATTGATAAGTCAATGAGACTGGCCAAAAGAAAATGAATTTATTTTCTATCTCAGAGGTCATGACCAAGTCCTATTGCCTAGGAGAAATCCAGAAAGGAGACCCTTCAGAGAATTTTTTAAGTGAGAGTCACATCAGGTTCTTCAACAGCCTCAGAGATTAATACAGTTATAAGAAGTATTACACCAGTAATACAGATGATCAAATAGGAGAAACACATACTCAGCACAAAGGGAGAGCATACAAATGACCCAGTTACCAAACAACCAGAAAAGGGCTAGTAATATTTGCTGAGAATGAATGTCTCAAGATCTATGGTCAAGTACATGCTCAAAATGAGAGCTGGTCAGGTCAACATCTTGGTTGGTGGCTTGATTACTCTGTAATTCGGATAATAAATAGCAATTCTGACTGGGAAAGGAAATGCTGCCAAGAATTTAAAGGGCTGGAAAATGGTCCCAGAGTGATCAGTTGATTCATCGATCTGCCTGCCCATCCATCCATCCATCCATCCATCCATCCATCCATCCCCCAACCAGTAATTCATTCATTAAATTATTCATTTATCAAACATTATCTGAACATAGATAGGCTTATGTTGAACTCTGATAATTCAAAAAATTGTCAGTGCCTTCAGAGTTCGTAGTCTAGTGCAGAGTTTTTCAAACTCAGAACTACTGACAGCACAAGATTAATAATTCTTAGTTGTGAGAAGCTGTCTTGTGTATTGCAGCAATGTTCACCCCAGGATCTACTCATTAGATTACAGAAGCATCCCTTCCTCCTCCCCAGTGGTAACCATCAAAAATGTCGCCAGACACGGTTAAATGTCCCTGGGTGGAAAAACAATCCTGGTTAAGAATCACTGGTTTAATAAGAGACTCCTAGACTCAAGAAATGAACTAAGGGTGGCCGGGGGGGGGGGGGGGGGGGGGGGGGGGGGGGGGGGAGGGATAGGGTGGCTGGGTTGTGGACAATGGGGAGGGTATGTGCTATTAAGTGCTGTGAAATGTGTAAGCCCGAAGATTCACAGACATGTACCCTGGGGCAAATAATACATTATATGTTAATAAAAATTAATTAAAAAAAAAAAAAAAGAATCACTGGTTTAGCAGAGGAGACAAATGTGTTCACAAATATTTGAAATACACACTAGAAATCCTGATAATTAAGAATTATTAAACAAACGATGATAACACAATGGAGAGACACAGAGTGACAGTGAGAGAGCCAGGGAACAAAGTGGAAAGAGAAAGGGGAGGGGGGCAAAGGAGGGGAAGGGGAGTCACAGAGAAAGAGAAAGAGAGAGAGAACTCAAGTTCCTGGACACTTCTTCCTCCAGGAATTTAATAAGGGTATAGAGAGGGCACCCCTGTGCTGAGGTTTAGAGAAAGAACTGTTTCTTCAAAACAGTCATTTTCTGGGGCGCCTGGGTGGCTCAGTCATTAAGCGTCTGCCTTCGGCTCGGGTCATGATTCCAGGGTCCTGGGATCGAGCCCTGCATAGGGCTCCCTGCTAGGCAAGAAGCCTGCTTCTCCCACTACCATTCCCTCTGCTTGTGTTCCCTCTCTCGCTATGTTTCTGTCAAATAAATAAAATCTTTAAAAAAAAAAAAAACAGTCATTTTCAGAAGACAGAGCTCTGCAAATATGTGAAAACGCAAAAGAATGCATTATCTGCTCCAGGTTAACCCACGCCTAGTTTCTTTAACCTCTGATTATAAGAAGCCTAAGGCATTTGAGTAGTTTCCAGCAGGTAGTAACGTATCATTGAAATATTTTCAGCTAGAAAGTGACAACCATTCACTCAACCATTCATTCACTGAGCCAACAAACAGTTACCAAGGACTATTTCAGATATGGCACTAAGTTTCTGAGGACATGAGATGAAAAAGATACAACGCTTGCATCTGAGGATGCAAAAAGTCTAATGGAAAACAATTTAGCCAGAAAATAATTTCCAATTCTTTATAAACTAGCTTTCTTGCTAAATAACAATTTTAGAAAGTTACTGTCTAACCCTTTCACTAACTTGCCTGCTAGCTGACTTTGGAGCTCACTGTCTATAAATGAAGAAGATATGTGAACAAATAGTTATGAAATTCAGTGTTAAGCACTTTGGGGTGGTAGATAAAAACTGTGAAGGACTCCAAGAAAAAGGCGATCATCTTTGTGGATCTGGAAGGCTTTCAGAAGTTGTAACATTTAAACTGCCCTTAAAGGACAAGTAGAAGAAGTTCATTATTTGGAAAAGTGGTAACCAGTAGATGGAATGGCAAAATAAAAAGAAGCAAAAAGCATCAGAATGCTCAGGAAAGAGTAAGAATTCACTACTGACCTACGACCACAGTGACAGGTTTATTATTAAAATGACTTATTTTCTAATACTCTGTTAATAGCTAGAAGCAGATAGTTCAGTTCAATAGACACTAACAGATAAGCAACAACACCGAAGTGCAAACACCTGCTCCCTAACAGGCCTGTACGTACACCTATGAACAAGGGAATCCTACTAAGAATATACTCCTCTCAAATATTCTGGATGGCCAAGTAAGCTTGGTCTTTCTACATAAACTAGAGTCCTCATATTTAGTTAGGGCCTCTAGTGCCTCTAGAAGCACCAATTTTGGCACCTATTTTGAAAGTTCCTTTGTCTACTCAGACTGGCAAAACACAGGCTGATAGATGGAACTTAATTAACTGAATCAATTCAATTCTCTTCTACCACATTTGAATCTGGACTGCAGAAGACAAACCAAAAAACAATAGTACCAAGATCAAAGACAATGTGTGGCTCACTCTAAGAGGGCAAACGTCATGGGCTGGGGGATCTATGAAGACTTGCTGATACTCCCCACGCAAAGGGCTTCAAGAAAATGAACAGCATTGGTATGTTCACACAGCACCCTGTGTGACTCATTCATCTCTACCACAGTTGCCTACTTCTTCTTTCACTGTCACCAGAACAATGAGATCCCACCACTCATACAGAGAAGGTACTAATTAACAGGCATTTGGCACACCATAGTGCATGTCACAGGAGCAAAGAAAGACTCCTAGAGCTGTTGTGCACATTCACAATCAGAAGCCCTGGTGGCTAAGCATTGCTGCTGGCCTCACACCTCACCTTCACACTGTTCTTCACCCAAGCACTGCTGGATGCTCTCAGTTACCACAGGTTTTTCAGAGCCAACATTTTTGGAATCCCACAAGTATTTGCCTGTTAAGAAAACTGATGGACAAGAAAGCAACCAGAGCTGGTCTTTTAAAATGCGTAACTCTGAGTAGGCTGAGCGAGGGGAAAAAAAAGAGGGGCTGTTGCTAAAGGCAAAGGATTCAAGGTTAGAGTCATCCTTGACTATGCTGACTTTATTAAAGAAAGGAACACAGTATGTGATGTGAAGAAACATCTATGAGGTATGGATTGGACTAGCCCTTGTTCACCAGCCTAAGAATTGCAGGAGGAGCACAGTCTTATGTTTATTCATCACTGGCAGATGCTAATACATTTCTGGATCGACATTTGGCAGAAATATGAATAAACACAGAGAATTCACAATCAGATATCAGAGCTAGAAAGCTGAATACTACTGATGGATTGATTATGTTTTTGAGCTATTTAGATAATTGGACATACTAAGTACAGAGCTTTCTGCAATGATAATGGACCTGTCCCGTTGTGGTCTATTTAATAAACACTTGGACTATTTTTTTTTAAAGCTTGTTTACATTCCTGTACATCCTGGCTTTATTGATATTCTGTTCTTTGAATTACAGTGTCACCCTAGCAACGCTCCAGAGAAAGTTGAGGGCATTATCATTGTTAACCCACGTTTTCAAAGCGAAAGAAAGCAAACCCCTTCCAGGCTGAATCAAGAGCTGGTCTTTCTTTTCATATTATCCCTAAATATGCACTCACATTTGCTTGTTGGTCAAAGATGAGAGTAGCAGGGAGAGAGATGTCTGTATCTCCAGGTTTTCAATGTAAGTATCCTCCCATGTAAATATTTTACTGCAGATCACTGCTTGACAGGCTCTTCCCCAGGTCTTTCCAGGCCTCACACCTTGCCATCCAGGTCTCAGCTCAAATGTCACCTCTCAGAAAGTTAGCAATCTACCTCAAGTAGATTCCCAGGGAATAGGCCTTATTTGGTTCTCTTCATAACACTTAATATCTGAATTATTATGTCTTGTTGTTCCCACATTATTTTTTTTTTTTTTAAGATTTTATTTATTTGACAGAGAGAAACACAGCGAGAGAGGGAACACAAGCAGAGGGAATGGTAGCGGGAGAAGCAGGCTCCCTGCCAGGCAGAGAGCCCGATGTGGGGCTCGATCCCAGGACCCTGGGATCTGACCTGGGCTGAAGGCGGATGCTTAACGACTGAGCCACCCAGGTGCCCCTGTTCCCACATTATTATATAAACTCCTTAAGAGCAGAGGCCATCAGCTATCTTCCACAACACTCTGTCCCCACAGTCTAATAACGTACCTAGGAAGTAGTTAGCATGTAATAGTGATGTGTACATTTCATGCACATTTAGGACTGTAGACTCTGAAACAGAACCAATCCTTTCTACAGAACATGCACGGCCAAGTTGGGTCTATGGGCCCAATTTAGTGGATGATTTTCATCCTCTTTGCAATGTGGCATTTGGTGCTTTAAGCAGTAGGATTGTGCTGGGCCACATTATTCAGGCAGTCGGTTTCTTTACAGAAATGTATGCCTAGCTCGGAGTAGATTTTTACGCTCCCCGTTAAAAAATTCTATAGCTCTTCTAACTTTCTAAGATCTCCCTGTTGACCACTCCACTACATCTTGCCTAAGAAAGGAATGTTAGCATTGGCAACCAAAATTCTTACAGTGCATTGTAACCCACAGATGATGTTTTTTATTCTCACTTCGAACATTCCCATAGATTCATTGTGTCAGTTCTTAACTAAATATAACATTCTCCTTGAAATGTATCTCAGGTAAAACAATTTTTGCCCTGAAATGGTACCCACATACCCCATGAATTGTAGAGATACTTACATGGGTTTTGTATAAAGAATAGTTAAAATTCTGGATTGGGGAAATAAAAATAGTATTATGTACTTCAAAGGTATAGAGCTTGATATCCCAATCTTTACAGACATGAAGGATCCTTTTAATTATCAGATAGTCCCAGGCAATTCCGTCTCCTGGGTATAAGCATAGCAGTTAAATTCAAATTCCACACGATTTCCTTATAATTCATAAACTGCTTTATGGACTTGATAATAACTTATAGTTTATATTTTTTTAAGTTGTTAACAGTGAGAATAGTTAGATTATTCAGTCTTGATTTCTTGATTTATTTATAACACTTCTTTGGTCTTTCATCTCATGAAACTTTCAAGGTAGCTCTTTTTCCCAAGTAGCAGCACCATCAGCAACTTCCTTAAACAGTAGGAATGGAGGGGGTGGCCTCTGAATAAGTTCCATTTTGAATCTTTACCCCTTAGGTGTTTTTGGAATTTGGTTTACTTTTCAAATGCACATACAAAAATAGAATAGTAGGACAAGGCAGGAAGCTATAAATGCTGTTTGAAGAAATGTGACAGATTCCCTGAACATTTATTTGTTTTGTTTTGTTTTTACATAATCAATTTATAAAAATTGTTACAGGTTTTGGAGTTGTAGGGTAGCACTCTCTTAATCCCTGTGCTCCTTAGAACTCAGACCGAATGAATGCCACAATTCGGGCCAATCTTTGTTATTGGTGTTAAGAGGTGAGTTTTAGAATTTTGATTTTTCCTTCTTTCGTTCTCAGTAGAAGAAAAAAAGACTAATATTCCTACTGGTTATTAAAAGACGAAAACAAAAGACTTAGAAGCTGACCCTATGGAAGACTGGGGACTCTCGTAAGTTGCCTTGCTAATGAGAAATGTTAGCCCAGCTCCTCTTCAGTGTTGGCTCTATACTTTGAATATGGGAATAGAAAAAAAGGAAGTTGACTCTAAGGTGGAGGAGGGGGTAGGTGGGAGCCACAAGGAGTGTGGGAGTTTGAAACTAGTGCATGCATAGAGAACAGGCTGCTTTTACTTGGATTATATATTTGTTTGAGAGGCTTGTTACAGGCTTCTGTGGGGTCTGAAGTGATAGACTCGAAGGGGAGGAAGTCTGTGCTAAAATGTAGATCACAACACAGTGCAAACCTCAATTTCCTTATGTATAAAATGAGGACAATAGATATATTCATCTTCTAATATTGATGTGAGGATGAAATGACTTAATATATGCCAAGTCCTTAGTGCCTGGCATAGTTAAAAACTATTACCTATTATAGTCACTGTATTATGAAAGACCCAACTGCAACCTACAGACTAACATTTAGGATTACTCCTGCTCAATTAGATTACCCCTCCTTCATGATAAAATTTCTTTATTTTTTACATATGGGTAAAAAATTATCTCATATTAAATGAAAATGGAATCCCTCAAAGAATTCACAGATTTAATAATTGTGCCATTTTCCTTGAAAAGATGTTTTACCCAAAGAAACAACAATAACAAAAACCAGAAGCCATATACCAAAGACTTTCAAATGACAATATCTGAGTTGAACTTTAAGGAATCAACCTGACTTATTTTATTCAATCACCTTAGTTTTTTCTCTTTCCCCTAAACATCTGAACTTTACATTGGGTTTAAATATGAATCAATAGAAGATGAATGAAATATTAGTTTCATCTTTTCACCAAACTTTCTCATTTAACAGTATTTTCAAAGAATCATTTTTAAAATTACATTTTTAAGGCAATTTTCCCACTTGTATTATGTTTTTGAAGTTCATTGTTCTTGGGAGGTAAAAGATTCCAAATGCTATAAAGCAAAATGTCACACTGCAAGTTGTAGGCAAGAGTAATAAACTTGACTTTTCCTTGTAGTGCATTTCAATTAGGTACTTCGCTACCTGAGGCATTAGGATTACTGGATTTCCTTTTGCCAGTGAATCCTACAACTGCTGAATCATGTGCATATGAGTATCAATTAATGACAAATAAACAAATAGAAAAGTATGGTCTTCAAGAAAGCAAATTATATGGATGAATAACTTTTTAACTTAGATTCCAGCAGTCTTATGAAAAATCCAACATATTTAATTTTCTCCATGTAATATTCCTCTCTCTTCATCGTGTAAATTAAGTCTGCTTTATTCGTCTATTAATACATGTGAGAATCAAGAAATCTATTGTGAAGTACTTGTGTTAGCAAAGCCATGGGCTGTCACAAAACATTTTGATGTAAAATAATGGTGGTTTGTAATATTTACTTATTAGGTGACAATTTTGCTTTCAGACCAAAATATATCTAATTGCCAAAGGGCAGAATGATTCATTAGTATGAAATCAGGTTTCAAGAAAGAACTGACAGAAACTGCAAGACTTCCCAGCGGAATTGATACGTGAATGATACTATGGACAAAGAATGTGAATCCCCTAACTGATAAAAATAAACTGTATAGAAATGAACTTGTAAAGCACAAAAGTCAATGAGCAAAGCAGCTTTAGTTGAAAATGAAAAAAAAAAAAAAGATTTTATGATTTGCATGAGGGATTAATAATAAAAAAATCTCTTTCCAAAAGATGAGGCATCTGATGTAATTTTGTATCTCAGGATTATAAGATAAAATACACAATGAAAATTCATCTAAAAATTTGCTTACATAAGGTGATTCGCAATCATGTAATCCTTTCCAACTCATATAATTGCAACATTGGAAATATTAAGCTTACAAGTCTCAAATATTAAAACTGTGGAAGATTCAGGAGCCCACTATATATCTAATAAATTAGAGCAGAAAAATCCTGAAATTACAAAAACTTTAGAAAATATACATTGTTGTGCGCAAATGAAAATATTAACTCATTTCTCTGACCTAGCCAAATGACAAAAATCATATATTCCACATATACAGAGAGGCCAAAATTCTCCATGAGTTGCTCTTGCCTCTAAATGTATAAACATAAGTATGTTTATCAGATTCTCTAAACCTCTATCCTCAGGTCAGAGAAGTTGACTCATGATGACTTAGTTGAGTTAAATTTACATAGCGCTTTTTCAGTCTGTAAAACATGTTTAGTTTTCCATACAGTTTGATTTCATATTTAAAACAATCTAATGAAATAGCTAGCATCAGCGTTAGGAGCACCATTTAAATGACAGAGAGAAATGAAGTTGGTTGATACATGGTGACTTGTCCAAGGCCATGAAACTAGGAAGGGTCAGAATTTCTCACGTCAGGTTTTCATGTGCTTTTACTGTGCTTGAAACATAAATACAGACGTATATGCACAAGTACTTAAATAAGATGTATGAAATTCTGACTTAAGCTGCTTTTTCCTTTTTCTGAGCTTCCATTTGGAATGTTGTTGCACTGATATACATGGGCATTTTAAAATGCTTGATTTTTATACTAAATTAATTTCTTTTTTTGTAAAACTTTCAATGAATATTGTATGAACCTGAGGCGAAGATACAGAATCAGTTTTAAGATTATTTTGCATAACACATTTGCACAATGTAAGTAATACTACCCAGAAGGGAAAAGAGCATTTGATAACATGGTGAGCTACCTTTCAGGATTTCATCTTTGGCCCTGCTCTTGGTGTCGTGTACAACCGCCATCTTCTAAAATTTAAATGTCTCACACACATTAGCTGAGGGAATGATGAATTCCATTTAAAAAAAAAAGTACAGTGGGTTTCAAATGCCACTTCTGAACCATTTCTTAATTGCCTATCTAAGAAAAGATTCAACTGGAAAAAAAAAAGATAAATTTAACATTGAATAGCTAGAGAATACTTAGATATGTAGGTGATGCTGAATATCTTAAAAATCTTTTTTAAAAATAAATGCGTCTAATTGTATTAACCATGAACTTTCATGAAAAAAGAAGAAAAAAGCTTATCAATTTTTGGAATCAAGAGAAAATATTCTGCCTTGGGGCAGATTCTTCCTTTCTTATGCAAAATAGGACGGCTGGAAGCAGTATGTAGGAGGTAGGATTTCCTGTCAGAGCCAGTCCATCATTCACTCTTCTTTTCCTCTGCCTCCAGAACTAATACTCTTTACTTGGATGCCTCTATTGTCATTACTAACAGGAGAGGTAAGCAGCTGAATACTGTGTGTCTAGTTTAGGTTCTCACAGCACCCGTACTTTTCCCTCATGGAACTTACTTAACACAATTTCCATGACATAATCAATTGTTAATCCATCTGTTTCCAGATGGGATACATGTCTCACTACTGTAGCTCAAATAAAGAAGGCACTCAAATATCTATCTGTTCAGTGAATGTTGTGAATCATCGTAATACTTACACAGCATCTGCTTGCTCCTGTTTTTTTTTTTTTTTATTGAAACTTCTGTTTAACTTGTAACTCTCTTCTCCCTTTCACCGTCAGCACCGCTGAGTCCATTCTCCATATCTCACTTATCTTTTACCCTAGACCATGGCATATGCTTATAAATATGTCATAAATGATGATTCTTCACATTGCATAGATGTACTCTAAATGTTCCTTATGGGTCTTTAAAAGTGAGTTTTAAAATTCCAAACTACCCTCCTCAAGAGTAGGGTTGATATTTTTTAATCCCGGATTGTGTAAACACTGGTCTGAATTTAGCCCTTGCTCCCACAGTACAGAGCTAGTCTTAAAATGTTCTCAAGTATCATCAGCACAGCTAAAAATATTGTTTGAAATCAGTTCACACCCTCTACAACATGGTCTAGGGGGAATCTTAGCTTTTAATTCCCACTCAGCACATTCTACATCATTGAGTCAAAACTAAGCCTCTAGTAAATTGTGCACAAAGGAAGCCTAAAGAGGTGATTATTTCATTTTATGTACTTTCTCCAATTACTATCTTCCCCACACAGTCAGGGGTACAGTTCTCTGAAATGAAAATGGCAATGTCTGTACTTCCCATCATTTAGAAACCTGTGTGACCATAATGCTAGTTTGCATCAACTCTTTGCTTTGCAAATAAATTCTCATTCTTTACCAGCTTGGTGATTTAGCCTCACAGTCAGTGAGATTGTCAAAAGTGAGCATTACCTTCCTAACTTCACTTAACTCCACCTAGAACTCACTCTGGGGAGAGGTACCTTGAAGTTATTTGCCACTGGAAAGATACTTGGAACAATATCCATGCCTGGAAGTTCAGAAGTTTGGTTAAATGCATGAATGTCATTATCCAACATTATTAAGAGCCCTAAATACTGGGCTTCTACTGTGTGTCATGGATACTACATATGTTTTAGCTCTTTTAATTCAATCCTTTAAAACAAGGTTAAGAGGGAAAATTATAAAGAGTGGGGAAGTTAAGTACATTTCCGGAGCCCACACAGACAGAAAGTGTCTATGTCAAGAGAACAGGGATTAGAACCTGTATCTGAATAACTCCAAAGCTTCTAGCTCTTCCTACTTCATACCAGGGCTTTACCTCCAAGAGCAGTTATTTTTTTCCCCCCAAATATGTTTATTTTATTTTTTCAGTGTTACAAGATTAATTGTTCATGCACCACACCCATTGCTCCATGCAATACGTGCCCTCCTCAATACCCACCGCCAGGCTCGCCCAACTCCCCACCCCCTCCCCTCCAAAACCCTCGGTTTGCTGCTCAGAGTCCACAGTCTCTCATGGTTCATCTCCCCCTTCAATTTCCCCCCACGCCCCCCATCCCTTCCAATGCCCTCCATGTTTTTCTTTAAGGAGCAGTTATTTCTGTAGATAACCCCCACCACCACCACATAACTGATTTAATAAGCATGGGTGACTATCACTGCTACTTAACTCCTATAAGCCAGTATGCTTTAAACTAGGTTTCACTTTGTGAATCCCTAGGCTTAGGGAAAGAATGTTGTCAGGACTGGAAAGAATGGATAAGAAGTGCCTACAGGTGGGAGCTGCGTAGGCAGTACAACTCTGATGATTATAACAACAGTCACTAGAATTTCTTGAGAACTTGCTGTGTGTCCAACATCAATATAAATGCTTTCTATACACTATTTCAATTAATTTGTAATGTACATTTTTGATATGTCAATTCCTTCCGTCACTTATTCTCTAACTGAACAAATATTTATTATTTTTTTTTAAATTTTTTATTTATTTGACACAGACTGAGAGAGAGGGAAAGAGAGAGAGAGAGATCATAAGTAGGCAGAGAGGCAGGCAGAGAGAGGGGGAAGCAGGCTCCCTGCTGAGCAGAGAGCCCGATGTGGGGCTCGATCCCAGGACCCTGAGATCATGACCTGAGCTGAAGGCAGAGGCTTTAACCCACTGAGCCACCCAGGTGCCCCCTGAACAAATATTTATTAAGTGCATAGTATGTTCTAGGTACTCCTCTAAGTACTAGGTAAACATAACTAAACAAGCCAGAGAAGGTCCTTGCTTACCTTCCGTGTGGGGAGACAAAATAAACAAGGAGACAGATAAGTGAACCAAATACTTTAAGCTAGTAATATATGCTCTGGGACAAATTAAACAAGGTGATGTACCAGACAGTAAATGTGAGAGAACTGTTTCACTGGTTTGACAAAGGTGTGGTGGCAGCTGAGCTCAAGCCTGAAAGTAACAGGGAACCAGCCACAGGAAGAAAAAAGAGGCCTTCAGGCACAAAGCCATATGGGGAAAGTAAGTTTCCCATGATGGAAAACAGAAGGAAACCCAGTACAGTTGGAGCTGGGTCAGGGAAAGGACAAGGCTAAATATGTAGCATTACAGACCTGGATGGGGATTTAGCTTATTCTGAGTAAATGGGAGATCATTAGACAGTCCTGTGTAGATCAGTAACAATATCTGATTTACCATTTCAAAAGATCACTTGTCTATTCAGCACCTACCAGTGCTAGAGAGGGCGAGGAGGCCTGCAAATATTAAAACAAGGTAGAGGAGGGGGCACAGAGGTATGGATTTCTGTGGGATGGTCATAACCTGTTCTTGGGTAGTACCTTGAAAGTAGGTATTATTCTCCCAATCATAAGAGGAAATTGAGACTTTGAGTGATTCGGTGATTTGCCCAGTGTTCCACGGGTACAGGTTTGGGGCTAAGATCACAACCTGGTCTATATGACTCCAGAACCCATGTTCTTACATATTATACTGTCTCCCACAGTGGAAAAGGAGAAAACCATTTCTGCTCCCTGGATTCTCTTTTTTTTTTTTAAAGATTTTATTGATTTGACAGAGAGAGACACAGCAAGAGAGGGAACACAAGCAGAGGGAATGGTAGCGGGAGAAGCAGGCCTCCTGCTGAGCAGAGAGCCCGATGTGGGGCTCGATCCCAAGACCCTGGGATCATGACCTGAGCTGAAGGCAGACGCTTAATGACTGAGCTACCCAGGTGCCCCTGGATTCCCTTTTGTACAGAGTATCCCATCAAACCAAAGAAAGTAGAGTGTGACCACAATAGAAGTTTTTGCATATATCAGGTGATAGAAGTTAACAGTACTATTAGAATATTATCTCTATTTACTGATTAATAATTCAAACCTAAAACAATTTCAAGTGTGCAGAAATTGCTTTTCTTATTTATTCTCCTCTCACAAAAGTTTCTCTTAATCAGAGACAAAGTATAACTCAATCTTTTAAGTCAGCAGATGTATTTGTTCTTTATATACATTGTCCATTATCACAAGTAGAATGCAGGGTACTGTAGATATATCACAACTACAGAGAAAGTTGAATATAGCTAATTCTGAAAAGTCTTCTGTGTAGGAGAAAGAAATGAAATGTATCTGAAAAAAAGCACATGACCCAACTCTTATCATTTACACTGATGAAGGCTTATAACCTCTCAATTCATATTCTTCATTTCCTGTGCAGTGGTCCTTCAACTTCCCAGCCTCTAGGTCTTCTGGGTTATACCCTTTTAAACCTCAGTATCCAGAACTGGCTGCACAAGCCATTGACCTCTATGGTTCTCATAACCAATCTCTCTTTCATTCTCCTAAGTGAATGATTCTTTTCTGCAAGTACAGTGCTTTCTCTAAGCCTCCAAGAAACAGTTAATGCTGGTGATTAATTCCCCTTTCCTATATACTCACTTCAAAGACACTCGCCCTTAGTGGGTTCCATAGTTTATTATCTCTTCTTTGAAGCCAGCAAAGTTTAGTTTGCTTTAAGATAATAGTTCTCTCTCTTGAATATTAATGAAGAAGCTCAAGTTTAAAACACATTAGGGTAAGTATCATAAAAAGCAATTGAGGCTGCATAATATCCTCAACTTTATTATGACACATCATTTGAACCAGGAAGTATTACTGAGTGCCGACTGTATGCTAATCACTATGAAATATATTTTTAATTTTTAAGACTTGATTTAGAGTTAAGAATTAGGATACATATTTTAATTGGTAATTAAATGCATTGTACAGTAAATGCCAAATGAAGGGTATAAACCAATACTGAAATCATCAAGGGGAACTCCTGATGGAGCCGACACCAGATTGGGATTGTCAAGATGGATGGGAACAGGTAGACACACGAACTGCAACCTGGATTCAATCTCTCTCTCTTCTGATTAAAAATAAAACTCCAGTTAGAGACAGTATTTCCCTTCAAGTTAGGTCATATGACTGTATTTTGGTCACTGAGATGTGTATAACTTTCATATCGAGCTTTTAAAGGATGATATTTGCCTTCTACCTCCTTTCTCCATCCAAAAAGCTGGAATGTGGTCATGGTAAGCTGATAAGCTCCTTTGACTATGCAGAAAAAAACAACACCTCTAGAAGGAGATGTCATAGTCAAAGAGGAGTAATCCGGTCCCTGAATGAATGACCTTATAGAATCCCAACTTCTTAAACTATCCACCTACCTCCAGATTGCTATAGGAGAATTAATCCAACTTTTATATTGTTAGAGCCCCTACATTTGTATTCTTTTGGTTTATATTGACTCAGGTTGTACCATAACTGATAAAGGGACAAGGAGATGAGACAGACAGTTAATGTTCATTGGTTTGTATTTAGATAAATAAAGACGTAATTAGTAGAGTGAATTCACATCAGGAGTTAGGAATACTCAAACTAAGTAAGATACACATCCTATAACCTGAGAAGCTATTTAATAAGACAAATAATTGGTCAGAGGACCTATGGACTCCGGTCTTGGAAGAAGAAAAAACAAGATGGAGAATACAAAATAGGAGAAAGTGAAGGAAAAAAAAGAGAAGGAAGACGAACAGGAGGAGGAGAAGGTCGTGGTGATAATTATTTCGAAGACCTCTGTGTGCAATCCACTATGTTTATAGTCTGAGTTTGCAGTGGGGGAATTACTGGATTCTGGACCAAACAGTAGATGATAAAATCATTCTTACCAGGTAGTTCTCTAAGGTACTGCTACGATCAGATTCTACAATGAAGTGTGTTCAAATTCTGAGTAAAAAGGATTTCTTACAAACAGAAGCATTTCATTCCTGTTTGGTTTGAGCAGTGAAATAATGGTTAAAGAACTCAGGGGAAATGATAGGAGACAAGCTTGCAAAGAAATGTGGATGTCAGAAAAGGGACTTGGGCCTCTATAAAAAATGAAAAACTCTGGGATAGTTTCTTGGTATAGGACTGGCAGGATCAGAGTAATTTCTTAGAGTGGTTTATTAATCTAACAAATCTTTATTGAAGTTTTACTACATGGCAAGCATGCTGAGATTAATTTGATTGTGGTCATACAGAATGGATAGAGACTTCTCCAATAAAATCATCCTTATGTCAGAAGATAGTGAGTGAACATTCTGAGTAATTAAAAATTTTGAAGCTCTAATAATTAAAAATTAAAATTAAGTGTTTAAGAAGTAGTCATGATTATTTTAACCTAAAATATTATTTTCAATAACCGCTGATGCTACAAGATAAGTCATGTTTTTACAGTGGCTTCCAGTCCCTACTGGGCACATTTTCCTGTGCCCTGGTTTACAACGGGGCCAATTTCTATGTTGGGTTCAAGTATGAAGTGCACCCAAGCCTTTTGTTTAGGAAATATGCAGCCTGTATAAAGGAGGCAGGAAGAGAGCACTTTATCTCTATGTCTCTCAGTCTTTCACATTGTTTATCCTAATGCCTTTGCTGTGGTCTTCACAAATGTCAATTCATCAGATTCCTCTGACAGAAAAAGGTAGCCATGGCTCCTGCTGCTCTCCTGGTAAATGCTAGTGATCCTAGTAGGTCATCTGAAGAAAGAAACACTGAGATGGTACAGTGGGTTGGAGTGCTTTCCCAGAATTCAAGTCTACTCAGAACCTCAGAACATGACCTGATGGGACAGTAAGATCTTTGCAAATGTTATTAGTTAAGATGAGGTCATTAATGGATTAACGTAGAGCCTGAATCCAATGACTGATGTCTAAGAAGACACAGAAGACACAGAGACCAGACAGACACAGGAGAGGCAGAGACACAAAGATGTAAAGATGGAAGCAGAGAATGGAGTGATGCATCCACAAACCAAGGAACGCCAAGGAATGCTGGTAGGCACCAAAAGAAATAAAAAGGCAAGGAACAACTGTTTCCTAGAGCCCTCAGAGGGAATATGGCCCTATTGATACGGATTTCAAATCTCTAGTCTCTAGAACTGTGAGAGCAACACGTCTGCCATTTTAAGCAATCCAGTTGTGATAATGTGTTACATTAGTTACTGCAGCCTTAGGAAACCAAAACAAAGGTGTAGAAAGGATTGGCCTGCGCACTCCCAAGAAAAATGAGTTCTCAGCTAAAGATGCTTCAGGTATGATATATGGGGATTTGGACACTATAGCAGAATGGAAACAAAGGGGCTAAATTCAGGCAGAATCAATGCATTTTTTTATTTAAAAAAATTAAAAGACTGCTGACATTAGATATTGAGAGAAGGAAAAAGCAAAAGAATAATGAATGGGGAATGGGATGGAGAATTCTGAGCTGAGAATTAAAAAGTCCCTCTAAAGATGTGGACCTCCTTTGACAGAGAATGGAGATAGACTACATTGAGTAACAGAGAGAAAGGCTCATTCTGAGATTTGAGGTTCAATATTTTTTAAGGCACTCAAGTATACTAAAATTTAAAAAATAAAAAAATAGTCATTGTTAAAATAGGGTTTGCTTTTTAATATTTTACTTAACAGACTATATATTTGTACCACTGCATTTGAAGATAACATCATACTTCTAAGTAAGTTTTTAAAAATGTTAGCTCCAGGTTAGGGTGGCTCAGTTGGCTAAGCGTCTTCCTTTGACTCAGGTCATGATCCCAGGATCCTGGGATCTAGCTCCGTATCGGGCTCCCTGCTCAGTGCAGAGACTACTTCTCCCTCTCACTCTGCCTGCCACTCCCCCTGACTTTGCTCTCCTTCTGTCTCTCTCTCAAATAAATATACAAATAAAATTTAAGAAAAAAGTTATCTCCAGGTTAAATAATCCTCTGGCCTTGGGCCTCAGGCTCCATCTATCCTCACCCAACATGAACCTGTTAAAGACCTTTCTCCCCAAGTCAAAGTGAGAAAATCAGGGTGCTGTCTCTCTTTGTGTTCGCTTCTATCTTTCTTTTAACCATGCACCCAATTGAGAATGGATAAGAAAGAGGAAATGTGACTACTATTTATATGTATAAAACCAGCTCATTTTTCTAGGTCACCTTACAGAACTGGAACCTTAGTTGGCAGTTAGAGGCCAAGCCACAGTGACCTTAAATAAGGATTATTTTTTTAATGGCTGAACTTGATCAAACACCAAAAATTTGTTTTGGTGCCAAGAGTGACAGCAATGTTTTCCCAGGATAAAAATGTGTTTTTAGACAACAGCTGAATGGGAACTTGCATTAGCAGATAAAGTACTAATCATCTCAACTTTAGGACAGCTGTTCTTGTCAAAGATATATTCCTAAATAAACAGAGTTCACGGGTGTACTCACAAATAGTCTATTCATATGAGAAAACCAATCACAAGAGATCATTCAGGAAAATTGGCAGTGTGTGGCCAAATGAGCTCTAGGCCTCTTGCCTACCTGCAAAGTGAATCATTTCTTATACCCTGAGAAGGTACAATCTTCAGCTCGGGGCAGGGGTCAATAGCAATGCTGTGTGATGGAGGTACACATTTATGGCTATGTGCACTCTCTACCTGGTCTATGAATAAAAAGACAGAGCTACCTCAGCATTATCATTCCCCTGACCTTCAGGAGTGGAGATGTCCCAGCAGGGGAAAAAAACAGCAGGGGCAGAAGAGGGAAAATTAAAATGTTAAAAACTATATTATAGCTCATTTGTGACCTTTAAAAAAAATTAGAAGAGAATATTCGGCTGGAGTGGATACAACAAAGTCTGACAGCTGTAAAGCTATAGATTTTTTTTTTTCTGAGTGGCTTTCTACCAAAATCTTAAACAATAAGCAGCCCCTGCATGTTTCTTGATGGCTGACAGCCAGAGAAAATTCAGAATTTTGATCAGTGCTTAACTATTGAAAGAAATTTGCCTTCAGTTTCAGAGCATTCCTCTCTTCTATAAGCTATTTGCAGGGTTTGTCAAAGAGTCAGTTCCTATTAATAAGGCAATGCGAAATGCTGCAGATTCAAAGTTAGGCAATGATATTCTTTTCCCCTAAACTTCCGTGTTGGTTTGCTAAGTGAATTCAGAATGACAAGCAAACATTTGAAGCCACCTGTGTTATCATAAGAATACTTCAAGAAAATCTGTGTTAGAAATGATGGCAAGTGTCAATATATTCCAACTACCTAGAGCATTCAAATTTAAAAACCAAAATATGATTATTGTTAGAGTGATGTGCTGAAGCCTGAAGACACTGTTGCTAGTATAGGATGAAAGAATTTTATTGTCCCCAAGAAAAGGAACCCTGAGGTATCCTAGGTGTCTTCATCCTTAAAAACAAACAAACAAACAAACAAACAAACAAACAAGGAAACAAATCCTCCTAGGATTAATTATTTATTTTACTCTAAAAAAGTGATCTTTCTACTTGGTGGAGTTGGAAGAACACAATTTGTTTTTTTTGTTTTTTGTTTTTTATGTTTTCACTTTCTTTGACATCTTTGGGTAATCCAACGTTTGATTCATGCTGCTTACTTTAATTCTCAAACATTTTATTATCTCTCTTTACTCTCTAAAGGGTGTTTTATTAGGTCACTGATATTTTTAAGTGGTTATTTAATTCCATCTTTCTTATGGGCTGGATAACCACAAACAAACCTGTTTAACCTCTAGGCTCAAACTCAAGGAAAAGGTAACTTTAAATTAATATTTTTGGATGATGAACTGACCACACATAAGAAACATCAGTATACGTCAGTCAAAATTAATATGGAGATTATCAGGTGTTAAAAGTTATTTTATAGAAGCTGCAGAATACGTTTGCAATCTGACTTTGTGGAATATCTATTGCAAATGAGAAAAAAACCTCAGTGGTTTTTGCAGAATCCCATTTTCTTAATAGGAAATTGATGAATGACAGCATCTGGCAAGAAGAAAAAAGCATATGGTCTAACTAACTCTTTCTATAGAGGTTAAAACAGCTTTGGAATTTCTCTGGTTGCCGTTATGATTGACAGACCATCAAATAAATCATTCACTTTTCTTCCCCCCTCCATTGGTCCCATGTACTGACAAAGACACAGGGGGGAAATCGGCTGCGTGGTGCATGAGATATTAGACATGCAATGCCCATTGCCCATTAACATAAATGGATTTTTTTGCACCTAATTCCCTACACACCATGCAAAAATCTACCCGCAGGACATGGAGTATGCATGTTTTCTTGTTCTTTCTATTTATAATTTTTAATTATTAATTTCATATATAATTGGTTTCTTTAGAGAATGAAATGCCTAGTAGGCTATCTAAAACACTGTTTCAGAGTCTTGGGGCTTAATGCTGCAAAAAGATGGGCTGATACTGAAAGATGTTATGGTATGTAATACAAACAATGAAAATTAGGCTGAGAGGACTTGCATGGAATTAGGCTAATTAAACAATTCTCAGTGTTTAAATTCTTGCTACCTTCTCCAAGGTATACTGCCATTCATGTCATCTTGGGGGATTGCTCTGGTTGGCCCTCATGTCCAGGGTCACTTAATAAATGTAACCCTCAAATAGCTTATCAAATATTTTTGTTATAAAACTAAAACTCTTTTGGTGTTTTCAACTCTATTTCTCTCTCTGTCCTTTTTTCCAGTCAGTTTAAATACCCACAGGGAAACAGTGATAAAAGGAGGAAGCTTGTCTAATTATCTCATGCTCTATAACCTCCTCTTCTTCATTTGCCCAGTTCTAGCCCAGGCTCTGTTTGTGTACCTTCAGTGACTGGAAACTTACCATCTCATGAACCATCTTTTCTTTTATCAGTCAGTTCTATAGGGTGGCTGACCTCCAAGGTGGCCCCCAGTGATGCTCCCCTCCTGGAATTTCGGCTCTTGCCTATTAGTTGGACCTACTGAAATTGAATTGGGCCTACTTCTATAACTATAGGATATTGTGGAAGAGACGGTGTGTGACTTCCAAGACTAAGTCAGTCGGGAGAGACATAACTGTACCAAATTGCTATCTCCAACTTGTGGAGAATCCAGCCTCCACAGCCTGAGGACACTCAAACAGCCCTAGGGAGAGGTCCACAGGTGGGGAGGCATCTGTGAAGAAACAATGAAGATTCCTGCCAACAACCAGCAGCCACTTGCCAGCCACGTTGGTAGGTCACTGAGCCTTAGTTAAGCCCTAAGAAAACTACAGTCTTGGTCAACAAATTGACTACAACTTTGTGAGAGACCTCAAGCCAGAACTGCCCAGCTAAGTCACTCCTGCCTCCATGATTCACAGAAACTGAAATAACAAATGTGTACTTTTTTTTAAAGGTATTTAGTTTGGGACTTTTTTATATAGAATATGTAAATGACTAATGTAAACTGTATCAAAGTCTTTTTATTATTCCTAGTTCATCCACTGAAGGCTTAAAAAATCAGTGAAATCTCTTTTCATATGATTGCAAATTCCAGATGATCATAAATCTTTGATTCTCGTCTTCCCTGGGTAAACCATTCTTCAGTACTTTGGTCCTCTGCTCAAATTTCTCATTCTAGATCTTCTTTCTGGGTCATCTCACTCACAGTCTCTAATACCCTCAATTCTCACACACTGTACACAAGTACTTCTGACTGCCTCTAGTTCAAACCCCGCCCCCTCACAAAAGCCTAAAGTATCTCAAACTCACAAGATCAGAATTAAACACCACATTTAACATTTTCATCCAAATTTGTTCTCTAAATTGCTTGGTCTATCTTGCCTAAATACACTGCTACGCTTCCAAATTTCCAAATCATAAAACCAACATACCTTATGCTCCTCTTTGTAACAGAGAATTTGGAACACATCACTCTCTTGTGTAAGATTCCTTTGAAACTCTCTACTGCCTTCAGGATAGAACAGATCTAAACTTATAAGCATGACAATCAAAGACTTTATAATCTGGCCAGTGCCAGCCTTTTCTATTACTTTCCATAACTCACCCCAGTCATACTGAACTATCTGCTAGCTGTTTCATATGCTAGGGTCTTTGCATATGTTATTCTCTATGCTTTGAGTGGCTTTTTCTCACACTTACTCCCTACCCCCTGGGTCCTTCTACCACCTGAAAGAAAAGGCATAGTGACTCTTTAAAACTTGCCTTCAAAGTAAAGCCTCCCCTGTTTCCCTCTCCTCTGCATTATTTCCTCTCTATAACTCTTTAGAGATCTTACCATGTTTTACACTGTGTTTATGCAGGTATACTCTACTAATCCTTGATTTCCAAGAGAGTACATGTCTTATTCATATTTAGAATCATGCAGCTATTCAAAATTATTTACTAAGTAATTTCTCTACTGTATGCCAGTGACTACTATAGATTCTGACAATACAGCAGTTAACAAAACAGACAAAATCCCTATTTTGGGATTATAGAGTAAGGTATGTATAGAGTATGTGAGATGGTTATAAAAATAATAAAGCAGGATAATTAGTTTAGGAAGTATGCATGTCAGTGCAGGTGGATATTAGGATTTTGTATATGGTGATCAGAGAAGGCCTCTCCGATAAAGGTGACTTTTGCACAGATATCGGAAGGAAAGGAGAGAAGCAAGCTCTTTGATTTTTGGAGCAAGAATATCCCAGGCAGAAGGAAGAGTGTGAGGGTCCTGAGGCTAGAGAATAGTTGAGTTACTCAAGGAATTCCCAGGAGCCCTGTGTGACTAGTATGAATGGGGAAAAAGAAAGAAAGGCCATGCGATCAGAGAGGAGTCATGGGAGGGATCCCGCAGGCTCTT
>CM053607.1:47084640-47109103 GCA_028646535.1 Procyon lotor | reverse complement strand
AGGTGTTTTAGGTTCTTATGCAATTCATGTATTTCACAAACATGCCTGAACACCTACTATGTGCCTGGAACAAATTTTGCATCTCATGCAGACATTTCATAGCCAACAGATACAAAGATACTTATTCAACCTCCTCCTGTAGACTGGAGGAATCCCCACTCAGGCTTTTAAGTACTTTGACTAATGGTTGCGTGAAAGTTTGCAGCAACACCTTGATGGCGTGGTTGCTCTATTTTCTAATTGAATCAAGTAGCAGAATCCTTCAGTAAGTGTGAAATGGGGGAAGGGCAAGAGAGAGAATGTAAGATGCCAAGGACCAAAGATATTTCTCTAAATGTGTGAGCTCTGAGGTTGACCAGATTCTTTCTGTTTTACCCTGTTTATGCAAGGGCAGACATTTTAACCAACCTGTATTTTAAACTTCACTCTTTTCTTTAATGAAAAAAAAATTATACAATTAGCCCTAGATACAAATTCTTTAGTCAAGCTTTAGAGAGGAATATTTAAAATACTTGTCTTAGCTGTCTGTAGATCTCTGATTGATACCTTCAAATGCTAGCTAGCCTCCATTGGACTATACGTTTCTGATTATAGTAGATCAAATGTAAACTGATGTTTCCAAGAGACTTAATTCAGTGCAGAGGCCATTATATCCCACTGTCTCTACTGAAGTATTTTAAAATAAATTACAGATAACATTAAAGAAAGATTGTCATCTTGCTGCCTTCTTGAATACTTGCAAAGTTACAGAATCAGCAGTCTTGCCACAGGGCTGCAATGAGAGCAGAACCGAGACAGATATCTTGGGAGAGCTACCCCATATGAAAACCACATACGGAGAAGGGCAACCAGGAGTAGTCAAATGAGACCAAACCAGAATGAGATATGAAACATCCCCCTACCTGAATCAACTGGTTTATTCCATTAAAATTGACCCTAGTATTTCTTTCCTCCTACATTCTAAACTTTAACCCTGTATAGCTAGACAAAGAAGAGGGTAAGAGAAGAGCAAAAGCAAAAATAAACAACCAATAACACACTCAACTTGCCTTCTTTACCTGACCTACCCGTTTCAGGACCCTAGGTTTGAGATTTACTTAGTGACAGAGAGGAGATCAGCATTCTGTTGGGTGATAGCAAAGATATAAAGTGGTCTGAGATGAGTTTGTACAGTTATAAGGTGTTTATTGTAGTAAAGTATACGTAACAAGAAATTTATCATTTTCACCATTTTAAAGTGTAAAGTTTAGTGGCAGTGAGTACATTTCCATTGTTGTGCAGTCATCATCACCATCCATCTCTAGAGCTTTTTCATTTTCCCAACTGAAACTGTATACTCATTAAATACTAACTCCGCATTGCCCTCATCTGCTTTCTGTCCCTATGAATTTGTCTATTCTAAGTACCTCATGTAAATGAAATCAAACAGTATTTGTCCCTTATGTCTATCTCATTTCACTTAGCGCAGTGTCTTCAAGGTTAATCCAAATTGTGGCATGGGTCAGAATTTCCTTTCTTCTAAATAATCGAGTGTGTGTGTGTGTGTGTGCGTGTGTGTGTGTATTTACCACATTTTGTTTATCCAGTCATCTCTTGATGGATACTTGAATTGTTTCCACATTTTGACTATTGTGAATAATACTGTTACAAACAGGGATGTACAAATATCTGATTGAGTCCCTGGTTTCAGTTCTTTTCAGTCTATATCTCAAAGTGGAATTGCTGGTTTATAAAGTAATTCTGTATTGAATTTTTTTAAACATTGCTTTGAAGAATATACCATTTTCCACAGAAGCTGCACTATTTTACATTCCCAGCAGTAAAGAACAGAAGTTCCAATTTCCCTACATTCTTGCCAATGCTCGTTATTTTCCTGTGTGTGTGTGTTTTGTTTTTGTTTTGGTGGTGGTCATCCCAGTGGGTCTAAATTGATATCTCGTTGTGGTTTGGACTTGAATTTCGTATGGATAGTGATGTCAAGCATCTTTTCATGTGTTTATTAGCTGTTTTTGTATCGTTTTTGGAGAAGTGGCCTTTCAAGTTCTTTGTCCATTTTTTTTTAAATATTTCATTTGTCAGAGAGAGAGAGAAAAAAAACGCAGAAGCAGGGGAGGCAGCAGGCAGAGGGAGAAGCGGGCTCCCCACTGAGCAGGGACCCTGATATGAGACTTGATCCCAGGACCCTGTGATCATGACCTGAGCCGAAGGAAGATGCTTAACTGACTGGGCCTTAACAGACGTCCTGCTTTGCTTATTTTTTGAAAATGGGTCTTTTTGTTGTTGGTATCTAAGACTTCTTCACATAGTCTGAATATTAATCCCTTATTAGATAAATTACTTGCCAAAGTTTTCTCTCATTCTGTGGTTTGCCTTTTTATTTTGCTGATAATCTTCTTTTATATACAAAAGCCTTTAATTTTGATGAAATCCAATTTATCTGATTTCTCTTTCTTTTATTGCCTATGCTTTTGGAGTCATATCTAAGAAATCATTTCTAAATCTAGTATCATGAAGTTCTCCCCTTATGTTTTCTTCTAATATATTAATTAGTTTTTTTTTATATTTAGGCCTTTTAGCCATTTTTAATTAATATTTGTATATGGTGTAAGGTAAAGGTCTAACTTTATATTTTTGCATGTGTGTATCTAGTTTCCCAACATCATTTGTTAAGAGACCGTCTTTTCCCTGTTGAATGGTCTTAGCACCCTTGTTGAAAATCATGTGACCATAAATATGAATGTTCATTTCTGAGTTCTTTATCCTATTTCATTCTTCCACATATCTGTCTTTATGCCAGTACCACGTTATTCTTTTATTTGTTTTTTTTTTTTTTTTTAAAGATTTTATTTATTTGACAGAGAGAAACACAGCGAGAGAGGGAACACAAGCAGAGGGAATGGTAGCGGGAGAAGCAGGCTTCCTGCCGAGCAGAGAGCCCGATGCGGGGCTCGATCCCAGGACGCTGGGATCATGACCTGGGCTGAAGGCAGACGCTTAACGACTGAGCCACCCAGGTGCCCCTTTGTTTTTTAATATATGACTAAAAGGAGCAGTTATAGAATTTGCCCAGGATGTCTGAGCTGTAATGGGATAATGGGAAGAGGACATCAGTATGGTTAGAGGCAGTGACTTGAAAAAGTAAAAGGTTATTTTTAAAAAAGTAAAAATTAATTTTAAAACCCCAACAGGTTGGAACTATTTGTATTGGCCAGCTTTTCCACATTGAAACTGCAAATCACACAGGCATATACCTCCGTGGCATACAACATTGAACATTTATTTGGCACAGAATTCTGCAGGTTGCTTGGGCATTGGCTGGTCTAGGCTATGCTGGCTCAGCTGTGGTGTCTGTACTCCATCTGTCTCATCCTTCTCTTGAGACCAGAAAGCTACACATGATCATCTTGTGGGTATACCAGAACTATAAGAGGGCAAGTAGAACAAAGGCGCTTCTTAAGTCATCAAGCTATGGAACCATCACACTGCCATTTCTGCCTTATTTTGCTGGCCACGGCACATCCCATGACTGGATCTATTGCTAGGGGTGAAGGAATATGTTCTATCCTATTAACTGGAAGAGTGAAAAGTCACATGACAAAGGAGTGAATTTAAGTCATTTAGACCAAAGTCCTTGGTAGTTTTAAAGTCAAAAATTAACTTTTCTTCTTACTATTTATATTTCACTTATGGGTTTATTTTAGGGGAAAATGGAAACTAAAATCTATTTACAGGAGACAGTTTGGAAGGTGGTGGAATTAAAAAAAAAAAAGATGATAGATGTATTTTTCTCCTTAGGTATATATTTGGATTCATTTTCATTAAATGTATGAGTGCTGTTACTTCATGCCTGCATGCCTGGTTTCCTTACTGTAAACTACTTGAGGACAGGTGCCTTATTATCATAAAAAGTGCTGCTACTTCTAAGCAATACTTATAAAGCACTTAGTGTGTGCCAGATTCTGTGCTCAAAGCAGTACAAATACTATTCTACCTAATTCTCCAAACAGTGATCTTAAGTAATAATAGAATCCTTATTTCACAAATGAGAGACACAGAGAAATTTAATTACTGGATGGCTTCATATACCTGCTTTCCTTGGTAGTAACCCTGAGTAGTAGTAGATCCATAAGTTTACAATGAAGCAAGATTGCCATGCGACAGAGGCCTGAGGCACTATTTTTGCCAACTATCCTAAAATAATTTTTCCAAAGGGGAAAATAAATTTGTCAGAAATACTATAGCAAGAATTATATCAAAGCAGTAATAAAGTGAAATAATCACTTCTGTTTGATCCTCACCATTGTAAAAAATTCACAAATTGTTCTTTGGCATGAAAGTAATCCATTGGTATAAAAGTAAACTAAAGGCAGACTACAGACTCTCTTGGAGGGACCTTTCACCACTGTATATCTGTATATGTGCACATAGATATATATTGCCCACGTCTCAAATTTTTCTTTGAATTGTTTGTTTGCTACTAAGCTTTGGGTGTTTGGTAAATTTTGGCTGAATGAATAAATGTCACAAATAATTTGAATGATGAAGGCCTAAGACCTATAAAACATCTCTTATGAGCTAATGTTCTTGTATTTTTTTCACTAAAACAAAGTTATACTAGTTTCTCACTGAGTTATAATTAAGTCTTTGGGTCCAGATATAAACTGTTTTTGCATTGGTCCATGAATTAATGCTTAAAGATTAGAAAGAAATCAGAAGTAAAAAAGATTCTGTAACCATTTCTCCACAGTCTACATTTATTTGGATTCAGAATAAGATACAGGCATTTTAACATTTATTATGAAAATAATATGACGGCATAGAATAAGATGGTCTGGATGATTAATTTCATATGGCCAGAACATTGTGCAAATTTAAATGATACTAATGCTTTCATTTTTTCATAGTCAATATTAGCATTTCTTAATAGTGAAAATCTGCTAAAAAATCAAATGAATTATGATCCTGAGGCCATGAGCAACTGGGACTATTTTGAAAGCAAATTTCAGACTTAGCTATACATCTCTTGATAGAGGTCAAAATTTTGAACATTGAAATGTTAGAGGTCTAATTCAGCTGTCCATGATTTCTAACATGTTTGAATGTTAGCAATCATTATACTTGGAACCAATGAGTATCTAGAACTGTTCTGTTTTTAGAACTGCCTTTGATCTGTAGAGGACAAACAGAAGCTTCAGGTAAGCTGTTATATAGGGTTATTTTATGGTGTGAATTATCTACACAGTGATTCTTTCTGAAATAGTATTCTTCCACCCTCTCTAAAAAAAATAGTCCCTCTTCAAAAAAATAAATAAAGTGGAAATAGAGACCCCTCTAAACATTTTAAAACCTGAAGAAAACATATTGATAACATCAAATATCATTGCTGGGGGTGATGATTAGAACAAAGTTTTTCATGAGGCCCTATTTTCTATTGATTGCAAAGGAATGGAGTATTAACAGAAAACAGAACCCTGAGCCAAATACAGAACCAGTTAATATTTTTCTATGTACTGGAAATAAGTTATTAAATTAATTCCAGAAAAAAAAGTTGATCTTTTTCCATTTAAGAATTTTTTCTCTGGAACACAGATAAAGCTAATTTCTCCCCACATCAAAGACTTTTTATTCTCCCTTACAGAATAAAATGTAAATAACGCCTTTGAAAGCTGATAGTGGCATTGTTTGAAAGGCATAGTGCATTGCTTCTGACTTTCTCTAGGTTAGCAAAACAAGAACTCTTTTTTTTTTAAAAAAGATTTTATTTATTTGATAGAGATCACAAGTAGGCAGAGAGGCAGGTGGAGAGAGAGGAACAAGCAGGAGGCTCCCCTCTGAGCATAGAGCCCGATGCGGGGCTCAATCCCAGGACCCTGAGATCATGACCTGAGCCAAAGGCAGAGGCTTAACCCGCTGAGCCACCCAGGTGCCCCAAAACAAAAACTCTTGTTAGAATTGTTTGTAAAACAAGGATGAATAGGCTGTAAAAAAGCCCATAAGCACAGCATAAACTGATAATTATTTTGGCCTTGTTTCTGTGGTTATTCTTCATTTCCCAGCATTTGCTAAATTATAAATAATGGACTATACAAGAAGAGTGTTACTCTTAACAATAATGAACAATCCAGACTGGGTTCTAGAGCAGCATGTTTTATAAAGTTGAGTGCGGGCGCTTGATTTAGGACAGTTCCTAAAGCCTTGCTTGGACTCCTCCCACTCAGATACTTCTTATCGTTTCAATCCATTTCTTTAGCTAAAATTTTCTACTTCAGGCCTGTCTTAGAGAATAACCAAAATGCGTGGACGAATTCTCTATCTCTCCCTTACTCTCCCCTGCAGAATTTAACTGACTTTTCCCTGATACGTACTCTGTGCTGGTAGTGCCAACTTCATATAATTCAGTTTTTATTTCAGGGTTATAATTTTATGTCAAACTCTTCAAAACAAACAAAAAAATAACTTCAGTAATTAATTCGAATTCAGCCTTGAAGCCCAAATTTCTTAGCCTGATCTTCTAAAAAAGTATATGGAAAGTTACAAGGTACATGGAAAGTTTTTGGACACCGGAGATATTTTTTAGACCTCTCCCAACCACAGGTGCCACATACAATGTCACATCTTTTCTGAAGCCTTCCCTGAATTCCCTGGTTAAGAGTTTGTCACTCCATTCTATATCTTTTGTTCTCTTGATACCAAGTGTATAATTATCATGGGATTGATACTTATTTATTTACAGATTTTTATATTTCCTGCTAGATATTATAGTCCTTCAAAATACATACTATATGATATTCATTTTTATCTCTCATGATCATCCCCCCAAATAAATACATGTTTATTAGCTGAAATAGTGCTTAAATAGTTACTGAGTGACTCTAATTATATGTTTTGTTTTGTTCATTTGTTTTTATATATCCAGCCCTTAAACTAAGTTTCTTGGGGTGAGAATCCATATACATTTTGTTCACTACTGTGAACCAAGGCCTGATAAATGGCTTTTAAAATGTTTAAAAGAGTTTCTGAACATAAAATTCTTTAACTCAAAAGAATGAACCTCTATTGATAAATATTTTGGCATCATGGAAAAGACAGTTTTAAGGTATAACTGTAGTTTTCAAAATGTGGCTTGTGGCTCATATTTATTTTATATGCTATCAATTCAGTTGACTGTGATCACCATTTTAGAAAAAGAAAAATGAAGTTGGATTGTATTAGTTTTCTACTGCTGCATAAAAAATTAATACAAATTTAGCAGTTTAAAACAACATTAATTTCTTATCCCTCAGTGGGTTGGGTGTTGAGGCACAGGTTAGCTGGGGAGCCCCTGCTCGGGGTCTCACAGGTTGTGATAAACATGTAAGTGGAGACAGGGTCTTATAATAGTCTCAGGGTTCTCAACTCTGATACTGTGATTTATAATAGGAAATATGTATTTGGTCTCTGTCCCATTTTTGGTAGAAACCCTTGTAATTCCCTAAGCGATGAGAACACAAAGTTGGCTTTTGTTGTGTTAATAGGTGATTTTTGGACTGCACCTAAGAATGGGGGCTGGTTGCCAGTAGAACCAACCATGTGATTAGAGTATTAGAATGCTCAGCCAGCCCTACTGCCTGACCTCTGGGGTTGAACTAGAGGATGGACTAGAGGTTGAATGAGTTGCCACTGGCCAATCATTTTATCAGTTATGCCTATAAAATGGAACTTCAATAAAAACCCAAAATGACTGGGTTCAGAGATCTTCTGGGCTGGGAACATGTGGTGATTCTTAAGGAGTGGTATGATCCACCTGCAGGTGTGGAAACCCTGCACCCTTTCTCCATACCTTGCCCTTTGCATCTCATGATACTATTTCTGACTTCTTTCTTTTTATAATAACTGGAAATCTAGTGAAAAAACAAGTTTTATGAGTTCAGTGAACAGCTTTAGCAAATTAATTGAACCTAAGGAGGGGGTTGTGGGAACCTCAGATTGACGGCTAGTCAGTCAGAAATACAGGTAATATCTTGGACTTGGGACAGTATCTAAAGCCCAGGAAAGGAGTCTTGGGGATCTCTAATTTGTAGCAGGTCAGTCAGAACACAGGTGGCTACTGGGGCTTGCAATTTACATCTGAAGTGTGTGTGGGGGGTGCTGGGCAGAAGAGACCGTCTTGTAAGACTGTGGACTCTGATGCTATCTCCAGGTGGATAGTATCAAAATTGAGTTAAATTGGGGGATAAACAGCTATTGTAGTGTCCAGAGAATTGCTTACTGGTATGAGAGAACATCTCCCACCCCATATTGGAATTAGTACTAGAACTCTTTATATTTCAAGATCCTCTGTTTCTTTAAGACTTGACCTCCTGACCCTCTTTTAAAGTGATCAACTGATTAAGTCTGGTCCATTCAGGATATCCCTTCTGATTAACTTAAATTCAGCTGATTAGGTGCAAGAGACTTTAATTTAAGCTGAAAAATATCTTCACCTCTTCTTATAATGTAACGTAATCCAGGGATAGCAACTTACCATGTCCATAGGCGTTGTCCCTACCAAGGGGAGGGGATTACACAAAAGCCTAACTCATTGGGAGTCATTTTAGAATTTTGCCTACCATATTGCTTCAGTGATATGTGTGTATGTATGTGTACAGGCTCATCATTTAGATATGTGTATGTCTGTGAAAGTAGTGGATCCTAATGTCATAATGCAAAATCCATTTTGCACTGTGGGTCACATTCAAAAGAATTGAAAATCTCTTGGCTTCTCAATGCTTCTCACTTTCCAAAGTAAGGAAATGCTTATTCTAACTGTAAACAGTGTTAAGCAGCTTTAGAAATCTTTTTTTTGGATATTCATTACTAACTATTGTAATTTTTACATTCACTCATTCATTCAATCATTATTGAACACATTCTATATGCAAGGCTTTGCATTAAGCAACAAAGACCATAAAGTGTTTAAGATCAGAAGTCATGATGGAAGATCTCTGTATGCCTAAATAAAAGACCAATATAGTGCCAGATGAGAGATGGGAAGGTGCTGTTAGAGAATTTTGAAAAGAAAACAATGGTAAAAGTCATATTTTGAAGAGGTTTTAGTATTACTATTTCTGCTGAAGGACCATGTTTCTTTTCTAGCTTTCTAAAATTCAACTTCATAGCTCAATAATAGGAGAAATAAGACAGGTAATTAAGAGGAGAAGAAAGGAAAAGATTAAAGAAGAACTTATAAAGGAGCCTAAGAGCCTGGATCTGAAATAGGATTCTCACATGTTTTAAAGAAATAGTATCATTCTACTCAGCAATTAAAATAAAGAAATTAAAGTGCATTTCTGATAATCATATCGTATTTTTTATACTTTTATTACTTGCCTCAAGTCACATCTCAGGGATAGAATGAGCAGCCACTCAAATTATTATTGATAAGGCTTGTGTGTCTTTGCATTTGCTGAGCTGGCAATTGGTTTGGCACAAGCTGTGAAAACCCCCAAATCAAGCACAAACCCTGCTCTCATCTGTCTCTGCCATAAAGCAGAAGCCAGTGGCAACGAGGAGATCATACACATTATACTTTGATTGTTATTTGGACATGCAGACTCCCCAAATTGCTCATAAATGAATGTCACTTCCCCTAAATGAAAGCATATTTTGATTAGCTAATTTTATTACGACACACTATCCATTGTTAATGCACTAGAATATCATTGTACTTCAAAGCTTAGGTCGAAATTTTAAAGCCTCTGTCTCATTTCCTAATATATCATCTGTAGAAAGGGCTGCTCTCTTTCTAACATTGAGGTATTGTGTGCTGTGCAAAGAAATGTTTTTCCTTAGTATCTTGAGACTTTTTGTTTCTAAATGAGCTCAGATTCAGGGTTAACACACAACAATCATTTCCTGGGCAGTTAGATTAGGATATGTTCAGTTTAATGATTGTGAACCAATTGTCAGAGGACTCGCTGTCTGCACTTCCTTATTGCCTTAAAATTTCTATCAGAGCCATTGTCTTCCATGATCTTTTGATATTTCTCCCTTAATATTGATATTATTTTTCTTGTAAGGATCTCCAAGAACTTAATGAATGTGTCTCATTACTCTTTTATTAATGTCGTTTATTAGATTTATAGATTTATGGATTCATAATTTGGGCTTATGAAAGATTTGTTCCTTTTGAGACACAAAGCCCAAGAGATAAATTAACCCTCCCCCATCCTCATTCTTCCTTCGTGTTCCACCTCTATTAGAAAAAATAAGCTTGGAATTCAAAACAAAAGAAAGAATTATAGTTGTTACTAATTGATTGTTTTTCAGCATTCATGTGTGGTGTATAATTATCTAAAATTATGTTAAAATCCATAATTTTATGTGAAATGAGAGAGAAAGTGAATCTCCATTAGAAGGTAACCTAAATATTATAAACTGTATTAAATCTAACAAAGTACCTAGAATGACAACCTTGAAATACTTGAGTCAAACCCTTTATCTCCTGCCCATGAATTCTGTAAAGATAGCTAAAAATAAATTGTTTACTCATTTTCCTGCAATAGAGATTTCAGTTCTCTATTTGCACAGCTTTTTTAGTGATGTTGCAGCTATTTCCACTTCTGTGTGTATTAATGCAAAAAGAGTTCAAGGGTAGATGTCCTTCAGATAATTCAAAATACATGTTATGTTTGCGAAAGTTCAGTTTCAGTTGAATAACCTGCATTTAGCACAGAGTGACATTTAATTTAGATGTTCTGTAGTATAGATTATTGGTCCTGGGGGTTATACCTTGGCCAGTAATGAGTGCAAAAGTGACATATGACTGATGTTATTGTTTGCAAATTATTATACTGTTAGTGAAGGTAACTATTAAAGACAATCAAATATAGCTTAGCTGTATAGTGAAATCATTACTTTCTGCAAATATCTTGTGATTTATTCAAAAGCTTTTACATTATGAAGCACCAAAGAATTTGAGAAACTATCTACCATAATCCAAGGAGGTTGTGACCTCATAGATTAAATGGAATGATGAGTTTCTCTTGTCACAATGACACTGCCTTGAAGATGCAGCCTTGGCAGTACAAGGTTAGCTTGGTGGGATTAAAGCAATCAATGGATTTACATAACATTTGAAATGTTGGTATATGATCCTCTTTGTCAAGTAAAATATTGACTTAGCAGAGATTGATTTGCTGTTGAAAACATTCATTTCTGGTGTAGAATAAAATTTTGAAAAACATTTATCTTACTAATAGCTCTTCTCTCCAAATATTTTTTGAGGGCAGTTTCTCTTTGGCTGGACCACAGTTTCATCAATATCTGTATTCAAATTCCTTACCATGATAATAATCTCTTACTACTACCCATTTCCTCTCCCTGAGATCCACAAAATAACTTAGCAAATATGGTGATTGGCAACTTTAAAAATGATCTCAGATTTTTAGATATTCTTTCTCAGTGTAACTAAGCTCTCATCTGAGTTCATCAAGACTGAGTAGCTTGACTCATGAAAAGAGTTTAAAAAAAAAAAATGACTCCAATTCTCCAGTCCACCATTTCACTGGAAGAATTAATGGCATATTTAAATTTTCAGTTTTCCAAAAAGCTCTTTCATTGTTCTCCATCCTACCACAGTGCTGAGTTTGTATTTAAACGTTTTATTTTGTGCATTTCGAACTGTCAGGCTGAAGAAATACCAATAAGTGTGTTAGGTTTAGATAATCGAAAATTCCCTTTACTCAGCTTCTTAGTCTATATTTATCTGTCTGGCTGTGAAATCTATTCCAAGAGTATTCATCTACCACCCAAATCTATTCACCAAGCATCAAGACTCATCAGTGAGATGGAATAATGCCATTTAATTAGTCTTTGATATACAGCTTAATTAGGTCTTAATAAGGGGTAGTGCATCCTAAAATCAATTATCTTGCTCTTTTTAATAAGAGCAACTAATTAGTAGGAAAATCACCACAGTTCTCTTTTTATCCTGAAGCTTTCCATGGTGCTAGGAAGAAGGTTATGAAGAAGAAAAAAATACTCCAAAATATTTGGAAGAAATGTTATATTTAACCTAAAAGGATATATTCAAAATAGTTGCAATAGATTAGAAATATTTTACAGAAAATGCAATGCCACCAATTCAGCATCTTTGCATATTTTGTGTTTTTCTAGTTCATACAATAAAGAAAAGTTAAATGTCTTCCTACCTGTACGTTTGGTTCTTCCCTTAGCATTGTTAAGTATCCTAGATGTAGGTCCACTGTAACTATGTCTACAGTGATTAGGGTGCCACATTTTCAATAAATCATCTTGATTAACTGGTACCTGTTTGGATCTAGCCTAGGAAATGCCCCCATGAGCTGCCGAAGACAGTTACTACTTGAGTGCCTATGTGTTCTAGGTCTTAGGATTTTTCTGTTTATATTTTGTTTTCCACAATATACTGGATTATGCTTAGCTGTGCAAAAGAAGGATTGCCTTTTCATGATACTTATAAATTTACCCAGCACATATTCATTCAACTTCTGTGAACTAGGTACTGCTCAAGCCACTGAGATTTGGTTGTGAGTAAAACAGAAATAGTCCTTGCTTTCAAAGAGCTCACATTTTAAAGAAATGAAATAGGAAGTGAACACAAAAATAAGGGAATTTCAGAAAATGGTCTGTAAATGTTAGGGTACTGTGGTAGAGAGTAACTGGGGGCAGAAGATGTGCCTCAGATGGGAAGGTCAAGGAAAGAGTCTCTGAGGAGATATGTTTAGGCTGTGACCAGAAGAAAGAGAAGGAGATGGTCAGGGGTAGGTCAAGTAAATGAGCAGAAGTAAAGGCCCTGAGTCAGGAAAAAACTTGTTGTATTTAAAGAATGTAAAGAATGGCACTGTCCCCAAATATCAATAATGGAAAGGAAGAGGGGCAAAAAAATGAGGTCATATAGAAGTTGGAAATCAGCTCAGGCTGAGCCTGGTAAACTATGGCAAAGAATTTGGATGTTATTTTGAGTAGAGTAAGAATGTGTTTATTGGGGGAATAGTGTGATTGACCTAACTTAAATATTTTCACTATCACAATGAATATTTAATTATAGAACCTACATTGTAAGTATATAGGTTTTAACTGTACAATTGCTTCAACTTTCTGTATGTTTAAAATTTTTCATAATCAAATGCTGAGAAAAAAATCAATATGGCCATTGAAAAAGAAGCATGGGGTGATCTAAGCATCAGATGATATTAGTTTAAATGAGGATTTTAGTGGGAGAAATGCAGAGGGAGACCCACCTCCCCCAAATGAGAAGGCATAGTGATCTTATTAAAAATTAAAGGCAGTTATGTTGGCCCGCTGGAAAAAATTGTCTAGTGATTATTTAATGCACTTTGAGTAAGTTCTTTCCATGGCGTAGGCTCACCTAGCAGAAGAGAAATACATTAATAGTCAGAAATGCCTGCTTTGTCATGTTTGTCAAGAGTTGGAAGAGGACTTCATAGGGATCAGACTGAGCCATTGGAGTGTACTCTAAATTATGCTCCATTACTTATGAACTGAAGCAACACTGTACCATCTGTCCAGGTATATATGACTTGTTTTAATTCAGACGTGTTTAAGGGTACAATAAAGAACTTGGAAACCAGGTTTGGTCTTTGCCTAGCTCCCTCTGGGAAAAATCACTCAACTTAGCAAGAGGCTAGCTTCCAGGAAAGTCCTTCAGTGTATCCATTAATACTAGCTGCTTGCTGCTAAGTACTGCCTGGGAATGCATGCTTCCTAGAAGGGACAACAAATGAGGGACCTTTTTGAAAAGCTTAGTAATCAAGCTCAAGAAGTTATAGGTTACAGACTTTATGCTTGGCCCCAGCGATAGTCATGTACAATTGGTGCTTAATAAAAACAACTTTTTGATGATGATAAGGGCACTTGTACCAGGGAGAGCAAATACATTAAAAGGTGTTTTTTTTTTTTTTTTTTTTTTTTGTACCAAGAGCTGTTAGCATCCTTTCACTCTTGCTTGCCTCAGCAGCATGCAATCAAAAGATGCACTAATACACATACAACCTAGGTATATGTCACATTTGAGAAGCCCTTACTGGACCAAGTCCTTCAATAAATTTAACTTATATTTTTAACTTGAGCACTTTCAGAGAGTATAATGATTTCTCTTACAGAACTCATTAGGTCTTACCTGAGAGATTTAAGAAAGCAAAAAAGCTGAAAATAGACATGGTCTGCCATAAAGGAAGTGCTGTAGCTTTAGATGGTTACTCAGAATTCGAGACTGTGTCACAGTGATGAACAGGTGCATTCTTGCTTCAGTCTCTCTCAATACTGCAATGCTACATCTTTTTGTGTTGCCTTCCCATAGTAGGCAGTGATTACAGCACACCACCATTTAACAAGTCTAACATGCTCTTTGCCTCTTTGTTTTTCCCTTCAGTGTGTTAGTCCCTTCCCTTTTTTGAGGGAAGAATTGTTTTGAGACACCAGTTCCCCTCATGAGGCCTAGTAAATTGTTGCCTTCCTTTGATAGCTAATCCTGATTCAAATGTTGATCCTGATAGTTCAGGTCTCAGCTTAACCTCATGTGAGTAGTAACTGCTGAATGGTAAAAGCAATAGAGCTACTGTGAGACGGACTACATCAGAGGTTCCACAGAAGAGAAGAACAGATGTTTTGGTCTCATTTAATCCCAACACAATGGGATTTGGGGAGGGAAAGTGAGTAGGATGGAGCCTATTGCTGAAAGAAAAGGGTAAACAGCTCCAGGTCTTTCTAATGAAAAGATTGGATTGAACATGGCATTTATACATTCAGAAGGAGCTAAATGTGTGACCTAATCAAGAGCAAAGGATTAGGCAGACTTCTTTGTATAGTTTTAAAATTAGAAGATGATCCGAATGAGGTTTACAACTAACAAGTTCAAGTTTATTAGTATTCTGCCAACACACATACACAAGTTATAAGTTTAGGGCCTCAATACAGAGCTCAGCCCATAAAGGATTGACTAAAGGAAGGGTGGATGGATTGATAGGTGAAGGAAGGCCCTCAGAGCGAACACAATTTCTGACCCTAAAATGTCATTATTGTTACATTTTTAGACATAAAAATCAGAGCCACACTTCATTATTATATCCAGATGCAGGAAACCAAGATTTATGCCAAAAGTCTCCAACCTCATCTCTTCCCAGGCATCTTGGTGAAATGTCACGTTTGCTTTGTCCAGAGTAAGCCAAGGAACTGCTAATACTGGAAACTCTGGATAATCAACACACATCAACGGCATAGAGAAACTTGGCTCTAATTTCAAACTCTTCGAGGCCTTCAGTTGACTGAAGCCTTAACAGTTGGCTCTGGCTTACTGTTGCCTCTCTTTCTAAAGTCTCAGTACTCATCCTCAACTGAAATCTCAATAACTGCCTGTTCCACACCAGCTATCACTGTATTATAAGTTTTCATGCTCATTGTTTTTATACTGAACTGTTGTTTTGTCTGCATGTCTTGTCATAGATAATAGATGGATAGAAGATACAGTTAAATATGAGGAACTGGCTGCAATATTTCAGATTCAAACTCATTCAGTTTCCTTGCTTTGTGACCCTGAGTAAGGAGTTAAGTTCTCTGAGCCTCAGGGATTGTGGTGAGGAATGGAAAGTTGCTTATAAAACTGTTAGGATGATGTTTGGCAATAGTAAGCCTTCAAATGTTTATTGTCATTATTTTCAGATTTAAAGAATATTTTTCCTCTTTCACATTATTATATTCTATAATTGAGCATAATCTTAAGGACTGAGGTGCTCCAGCCCTTTTTGTATTTCATGTAGAAAACGCTTTTTCTTCTGTTATCTTGCTTTATAAATTGTGCTGTTTTGATATATATTTTTTCATTACCCGTACAGAAACCTTGAAAGTTAATATATACTAGTACTTTCACTAAAACCTTCTCTTCCCACCCCCATACCAGGTTGTTACAACTAAACCTATTATTATTATATCTCCCTACAAAGTAGTGAATTTAATCACCATGATGGCATTTAAGTCCCAACAAATTTTCCTGTATGACCAATAACAAAATTGTTTTAGGTATCTGTTTTGCCTCTGTGAATTCTCAAATAACATAATTTGATGCAAGAATAAAATAGATATAAATTACAGTGACAATAGGAAGCACAAGAATGCCCCTGCCATTGCTTTATGTCCTTCTGTGCAGAGATCTATGAAGACTGGAAGCAAAAGGCAGCCTGTTTCTCTATATGGCTCACTTTTATATAGTTCGTATAGCCATTTATGGCTTCTTTTGCTATTCTCTTTAATTGATTCCTTATTCAGCAAATAGAAGCAAGATACAATTAACCTTGTGAATGGTTCTTTAGGGGGGTACATATTCAGATTTGATTGGGTCTCAGTTGGGTCACTCTCATTGACCTGAAGGTCGAAAAAAGAACATGCTCGCTGCTTTTGGGTAAGTAATATTGAATTAAATCTCTTCAGAGACTAGTTTTAAGCCTGGAAAAGTCTTCTGGCTTAAACAGTGAGAGATAATTGGAGTGTCTTGTGGCATCAAGTGTTTGAGTGCAAATTAATATTTCGATGTGATTGCTATATGTTTTTAAAGGACTCCCATTGAAAGTGAGTTTAGTTTACATACAAGCCTCACAGTTAACTATTGAAAACAGTTGCAAGTAGCATTTACAGCACTAATTACTGGACAGCCATTCTTTTAGGATATGAAGGTCAGGTCATTTTTCCTGACACATTAAACAAATATCTACATGAGTCAGGATGTTTCAAAAGTTAAATGGCTTCTGAAGACATATATTTAATTGAAATTCCATAGAGCAGTATTTCTGTTTTTCTCTTGTTTTGAGATAAAGATGCCCTCCTCTCTTGCTAAAGAATAAGTTGTGAAATTTGGGGTTTGGAGGGCAAATAAATTCAGGGCAAGAGGGATCCTTTTGAAATCTTGGCATACAAGTATCTGTGAAAGTAGTCCAAATAGGAATGGATTTTATGAAGTTTATAGAGCCATAGAGCCACCCACGTCATCTTTTCTGCACTCTGATTCTCCTAACTTGATGAATGGTTTCAATTTATTAAAAAAAAAAAAAAAAGTTTCTCAGGTCATTTTCTGACCCTAGAACATATTTTAACTTTAAAATATTTTTCTTTCTCAAGGTAACACTCTAGATACACAACACTCAGAAAAGACCATATCTAATTTGATTTATTTTCTTATAGACCGATTATAACCTTGAGGCTTAATTTTTTTTTGAGGCTTAATTTTTATGTAGTTTTAAAGGTGGAATATTTGACCCTCAGGTGTGTTTTATGCTTTAAATACTGGGCACTTAGGACCTGTGATCTTACTGAGGGACTTAAAAAAATGCTTGAGACATGAAAAAAAAAATATATATATATATCCTCATCTGGAGAAAAAACTGAATTTGAGGTCAGTGCATGCTTAATTCAGGAATTAATGAATTCAGGAAGGAATGCTAAAAGTGGTCTTCTTGGCCCTCGGAGAGTGATGTTTTCTACTTAACTCTTATCACAAAATGTATATATTCAGAACTGAAAATTCGTAAATCTTTAAGATATATTTGCACAGTTATATTCACAGCAGTAGTATTCAAAGTAGGCAAAAGGTGGAAGCAACCCAAAGGCCTATTAATGAATAAATGGATAAACAGAATGTAGTATATGCATAAAATGGAATATTATTCAGCCTTAAAAAAAAAAACAAAGAAATCCTATCATATGCTACAATGTGGTTGAACCTTGAGGATATTTTGCTAAGTGAAATAAGCCAGTACAAAGGACCAATATTCTATAATTCCATGTATATGAGTTATTGAAAGTAGTCAAATCCATAGAGACAAAATAAAAGTCTGGTTCCTAGAACTAGGAAATGGGGAGTTATTTAATTGATCTAGACCTTCAGCATTGCAAGAAGTAGTTAGGGATTTCTATTGCACAAACGTGTGAGTATACTTAACATTACTGAACTGCATACTTAAAAATGGTTATGATAGTAAATTTTATGTGTTTTTACAATTTTTTTTGTTTTTTTCAAGTTTTTATTCAAATTCTAATTAATTAACATACAGGGTAATATTGGTTTCAAGAGTGATTTAGCGATTCATCACTTACATATAACACCCAGGGCTCATCACAAGTGCTCTCCTTAATACCCATTACACATTTGGCCCATTCCCTATCCACCTCCCCTCCATTAACTTTCAGTTTGTTCTCTATAGATAAGAGTCTCTTATGGTTTGCTTCTCTCTCCCTGCCCCCTTCCCTATGTTCCTCTGTTTAGTTTCTTAAATTCCACATGTGAATGAAATCATATTGTATTTATCTTTCTCTGACTGACTTGTTTCACTTAGCATAATACAAGCACTGTAATACACGCTAACTCGTTGCAAATGATGAGATTTCATTCTTTTTGCTGGCTGAGTAATATTCCTTTGTGTTTATTTACACACACCCACACAAAACACTTCATCTTTGTCCATTCATCAATTGATGGACATTTGGGCTTTTTCCATAATTTGGCTATTGTTGGTAAACATTGGGGTGCAAGTGTCCCTTTGAATCTATTTTTGTATCCTTTGGGTAAATACTTAGTAGTGTAATTGCTGGATTGTAAGGTACTTCTATTTTTAACTTTTTAAGTAACCTCCATACTATTTTCCAGAGTGGCTGCACCAGTTTGCATTTCCAACAACAGTGTAAGAGGGTTCCCCTTTCTCCACATCCTTGCTAACGTCTTTTGTTCCCTGTGTTGTTAATTTTAGCCTTTCTGACAGGTATGAGATGATATCTTATTATAGTTTTGATTTGTATTTCCCTGATGATAAGTGATTTTGAGCATCTTTTTGTGTGTCTGTTAGCCATATGTTTGTCTTCTTTGGAAAAATTTGCCCATTTTTTAAACTGGATTATTTGTTTTTTGGGTGTTAAGTTTGTTACTTTTTATCGATTTTGGAACTAACCCTTTATCAGATATGTCATTCGTAAATAATCTTCTCCCATTCTGTAGGTTGCCTTTTAAGTTTGTTGATTGTTTCCTTCACTGTGTAGAAGTTTTTTTTTTATCTTTATGGAGTTCTAATAGTTCATTTTTGCTTTTGTTTCCCTTGCCTCTGGTGTTGTGTATAGTTAGAAATCGCTATGGCCAATGTCAGAGAGGTTGCTACTTATGTTCTCTTCTAGGATTTTGGTCTTAAATTTAGGACTTTCATCCATTTTTTTTAACGATTTTATTTATTTATTTGTTTGTTTATTTATTTATTTTAGAGAGAATGAGAGAGAGAGATCATGAGCTGGAGGGGTATGGGTAGAGGGAGAAGCAAACTCCCCACTGAGCAGGGGGCCCAATATGAGACTCAATCATAGGACCCTGAGATCATGACCTGAGCTGAAGGTGTACTCTTAACCAACTCATTTGTTTTGAATCTGTTTTTGTGTATAGTATAAGAAAGTAGACAGATTTCATTCTTCTGCATGTTGCTATCCAGTTTTCTCAACACCATTTGTTGAAGAAGCTGTCTTTTCTATTGGATATTCTTTCCTGTTTTATTGAAGATTAGTTGATGACAGAGTTGAGGGTCCATTTCTAGGTTCTCTCTTTTGTTCCATTGATTTATGTGTCTGTTTTTGTGCCAGTACCATACTGTCTTGATGACTACAGCTTTGTAATAAGCTTGAACTCCAGAATTGTGATGCCTCCAGCTCTGCTTTTTTATTCCAAGATTGCTTTGACTATTCAGAGTCTTTTGTAGTTAGGTATTATAAGTTTTGAACCCTTACTCTATTCCTAGGATTGTGCTATATATAGAAATACTTTGATAAACACAGGTTTTTGTCTTGTATTCATATCACTTTGTCCAATATAGTGGGAAAGAAAAAAATATGTACACACACACACACACATATCTACATATATGTATTATTTCTCAAACTTGAGTAATCTAATAAAATCCATTTAAACTAAGAAGAGTAACAAAAATATAAAACATAAATTAATTTTGTATAAGGTTAATGAAATATGTATAAAAGTAAAACCTGATTGAACAAGTAGTATTTAACTTTTGGACAATTCTAAAGCAAACAAAAATTATAAATGACAGTTACTTTTGTTTCCTTTAAATATGTGAACCCTTCTTTTTATGGCAATGTAGAGATGTGTGTTACTTGGAAGATGTGCCTTCACTTGGGAGAAAACATTTTTACATTGTTTATCCTATGTTATTTTCTTTAGCATATGACAGTATAGTGCACTATGTCCAACATGATTAAAAAGGTTAGTGCAAACTTCAGCATTTAAATAGTACTAATAGTACTTAGTTATAAATGCTCAACTGGATGATCTAGAAATGCTTTACATATAAATTTTAATATTATTAATGAAATAAAAACAAACTTAAAACATTTGCAAAAATAATTCTAAGACACCCTCTGAGAATACAAGAGGAACCCCAGTTTGGGAAAACCCAAGTTATAGTATAATGTAAGAAGAGGTATTAAAGAGATATATATATAAAGTGATATTGGAATATGAGAGGATAATTTATTCTGCTAAAGGGCATCAAGGAAGGCTTCAGAGAGAAAGTGTCAATTAACATTTAAATTGGACTTTGTTAGCTAAGTATGAAATGCCAGTGGGGTAAGTGTGTATGTGTGTGTATTGCCAGAGAAGCAAATTCCAACAGTGGGAGTAACTTTAGTAAAGGCCAAGGCATAAGACAGAGTGTGGTACATCTGAAGGAGCAACATGTAGTATATTTGGGAGTGTAGCTAACGATTGAAATAGCAGGTACAGAGGGCCATTTTATAAAGGACTTTGATGCCATACTTAAGAATTTTGAACTTTATTTAATAGCAGTGTGGCACTCTCAGAGACTATTAAATTACAGAGAAAAGCTTGATTATATTTTTGTTTTAGAAATACACTGATGAAGAATTACATAAGGACAGGTTGTATAGCAAGAAAACAATAACTGCCACCAAGAGTTACAAATAAACCTAAAAGATTTGTCAAGACTGGAGATAAATTAATGTAAAGGCAATTATTTTGTTTAATGTTAAGGAAACAATGAATTCTTTTTCTTGAAGAGCGACCAAAACTGCAAAAGAAATTTGTATATTACTGTTACCTAGTTTTTGAAATACAGTAAATACCACCACAAAACCTTTTAAAGTAAATAACTGGAGTTTCCAACTAAAAGGACTAAGAGGAAGTCTTCTTACATTTGTAAATATTTTTCAAGTGAGAGCAGGTCACTGAATTACAGATGTGGGAGAGATGAGGAACCGAACATTTTAAGACTCCCAGTGCTGTGTTTTTTTCCCACTGAGTATGATTCATGCTTCCTTCAAGAATAGAAGTGAGAAGATCTATCTTTTTGTGATAAGCCAAGTTGAGAAAAGTGCAGGCGTGGGAATTTAGGTATGGATCATAATAGATTGATTTGGTTACAACTTGAATTGAAAAGAGAACAGATGAAAGAAAGATTTTCATTCGTTCTTTGGTATTATAAGACATCACTTAGAAGCTGAAGTTGAGGCAGTCATTAAAAACATGTTGCTAGCCTAACTTTCTGGATATCCACAGATGAATTAAATTCATTATGTCAGGGATGCCTGGGTGGCTCAGTAGGTTAAGTGTCTACCTTCGACTCAGCTCATTGATCCTGGGATCAAGCCCCGCATCAGGCTCCTTGCTCAGCGGGAAACCTGCTTCTTCCTCTTCCTCTGCCACTCCTGCTCTCTCTCTCACTCTCTTTCTATCTCAAATAAATAAAATGTTTAAAAAATTCATTATTTCAAAAATTGAAGTTATAAACTTGCTCATCTCAAACATTGTTGCTCTTTCTGATTTTACTTTTAGTAAATGGCATGCCTATTCCCCACTGACACACACTCCTCGTTGCTAAAACTATAACCCTGGTAGTCTTCTAGAATCCTCCCTTTCCCAGATTTTCTTGCCAAATTTCTTTGCTTCTGTATTTATAGAATTCACCCATTCTGCTCTGTAGTAACTGCAAGCTACTCCCTCCATTTAATTCCTTATTATCTCCAGCCTCTGTTCTTGCAATATTCTTGTCTCTGGTTTTGCCATCTTCTCAATACATCCTTCATAAATCTACCGTAATGATATTTTGACCTAAAATATAATCATCCCTAATATATTGGGACAGTGTGGTTTCAGTCTCATGAAGTCATATAATGGGTTTACTATCAAGCATAATGTTTACTGGCTGAGGATCGTGAGACAATATTATTTTAACCTTCATGTCTCAGTTTCTCTCACATTAAAGCTGTGAGGATTAAATAAAATGTAGAACAATACATGGTACATAGTGAATGCTTAGCAGTGTTGCTATGGTCTTTGTTGTATGTCTCTGGCCTACCCCCCTAGCCCCCCCCCTCCTTATCTCCATCTCAGGAAAATCCAAAGTGGTAATCAAGACCTTTTGTAATCTAGCCACTGTGCACCTCTCAGGTATTATCTTTCTCCTGTGATATTAGGAACTCTGGGCTTCAGATAGAGGGACCCATAGTTTCCTGAATGAACTATGGTTACTCTTCCCTTTAAGCCCTTACACATACTGTTCTCTTTGAGTTAAGTATCTTTTTTCCTTGTCAAAATAATTTAATTTCTAATTTCCTTCTTTGTTCATATTAATGCTCTTGGAGAACAGTTTGCCAGCCCTATCAGAATACAGTAGCCCTGATCCTTTATATTCCTGCAACACGCTATACTCTGTCATGATAGTTACTACATTGCTTTGTTGCTTATCTGTCTCATCAACCAAGCTGAACTCCCTAAGGCCAGGATTTTAGGCCTTACTCATAGCTAAAAATCTCAGGATGTAGGCCAAAATGTATCTTGAATGAAAGTGGCTTGGATTATGTTAATAGCCTTCCCAAATTTCAGGAGATCCTCAAAAATCTCACTGTGGAGAATAAACCCATTTCAGTGATAGATTATAACTCTTTAATACAAATCAAAATTGTAAAATTGGAGAACATGTATGAACTATTGAAAATCAACCCCACTATTTTAATATTTTACCTATTTTCAAAGACTGACTTGAAATTGCTTCCTGGAACAGTTGGTAATTTGTATAGTTAAATATAATTGACAAAGTATATAGTTTTCAAATGAGAAAACATAGACATATCTTTCAAAAGAATAGTGTCTACAAAATGTTTGAACACAAAGGAAATTTTGACCAGAAGTTTCTCGGAGGCCAGTTAGAGAAACCAATTCTGGTGACTGAAATAATTGACATTAAGTAAACCAATTACGTGGTTTTCCTTTCTCAAAATGGTCTATTATTGCTTTGGTTCATTTGCAAAATAATTTTTAGTTTCAAAAAAATGATTGTGTTGATATTAAGGAAAACATTTGGGAATTGTAATTAGATTGTAAAGAAGAAAATATTACAGTGATGCTTCTTTTCTTACCCAGTATATTAGATCTCTGTTTTCCGTCTTCTCAGGTTATCAATTTTTTCCCTAGCTTTCTGATTTTTTTTAAACTACAATGTTCAGTGAAATCCTGCAAATAGTCTATGCTCTGAGGAATTTATATTCTTCTAAATGAAAAGGTTCTAAGTTAAAATTGGGGCACTGGCAATGCTTCGCAGTCTCTAATTCCCAAGGTAATGATGAAATCATTTTTGACCTCCTAAAGAGGATATGGCATGGAATGTGCATTCAGTCCTTCATCTAGGGAGATAATTTAGCAAGGAACCTTATACATTTGTTATCCTAAGAATCTGCAGTTTCTCTTTTTTGTCATTCTTTGTGTGTATGTTTCTGTCATTGTTTTGTGTATGTGTGTGTGAGTGTGCACATATATATACATGTATATGAGAGAGAGAGAGATATGGAAGATATTTAATATTATAACCATCCTCTCTATCATGTGCTCTAGGGAAGATAAATCTATCTGTCCCTGAAAGGCTAGGCTCAAGCCTGGCCAGGTACAACATTAAAATTGACTAAATCCATTTTTTTTAACCACTTTACTTAGTAAAAATAATTTCAGTTTGGGGAAGATGCAGTCAACTTGTCACCATAGGGCAAGAGCTTGACTGAAAAGATAAGTTCATTGTAAGGAGGACTGAGAGAGACAGGAACCAGGATCTATTTGAGCTCTTTCATCACCTAATCCAGCAGTTCTCACAACCCCTTGAATTTTCAATTATATGAGCCAATAGATGTTGGGTTTTCTGTTGTTTATGGGAAAAGGAATCCACACTGATATATGAATATTAGGTAGTTTCTCCTGGGTTCCAAAGTCTTGCAACAAGTGAGAGGCCTTCAACAGAGATTTAAAACATAGATCTTCAGTCCCCAAAGAGAGACTGTGTTTCATTTGGGAAGGAGAGAGGGAGGAAGAGAAACGCTGGATTCTACCTTTTTAAGAAGGATCTTCAGTTATTCTAATGTGGATAGTCTATACACTATATATTGGAAAACTTATATGATTGCC
>CM053607.1:47070292-47084540 GCA_028646535.1 Procyon lotor | reverse complement strand
CCACCCTTAGTTCGTTTCTTGAGTTTAAATGGATAAAGAAGATGTGGTATATATATACAATGGAATACTATGCAGCCCTCAAGAGAAACGAATTTCCAGTTTTCTTTCAGTTAACATCATCCTGTCCACAAGGGTCTTGGGATAAATTTTTACAATGTAAATAGCTCTGCTGTAGGTTCTGAAAAATGAACTGTACTTTTACTTTACTTTAAGATAAATTTAAGATTTAAGGGTTATTATTTTTTGTAAATTTAAAGAGCAACTTATTTACCATTAGAGTTAAATTTTATATGTACCACAGTACTCTGGTCATCTGACTTGCCTATTCCTATTCCTACTCCTCCAGCTATCAAAGCCAAAGAAAATTTTACTGTCCAGTGTTCTCTAGATCAGGCTCAGATAAAAGAGTTTAAAAATCTGTTTGTTTATTTGTTTATTTTAATTCAGGAAAAAAGGAAAGAAAAGGAAGGCAGGAGGGAAAAAATAAACTGGAAGAATGCAGGAGACTATTGAGAATTAATTATATTAACTATTGAATATACTAAGAAGAATAGAAACTATTTTTCTAGCAATTTGATTCCACTAATTTCATTTAATTCACTGCTTTGATCAGTGAATATTTGTGGAGTGTTAGCTCTGTTCCAAGCATTGTGTTAGGAATAAAATGATGCAGATACATGGTGCTGCTTTCAGATAGTTCACTGACTGATAGAAAAATCCAAATCTATTCAATAACTAGAATATATATATAGTTGTGCTAGACATGGTGGTGTTATAAAATGGAACTTTACATTTGTAGGAGAAATGCACATCTTCTTAAAAAGACACTAGAGCTGTATTAAATAGGTGATTCAAATAGTTATTAATTGAGCATACCTCAGAGAATTATCTTACACAGTGGGGTTGGCCTGGAGAAATAATCATTTCAAAAGGTAAAAACACAGAAAATAATTGCTCTACATTGGTTAATTGAAGGAGGGCACCCTGAAACCCACATAGAAGAGTCTGTGGACCTACTTGTGTGTCTTACAAAAGCTGTATGAGTTCTAATAGCTCTGCTGTTTACTAATAGTCACTGAACCTCTCCAAACCACAGTTTCCTAATTTTTAAAAATGATAAAGTTTATTGTATTAGACATTTGAAATGCTCTATATTCCTCTGTATAGATCTGTATTTTCATTTAGTTTTCTTTTACTTCTTCCTGAGGACTTCCTTTAATGATGAATTATTTCAGTAGCAGTTGTATAAGTTTTTATTCATCTTTGTGAAGTATATTTGCTGGGTATAAGCTTCCAGGTTGACATTTGCTTTTTACTACTTTAAAGGTTTTATTCCACTTTCTTCTTGCTTATGTTTTTTGTTTTTTCTTTTTTTTTAAGATTTTATTTATTTATTTGACAAAGAGAGAGAGAGAGATCATAAGTAGGCAGAGAGACAGGCCGGGGGGGGGGGTTGGTGGGCAGGCTCCCTGCTGAGCAGAGAGCCCAATGCGGGACCTCGGTTATGTTGTTTTTAAGAAAAAATTTTCTGTCTTCTTTATCTTCGTTCTTTTGTAGGTAATATCTTTTATCTCTACTGATTTTAAGGGTTTCTCTTTATTACTGGATGTTGGAAATGTTATTATGCCTTACTTTGATATAATTTTCTTCATATTTCTTACATTTGAATTTCTTGAACTTCTTGGATCTATGGGTTCATAGTTTTTATTAAATATAAAAATTTATACAAATATTTCTCTTCCCTTTGTTCTTTCATGGATTCCTATTGCATGTATATTAGTTCACTTAAGGTTCTCTTACAGTTCGTAGATTTTTGGTTTACTTAAATTTTTTTGAAATCTGTATAGTTTTTTGTAACTTGCTGCTCTGTTTTCAAGTTCATTAGTTATTTCTTCTCCAATAAGCAATTGCTGTCAAGTATCAGTGTATTGTTAATCTCAGAAACTATTGTTTTTAGCTCTAGCTCTATAATTTTGATGTAGGTTCGACTTTTATATATTTCACATCCTTACTTTTTTTTGGTAGATAGTGCATAATAACTATTTTAATGTCCTCCTCTGCTAATTCTAACATCTGTGTCAGTTCTGGGTCAGTTTCAGTTGACTGCTTTTTCTCTTCACTATTAGTCCTTATTTTATGCTTCTTTTCATGTTTGTTACTTTTTTTATTTGCTCTCCAACATGTTTTATCATGTTGAGTGCTGGATATTTTTGTATTCCTATAAATATTCTTGAGGTTTGTTCTGAGATGTAGCTCAGTTACCCAGGAACAGTTTTATCCATTTAGGTCTTGTTTTTAAGATTTGTTAAGCAGATTAACAAAGCTATAGATTTGTTAGCCTAAGGCTAATTATACTCCACTACAGAGGTAAATTCTTCTGACTATTCTACATAATTCCTTGTGAATTTTGAGCTTTTTCCAGTTTGCGTATTGGGAACAGGCACTTTCTGTTTCTGTCTGAGCACTGGGTACTGTTTCCTCTAATCCTTTTTTTTAGTCTGTGCCTTTCTTGGTTACAGCTGGTTTTTTTGCACACTTGTCATCCCTGCCACATACTTGAGGGGTACCTGCTACAGATTCATGATTATTTTTCTGTGTAGCTCTCTTCTCTGAATACTGTAACTTGCAAACTCTGTCTTCCTTAGTCTCCCTGTACTCAGGGAACAATTTCCTTAACTCACTGTTAGGCTAGGCTTTGCCCCGTTTCCTTCTCTTTGTGCTAGTTTGGTCACTTTTTCAACACAGTAAACTGGGGCAATTGTCAGTCTCACCTTGCTTTCAGGAAGCTTTCCCTCCATTACCTGGTATCCAGTGTCTTGAAAATCATTGTTTCTTTTATTTTCTTTTTGTTGTTTCTAGATGAGATTAATTCTAGTCTCTATATTTCCATCTTGGCTAGAAACAAACATTCTTTAAGGTAATTTTTAAATACCAAAACACGTTTACTCTCAGGACATAATAGGGTGCATTTCCATGTTTCCTATTCCTGGGAGTGGGGGGCAGAGAGTATTGCCCTATTTAGGTTCTCAGGTGAAGTGCCCTTGCAGAGGGAGCCCTTGTTATTTGGGTAGACTTTGGAGAAGCTCTCAATAGCACAGTGTGTGGTGACTTGTGTCAGCTTGCTTCTTACCAAGAATAGCACACGTTTTGGGAATCTTAGCCAAGGCTTTAGTGTTGTTTTGTGCTATACCCAGCTGATTGCTGTAATGGGGAGAATTGTCTTCTAGCTTCTCATGCGATTCATTCAAGATACATGTAAGGAGGGTTTATTTTGGTTTCACATTGCTCTAGGAGGTACTGGCAGAATACTGAGAGAATAGGAACATCATTTCTTGATTTTTAAAAGGTGAAAGTCTGGTGGATCATAGAATTTATTCTATTAAAAAATAATAGGAAATTGAGAAAAAGGTTAAATCAGCCAGAAACTTCATTTTAAAAATGTAATAGAAAACTTTATTTTTATTAATGTCTTAAATTGAATATGCTAGCTTAAGCTCATAGGACTTGGGGTAAAATTGATCATAGTCTTAATGTTTTACATTTATATCTGAATGTGTGTGTGTGTGTATTGGTTGGCTTATTGTTAATGCAAATATATGCATGCACACACATATACATATATATATACATATATATACATACAAGTATATAAATTTTAAGGTATAAATACCTTCACTTATTCACTCTACATTTCCTCTAATATTGTATAGTCTAGATGACTCATAATTTATATCACAACAGTCTTAATGATGAACATTTATGTGTCCCTAAGTTTTCTCTTTTGCAATCAATGTTTTGATACACTCTTGTTCATATATCTTTACAAAGCTCTATGAATATTTCCATGAATTAGACTTTCAGAAGATGTAGAATATATACAATTTTACTCTGCTTATAACTGAAAGAGTGTGTCCCTAAAAAATTTGTTCTTGGTTTATATTACAATATATGTAAAAAAAAAATAATGCTTGCCCCTTTGGTCTGTCAGGTCTAGTATGAAAACATTTACTTGAGATATCTAATTGCACAACATAACCCACTATACATTTTAGTTGGTTTACCATTATTAATAAAGACATAAGAATAAGGTGACAATTACTAATTTGTAACTACTCAACTAAATTGGCAGTCCAAGTAATAACTATTCATTAGGAATCTATAATTATATGTAATTAGTTTATTACAAAATAGAAGTATGACTCCTCCATGTCAGTGTCTTAAGAGACCAAATGAGAAAATAGGTTTGTATACCAATGATGTATAGCAAATACTCCATTACTTACAATTTTCTGTTAAGAATATCATAAACAGTTCTCTCCACTTTGAGAATTCTGGCCTGAAAATAGGTGGATTTCTGTATATAACACTTTACATATTTTTGTCAGGAGAAATAGTCAGAATTAGATAAAATTATATTGTGAACTTTCAAGAAAGGAAGCTTGTAGGAACAAAATGAGTTGTCGTGATATAATAAAAACAGAGTTTCCCGACTACCTTTTTAGGATGTGCGAGAGGAATCCAGACCTTATTTCTTTTCAATTTAAGTGTTGGGGAGTAGACATTACTGACCATAACGTGGACAAAACATGCCAAGAAGAATCCATAATATTGCTATAGATCCTTCTGGGACTATTACCCAAGGAGTCTTTTCTAACTTATCTTTTCTAACTTATCTTAACTGTTTTATGGACAACACCCTCAGGGACCATGTTTTTACTTGCATCTGTTACTCTGATTGCTAATCATGGGAATAGCAAACAGAGAGAGATGAGAATAGACCCATTTGCTCTTTTTCTTTCAGAGTATTATCAACAGTAATATAGATAATAATCTGACGAAAATAAGGCTGTTGCAATTTATTGGACATGCTGCAATAATGCTTCCTATGGGCACAAAATGAAATAAACCAACAGTCTGCATTTTAAACATTGAATTTTCCTGGTAATGGCAAATGTGGGTAAATAGATCATAGCCTCATAATGAGGACGTATGAAACTTGAGCTTTTCTGTCTGATCTACATGCATTGCGAGCTTTTTTTTTTTTTTTAAAGCATTTTCGAGTGCTACTTGTGAGGAAACTAGTTGTGAAATCATCAAAAAGATATTTTGTTTGGAAACTGATGTCAGAGACATAAACTTTTGAGCTACAGAATTAGCATAGAAAATTCAGGGAACCTATACTGTATATATTGAAGCATCCCTCATTTGTTACACTGGGACTGCCTTAATAGAAACTTGTCTAAAATGTTCAGGTTCCTGTTTTTCCTCACCGCATGGACCAGTTGCTGTCAGTGTTCCGTCTGAACTTCAGTAGATAAAAATTTCATTGAAGCTGGTTCACAACCAGGATGTATTATGAAAATGTGTTTTAACACACAATCAGAGCAGTTGTAAGTTTCTTCGTATTTCCTGAGTTTTAAATTGTAAGAAATATCTTTATTTAACTAAAAGCTTAAAAAAGGGCATTATTAGTACCCTTTTGTAAAATCAAGGCACCTACATTACTCAAAAGAAAATTTGATATCCCATTTATTAATGCAATAATTCTCTGTTCATGTTCTAACCATCACAGTGGAAACTTGTATGAATAGTAGACTCTTGAAGGAAAAATTATCTGCATGTATGTATTCAGCTGCCATTCGGATATTTATGTTGCTATTTTTTCAGAGTTCTAGATGGCAGAATATCCATCTCTAACTCAATCAGGAAAATAAGATAGCCAATCCAGAAATTATCAAACATATTCACATTTCCTATATCAGTTTGTGCTGTAAAATAATCTCTTGTTTTGAATAAAATTCAGAAAAAAGTTTTTAACATGCTTCATACCATCTAAGATGCAAATGTCATCATGGAATGCCAGGAAATTCATCAATGATGTAGCAAACAAAGGCAGAAGAAAAATTATTAAATTTCCATACTACCTACAGCCCATTGACAAGTCCTTGAAACAGGCAGAATGACATTTCTCTAGGGACACAAATGCCTTGTTAATACTTTGTTAAGGGCAGAAGACAATCCAAACTGCCACACCCCACCCAGGATCCTGTAAGTCTATTTTAAAAATAAAAATTCCTTTAGAAATGTCCTTTTTTGATAAATCCCCCAAGATGCATGTTGGCAGTCACCCCCAAGCATATGGATGGCCCACTGATCTACATCTGAAGGGTCTTAATACTAAGGTTTTATTAGACAGTAATAAATGACCTTTTCCCAACAATAACTAGCGCCCTCAAGGTCCTAGAAACCTTGCTTCCGAATTCCTTGGAGACTTACCCTATCTGTAATTCCCTACCAACTTGAAAGTATATAATGGGCCACTCCTCATGACCCTAGTGCAGCTCTTTCTGCCCGTGGGTCCTGTCCCTGTACTTTAATAAAAACCACCTTTTAAAACAACAACAACAACAACAACAACAACAACAACACCTCCTTTTTGCACCAAAGACGTCTCAAGAATTCCTTGTTGGCCATTGGCATTGAACTCGAGCATCTTTCTTACATCAGTCAACACCAGTAAATCTGATGAAACAGAAACTTTAGAAGCAGTCTTGGGTGAGCTTATTCTACTACCCAATGGAGACCGACTGTTTATATTCAGTAGTAATTAAGGAATTTCCCTCTAGATCTTTTTTCAAGGCTTTCTTTCGATTTCTGCATCTTCAGTATTTTACAATGTCAAGCTTTTGTAGTATATATCCATAGAAACATTTCAGACAGCTATGAACTTTGCTAGGAAGAAATCAAGGAAGGGAGTCTGTTAAACTGGGAGACTATACCTTGTTTTAGGTATTTTTCTTAAAATAATTGAAAACACCATTTATTTTCTCATTAAGATTCATTTAGTGGTGAATTTTTATTAAGAGTCTGACATCCTACTTTCTGAGAAATATGTTTGGAATTAAGCACTAGGAAAGCCGACAACTGTTTCCCAACGTCCAGTGCTACATACTCTCTTCAAAAAGCCTACAGTCATGAGGTCCAAGCACAGTATACTTGGCAGGTAAATACATTTGAGCCTGAGAAATGAAAATAAGCTCATCAAAAGTTAACAACTTTCTAAATTGATAGAAAAATTGATGAAGAAAAAAGCATTCTGAAATTATTTTTAAATCTGGAAGAGGTAGGCACCTGGGTGGCTAGGTGGGTTACAGCCTCTGCCTTTGGCTCACATTGTGATCTCAGGGTCCTGGGATCGAGCCCCACATTGGTCTCTCTGCTCAGCGGGGAGCCTGCTTCCCCTTCTCTCTCTGCCTGCCTCTCTGCCTACTTGTGATCTCTCTCTCTGTCAAAGAAATAAATAAAATCTTTAAAAAAAATTTGGAAGAGGTAAGAACAGCTTGAGAAATATATGATAGTGTCTGTCACCAGCAAATCAGTGGGCAAACACTGACATCAGCTAGGTAGTTACCCCATGCCCCCAAATTTTGTAGGGAAAATGTAAGTTAACATTTTTTTAGGACAAAACTAATTAAACTTTTAGAGACATGTTATGCTTTCTTTTCAATAAGTGACTTCATTTAGATTCTGTGGTCTGTGACCCTCTGAAAAATATTGAGAGGAAAATTGACAGAAACTAAGTGGAATGTTGGATCATAATCATATGAATTTCCCTTTAGATGTAGAATAATATTTATAAATCTTAAGGAATGGACTGAAAGCTTGATTTTTGCCTTTCAAGAGACATTCAAGGAAAATCTCACTTAAGGGAGGACTGTTGATTGACTTAAGATTGATCTTGCCCATGTAGGTTGACAGTATTTATGTTCTTATAAATTAATTATAAGATGGATTGCTAGGGTCAGACTGTGAGGGTCTCTGTGTCTAAGAGAGTGAGAGCTGATGGGTGGAGTTAGCTGAAAAATAGAAAGTTTTTTGAGGGGGGGTTGTAAGTGCCTATACTTTTTTATCTTAAAATGTCCTGGTAAATATCTTCCAAAGGATGATTCCTGTTTCCTTGAGAATGTGTGATGAACACATGCAGAAAGGGAACTTCCCTTAGAGGACACTGTCTGCTACTCAAGTGCCATTTTGATTTTCTATCCATGCAGAGTTTTTCTTCCCTTAATTCTCATTTGTGATGGTAAGTAGATATCCGAAATAATTTTGACCAACAAGACATGTCTTTGCAATACGCTGATGTTTCCATGAATATAAAAAGACATTCTCCTGCAGGCGGTTGCATTGGTTTTAAAATGCTAGAACTATCCATTTTGAATGTAATTATGCAAAATAAATGAAAGAAATCTACCCTGCTGATATTTATGTAACAACTTCTAGAATAAATCTTCTGATTTACAAATATACTGGGACCATTAGCTAGAAGCCACACCACATCATTATTTCACAGAACTTTAGGCAATTGTGATGACTTTTTTTCAAATCAGCATTATTTTGCAAAGTAAAATAAAACAGAGAAAACCAATTGACTTTTTCCCTAGCATTTCTGAAGAAAGCTGCTTAAAAATCAATGAAGGTTCTGCTTTCAGAAATATTTTTAGAAGTGCATTTTATTTTTTGAAACTGTGATTCTTTTTCCACAATTCCTCTTATTTGTATTTTATTTTATTTTATTTTTTTTAGAGCCACTTAATATTCTTGAATTGTATTTAACTTCCCTGGGAAACTGTAAAGAGTGGGTTGAAATCCTTAATTGTATTAAAGCTATGGGTCCCTGTAACAATAGCTGTTCCACAGGTGCTGGTGAATGCCTTGTCATAAGGTATAAAAGAAGAGAGAAAGTGAGATTTTTCTCTGCCTACTTACAAGTAGTACTAATTCAGAAAGGGAGGGTGAGGGACTTGGGGGAAAAGATAGACAGAAAGAAGGGATTCTGTCCAGAGAAGTGTCAATAGTCAGATTTGTCTATAGCCACAGGCATCACAACGTGCACAAACTGATATATTCCTTTGCAGCTTTCCTGGGGAATATTCACACTTTCCTGATCACTACAGGCTCTCTGATATCCTGCTCACTTTACAAATGAAATATCTCTGCTATATCCTATTCCTTTAACATCTTAATTCTATGTCAGGTAATCAGCTTTTTTTTTTTTTTTTGATCAAATACTCCTTAATTATAGTTGTCTTTTTAAAAAATAATGGGTGACATATTAGCATTTTTAGAAGAACTCAGATGCAGTGTCTTGACTCAAAGGAATGTCTCCAGGGGTACAAATCTCAAATGCAACTTTGTGAATAAAGACTCTTGTATAGATGGGGCATTCATTAATACTGTAGTCTTACCACAGATAATGGCATTTCAGGACTATAAATAGATAGCCCTGGAGATGACAAAAAGGTAATATGAAGGTGTCAAGGGTACACATTTAACCTTTTTTTTCCTTCCAGTAATGTAAGGATGTATATGTATGCATGTTAAATGTGTTCAAAAATTTTATTCAAAAATTCAAAAAAAAAATCTATCCTAAAAAAACTATATATATATATAGTTTTCTAAGCATAGATTTGCCTTCTGAATAAAAATTTATATATCTAAGTATCTTTTTTAATATATCAAGGTTTTTTAAAAAATCACAATAAAAATTGAAAATATGTAGAGGAAATCCAAGAAAATATTATTTAAATAAAATTAAATGTCTAGGTTCTCCCCAGTCATAACAAAGACTGAGGAGAACTAATTGTCTATTTCATTGAATTCTATAGAGTGCTTACATAATGAGAATAGATATTTTGGAAATTAGAGACCTAATTCTTTGAGTAGTTATTTAGTTATTATACGTGTTTATTATGTGCCAAGTTCTGTTTTGAGCACTTCACAGATATTTTATTTACTTCCTAAAATAACCTTCAGGACAGCCCTTAGGACAACATTGAAATAGGTACTGTTACTGGTCTCCCCACCCTTCCTGCCTCCAGATGAGCAAATTGAGGCACAGAGAGGTTGAGTAACATGGCCAAGGTCATATAACTGACAAGAAGTGAAACTGGGATTCAAAACCAGGCAGTCTGGCCTCAGAGACCTTGCTTTAAAACCACCACAAGTTTCTGTCTAAGGTCTAAGGCAGTGCTTCTCACACTTTAGTGTGCATAAAAATGGCCCAGGGAGCTTATTTAAAGCATGGACTCCCCAGAGATTCTGATTTGACAGATCTGGCTGACTTTCTCTCTACTACTCATTTTCTGTTTAACGCCTTGTCATTGGCTTTGGTTTAGGGTTTAAACTTCTCCCAAGATGACTGATGGTGGGACATCTTTTCCTTTCAAGAGAAAACTTTCACCCTCAAGGGTGTTTTGTAACCTTGTGATCTTACAAGATGATCTTTGAATAGTCTTTTAACATTGATACCTCTCCCCTTGCCTGAATTACTTAGCCATGTCCATGATAACCTTGCTAGGAGGAAAACCACCCCCTAAAATATGAGCCATCTTTCTCCCCTAACCTCCCAAATCTGGGAGAACTTCATGAGGATTTGCTGTGATTTCTAATCTGTCACCTTTTGGATTCATAAGTTAGTTTGGCAAATGGAAATTAAAAAACAAAAACAAAACACAAAACAAAACAAAACCCCCTGAAGAAAGTAACTACCTGAACACAGAGGAAAAAAAATCCTGTAATTGGTTTATCTTATTTGACATTTTTGAAAAGAAAATATAGAGATGACATTGTTTAAAACAGGTTTTAAAATTATGCTCTATATCTTTATAGCAATAGGTTTAGTGAACAGATAAACTTACATATTCTATTCCTGGGATAGTTTGTTTATTGTGTGTGTTTAAGATTTCTGATAAACAGCTGTAAGAAGCAGTCATGTACTCTATGAGATATCTATCTATCATAGCGTCTTAGTACCTATTCCTAAGCATTAGATAGACCCATGTTGATACCTAGTTCACTCACTTACTAATCACATAAAGATATAAATACCATTTTTTCCTGAAAAATTAAAAATCTCACCCCAAATCTTCATATCCTGTTTTTGAAATTTTTAAAAAATTTATATAATCAATGGTATTTAAAGAACATGCTTTTGTAATTGTCATAGTATTAAAAGCATGTACCAAAAAAAAAAAAAAAAAAAGACTTAACCCTCTACCAACCCAAAGAACATGTAATCTTAGAAGATACCTGTGGATCTTATTAACACATATGTTTTACTGGAACTGTTTTCTCCTTAGATTTTTAAACATTTTTCTCTGTGGAACACACTGGGAATATATAATAAACCTGTTGTTTATTTGGAGGGCATTTTTTCATAGTTTTCCATTAAAATGCCTAGCTTTGTCTCTCCAAGACTAGTTCTTGGCCTTGGTAAATAATATAGGTTAAATAATTTGATTTACATCTAGTGAAAATGCTTGCTAGAACATCACTGTCAGAACTATCCTATTTGCTTACTTCTTGGTATGGTGTCTGAGGATTACTTTAAGACTGCAGTGGACCATACCTAAAAATTCTGCCTCGCATCATAATGAAGAAAAAATAAAAACCTTGGTTTATTTTTTCTCTCACTTTCCATTAGAATTCACCATTTTGAATGTCTTGACATAACTATCTCTTCATCAATTCACTTGCATAGCAAACACCGAGTATCTGCTATCTTACTTAGCCAATTATCAGTCATGGACAAAACCCAGTGGAAATATGTGGTCCACATTTTCTATTTCCTCTATATTCTGCAGGATTCATTCTCTGAATCTTAAAACATCACCTTCCCTACCCTGCCCTAATTCAAATATAATTTTAAACTGTTTCTATTAATCATGCCACTATTCTCCTAGAGTATACAAGTTCTTGACCTACAAGTGTCCTTGATAATTCTTTAGTCTAACATGAAATGTGTTCAAATAAGAAAAAAAAAAAGATAGGATTCTTGTAAGGAAAGTCTCAAGAAAAAAAAAAAAGTCTTCTATGTTCATTTAGCTTTCTAGAAATCTTCCAAATGTCCAGAGAAGTAATTTGGGGAATTTCCTAAACATATACTATGAGGTTTTTACAAAATTAACAATGTAGAGCTATGTTCTCTTTTTATGTTGAAAGCTCCATTATTTGCTGATGAAACTGATTTTTCTTTCACTTTGCATTTCTCTTCTACCTGTGGTTATAGGGGAGGAAAAAAACTATAAAACAAACTCAATATACAAGTACTAATGGACTCAGTAACATTTAGTATTGGCAAATTGCTGAAAATTTGTCAGGTAATGTGATTTTGTTTTCAATTTATGCCACTGAAAAGTAATGTAATGTCTAATGATAAGAAGAGGAAAAAAAAACCCCTATAGTCCATAAAACTATATTACTGTGTATGGTTTGGCATTTGAGAAGCAAATGAGAGCAAGTTGCCCTTTTCTCTATTTCTTAAACAGTGTGTAAAGTTGTTAGATTATACTGTAACATTTTAAGAAATCCTTTGTGCTATAAGAAAATTGCTTTCAAGAGCATGGTGATGTGCACCAAATGTAAAGCATGTGAGTGAGGATTCAAATCGCAATGGAAGGAGGAAAGACTTGGAGCTGAGTTCAGAGACCAGAACATCCAGGGATCAATAATTATGACAACCTGAGATTTTAGTTTCTTGACAAAGAAAAAGAATAGTGGTTAAATTCCAGTTATATAAGGGCAATCCTTAGTAATGCAGATTTAAATCAGATATCTACTTAGGGGAATTCTGCATTCTTTTAAAATACGGCAAATGCAAAATCTTCAGACTAAGATGTTAACTCTTTTGTTAAAGACTGTAACATGCTGCTTTGAAAGAGAGAAATGAGTAAATTATTTTGGGGTAGTTCATTTAGAAGTCCTAGAGAAAGTCGAGGTTTTGATTTTTATTGCCATGTACATTGTGAATGTAATGTGAATAGCTTTCTTACATTCCTGAACCTGTTTCCTTATTACAGATAATTGGGGTAATAAGATCTTCTCTATATATCTTATAAGATTGTTATAAAGATCAAAATAAATGTATGTGAGAATGCTTTAAAAATAAGTTATTAGAATCACGTGTTTCTAAAGTCTCATTTCCTTATACAGACCACTATCTCAACCTAGGGCTGCAAGGGATGATGTCCCATTTGTTGTCTAACTTTATATGTATTAAAGAAGAGTAATGATGGGGATGCCTGGGTGGCTTAGACAGTTAAGTGTCTGCCTTTGGCTCAGGTCATGATCCCCGGATTCTGGGATGGATTCCTGCATTGGGCTCCTTGCTCAGCAGGGAGCGTGCTTCTCCCTCTGTCTGCTGCTCTCCCTGCCTGTGCTTGCTCTCTGTCTCTTTCACACACAGACACAAATAAAATCTTTATTTTTTTTAAAGATTTTATTTTTTTATTTGACAGAGAGAGAAAGATCACAAGTAGGAAGAGAGGTAGGTAAAGAGAGAGGGGGAAGCAGGCTCACTGCTGAGCAGAGAGCCGGATGTGGGGCTTGATCCCAGGACTCTGAGACCATAACCTGAGCCGAAGGCAGAGGCTTTAACCCACTGAGCCACCCAGGTACCCCATTGCAATAGAATTTCTTTCTTTCTTTCTTTTTTTTAAAGATTTTATTTATTTATTTGACAGAGAGAGAGAGAGAGAGAGTGAGAGAGAGCACAAGCGGGGGGAGCAGCAGACAGAGGGAGAGGGAGAAGCAGACTCCCCGCTGAGCAAGGAACCCAATGCAGGACCTGATCCCAGGACCCTGGGATCAGGACCTGAGCCGAAGGCAGATGCCTAACCAACTGAGCCACCCTGGGGCCCACAAATAAAATCTTTAAAAAAAAAAAAAAAAGAAGAGCAAGTCATGGACTGAGTGTCAAACCACTTGGGCTCTACTCCTGACTCTATTTTAAGTTTATAGTGCCAGAATGACCCAGTGGAAACTGAATATAACTGATTAAATGATAATGAAGATATAGTTTGATTTAGCTCAACAGGCAACTTCTGAAAGGCAATTCCTGCCTTTACTCAGTGAAGCTCTCTTTGGGGCTAATAGAATTCAAAGATGACTTTGTCAGTTTCTTGGTTAAAATGGTGACTTCATCCCATTTATGAACTCCAGGTAGCCTATATAAACTTGTGGAAAGTTTATATAGCAACATTCAAAATGTTGCTTATGTAGAGACCCAGCCCTGCAACATCTCAGGCATAGTTTCAAATCATCATTTCCCTTGATTCTTATCAGATTAATATATGGTATTTCTTTTCATTTTCTGCTTTGCTTTTCCTACTAATTTTGTGTCATCTTTTCTTAGGTGATTTTTCAGTTACTTTCCATGATATCAGAAATGTTAACTTCCCATACTGACTTT
>CM053607.1:46910268-47069792 GCA_028646535.1 Procyon lotor | reverse complement strand
CAGAAACAAAATTTTTAAAATGTATGAACAAACGAATGAATCAGTGAATCAAACCCAAACATCAACTAAGGCATTTGTTCATTTAAGGCCTACCAGCATCATGGGTAGACCAAAGAATACCTTTGATTTGGTCTCTAAGTTGTAACAATCTTATTTCTAATTCCCATTCCATTAGACAAATATTTTCATATTATATAGGCATATTGCTTTGAAGGCAATATCTATTATCTGGCATCAAAAAAATTATGCTTCAGATTATTATTTTTTTTTTTTTGTCTGAACTCCAGAGGAAACTATTCTATTGTTCTGACTGATGTCAAGGAATGAACTGCTGTAATTCATTTCAGCTATGACAATTTGTGCTCATTTCTCTTGTCCAAGAGTGTGCACCTTCTGCTTATGGCCACCTGATTCTCTACACTGGGTTATCCACTCTCAGGATGTAACCTGGATCCCTGATTTCTGACCTTGGCCTCTTGACTTCTCCCATTTCTTACCATGAGTGTATACTCTCTTTGGCTTCTGACCTAAGATTTTCTCATTAGCAGGCACTAATGAGCACTTCGGTCAAAGCAGAAAGAAGACCCTGTCACACCTCTACCTCTCTTGGAACTTACGTACTGCCAGACCTGACTTCCAATCCAAAGAAAAGTGGGATCAAAATATATTTACAGATTTGTCATTACACAAAGAAGGTTTTACTTTGAGATATTTTACTAATTGAGCAAGGGCTTATACCATTTGAATCAAACATATTTCTACCTTTTTTCACTGTATCCTCCATAGAATTACTGGAATCATATGAATATCTAACATATTTAGATTATTTATATTTCAGACAGTGTAACATGTTTTCCATCTATTTTCTCATAAAATCTTGGTAACAAGCTCCTAAGATGGATTCTTCTATAATTTCCATTTTACAGGTTGGGAAACTAATTTGAAGATGCTAAAATGGTTGCCAAGATTTTATAGAAAATTGGTAAAGGCAATTCATCTCAAGCCTATATTACTCTAAAACCCTCATCCTTAGCTACTAGCTAGAGTGTTATCCAGCAAAGAAGAAAGTAAAACATGTATTCACCCATGCTATGTACTGTGCTTTCTTATGCTATGTTTAAAAAAGATTTAATTCATGTCATAATACAAAAATAGGATAGTTTCAGGAAAAAAGTTTCATATATGAGCTGAAATTTTAATTATTATTATAGCAGCTTACCTAGATAAAAAGATTGTAAAATATTAATAAAAACAATTTTCCCCACAGATGATTTTGAAATCATAACAACAGCAGTCTAGCTGTTCTAATTCTAAATCACCAATCTTTAAGTGTGTAAAACCCAAGTCATACCTTAATATATTCAATTGAATTTAAGTGTCATGGTTAACTTTTCTCACTCCTGAGTGAATTTTCTTTCTGTCTCTACACGTGAGAGAAAAATGTGTTTTTCCAAACAAGACGTTATAAAATTTGCAGAATATTAAAAATTCTGCTTCAAGGCTAGAAAACTCTGTTTCTTTAATAATTCAAACCTCTGTCTTCCTAGGTGGGCTTCACAATTGCAATGAAAAGTTAGGAAGCATGAAACTGGCTGCTTTCCCTAGGAAGCAAATTCTTCTTAGCATACCGATCAGAACGTTTTCCTCTTTGTCTTCAATAGATCAATAATACCCAGGCTGCCAAAGTATCTAACCAACCGAAGACTCCACTTCAGAATACACCCATGAAATGTCTTAAACACAGCAGCCGATATTCTCTGCAGCTCATCAATTTCTTAGCTCCTTTGACCATAGTTTACATGTATCTAATATCAAGAGTTCTTATTTCAAGACTTTTACATTATAGCAATTTTCTTTGGGATTATAACTCAGAAAGTAAAATGCTCTTTGGGAACTATTTAATTTTCCTCAGCTTGTTCTTTTTCCAATCCCCCTCCCCCTAAATCCCAAAGTTGTCGTTTTTAGAGTTGATGTATCAGCTTTATCATAAAGTTTATTCTCTGTAGGCATGAACAAGCAAAACCAAAGTGAAAGAAATAAACTGAAAAGCAAAAAAAAAAACAAAAAAAACCCACCAAAAACTGTAATTCTCTAGAAAGCATATATACACACAAACAAGCCATCCTGTGGGGAGGAAAAAAAAAAATACAGAAAAAGACCAGAAAAGCCCAAAAACTCCATAGAAGTACTAAAATGTTTTATGTCACAGGTTCAAAAGTCTGAAATTCCCATATGTTTTTTGAAAAAGTAAAATAAATGACAATAAAAATGATAAATTCCTTTTAGTTGTAGGATTCTTTATTGTTTTCAGAGTGCCGGAACATGCATTATCTCACTGCCTTTTTAAAACATTTGAATAAATCTAATGCAATGTACAATTTGCCTCAGTATTATATTGTGCTTCTATTTTATGGAAGAAAACTGTAAATAAGATTAGATGTGCAAAAAAAGCAAAACAAGCCACTTACTAAATAGAGAAAAGGCATCCATGAAGACAACAAAGTCAAGCTTTGAAAAAAGCACGTAATTAACTATAGCTTGGAATTTTTCCAAAATCTCATTTACCAACCGGCTAACACTTAGACGGAACCACACCGGGTGACAGGAAGAGCTGTTAGGGTGAGAGTCACCAGCCCTGAGACAGTCGGCCTCATTAGAACACATCAAACCTTCCTCCAATAAGGACATTTTTTTCCTCCAGTGTGAAGATATATACAACAAAACACATTGCTGTGTGCTCATTGAACAGTATAGCCAAGTCAGGACAGTTACATAGATTGAAAAGTAAGACCACACTAGTGAAAAGTGTAAATGCATAAAATTGAAACATGATGGAGTTGGAAAGGGTAGATTTTATATCTGGGTCTCTATGTGGATATCGACATCATTTTTTTTTTCGACATAATTTTTTTTAATTTTCTGTTATCATTAGCTCATTCAATCATTTAAACAACTTTCTTTAAGCACCTACATGCCAGGTCCTGAGGGTTAAAAAATGATTAAGACGTTGTCTTTATCAGCAAGAAACTTTTAGCCTAGAGATGAAAGAAACAAGCAGGAGAATTATGCTAAGTGGTAATCAGAGTGTAATGAGAGACCCAGATAACTAGCCTAGGAGGAGAGAGGAGCGGCCAGGGTTCTTTTTTGCTTTTGTTTTTTTCTGATAAACACATGCATTTTTTTTCATGTATGTGAACGATAAGAAAGGTTAGAATCCTGACTAAGGATAAGAAAAATACCAAATGAAGCTATTGTTGATTTGCATAGTCACTTAAGAACAATAATTCACAGATGCTTTGATGGGGTGAACACAATAGCAACTCTTTTGGTTTATGACACAGGTGCTGTCATTCCCAGGGATTACCTACAGAAGAGTTTCAACAGGGGCTGCTCTCGAAACACCACACAGAGCCGTCTGGATGTCTTCGTTGAATCTGGAAGACAAGAAAAGCATCGGTTAAAGCTATCAGCTTATGACACAAAGGTAGCACTGAGAATAAGTGATAGGAAATATCCACACCAAAAAGATCTGCCCACCGAACACAGAGAATGCCAAGGACAGAGGTGGATTAGTGGGTTTATCTCAGAAGTGACAGGTTTCTGCATTTCAGAAGCATCATGCTGGAGTGGGTGATGGAAGAGCTTTATATGAATAAAACCAAGATCCCCATTCACTGGGAAATCTTGGGTTTCTTTTTTGATCTGAACTCAGTTTGGAAATCCTAGATTAACCCGAAAGAACCAGTTTTTCTTCCGTCTCAGTTGCTGCTTCCATGAGGATTTGAGTAAATTCTGAAATGCAATGCCTGTCACTATAACCATTAACAAACATGATATGGTAAGTAAGGAAAAAATGTTTTAAAATTTAAAAAAAAAAGCAAACTAAAAAAAAAGATAGCTTTTAATAGTTCCATTTTCCTTCCAAAGGTCATAGGAATTATTTATTTGTCTTTCTGTTGGATGACTGTATACATTTCATCACTTATAGAGAGTTTACTAGAAAGTCACTATTTGTCTTAGGTTTGGACTTAATTCAGGTCAAAGAAATGAAATGGGAAGGCATTATGAAAGTTGTGTATTGTGTAGACATCCCATGAGTATGCCTTTATATTGGGTTCAATCTTCCATGAGAATCTTAGAGAATTTACAACAAACAACAATAACACACTTGCAAATCTCCTTTAATGTTGGTAGCACACGTTAAAAACAATAACAAAAATAAAATTGCATTTGGGCCCTCTTTAGGCGTAAACATGAGAATGAAGTTGACAAGGCAATATTTAGGAATATATACAAGTGTAGAGAAACCTGATGATTTTATCAGCTTTCTGCATTGCTTTGGGACTTTTCTCTGAGTTCTGATAGGCAATCAGATGAAAACTGTCATTTGTGATAATTGGAAAATACTTACTTAGCAAAATCTGATACTGGAACTCTAAACAGTTTCTCACTACATTAGAATTTCTGGAACTATAATCGTAACATAAACACAGTGGAAATGTAAAGGCAGATGTTCTGGCCTCTATTTCCAAGGTAACTGTATTAACTGCTAATTTTTAGTAAATGTCAGTTCGAGAGCTTTGTTTCTTGGGTCTATTTTTTTTAGAAGGAATCTCAAACCCTCTGCACAAAAGTCTGTTTTGATGGGCAGGATAGTTCTCTTTGCCTTTAAAAGGAATATACAAATAATTAAGCACTTAAAGCTTTCATTGATAGGTTATTTTCTTCTCCTATGTAAAAAAAAAAAAAAAAAAATCATGCTCTTCCTAAACAGGACCTAATTAATATAACTATCAACCTCTCAGGACAAATTTTATACTCTTGAGGTAAATCTGCATGAAGTTCCCTATGTCTTAACCATGGAGAAAATGACCAGTAATTTTCTGGTCACCAGAGTTTACCAGACAGTACTGCAAAGAAATATACCTATTAGAATGACAGGTTTCATTTACCAGAAGATATTAAAATCCTGTCAATGTGATTTCCATCAAGAAGGTTTTCAGTGAAATAATAAAAAATGAATGAAGGAAATCAAAGGTAGTCATCTGGTTAAATATTCATTTTCTAATCTTTAGGGAGCTGTTTATTATACTTTGAACACCTGGCCTTTAGTAGAACGTTGTCTGGTTTTAAATTTGTTATCATGCCACAGCAAATTCCAAGAGGGCTAGAAGTTCAACCCATTATTATGAAAAAGCCAAAATAACAAAGTATCCTCCTTCTCAATTCAGAAATAATCTAAGGAAACTGTGATTTTAAGAAAGAATATCTAGATACTCCTAGAGCCTGGGCTTAAGTGAGGCCAAGTGAAACTCCTCTGATGCAAATTTTAAGGAGGCATCGCTCAGAAGTGCTGACTTTGCACCTGCATAATGCTGAGATAAAGGGCCTCCTTAAATTTTGCAACCCTAGGCACCTCATTTATTTCACCTAGGTCCTTGCCCTGAGTCCTCTGGCACTTGTGATGATGGTGTTTAATTTTAAAGTTTTATTGAGAGACATGAAAGCAACAACAATAAAAAATATTTTCCATGTGTTTAATAGAATTGTAAGATAGTATATTCTCCACAGTTGCAATTTAAATAAGAAAACATGTGTCTTGACATACAGAGAAAATCAATGCAAAGCTCTAAAGTAAGCAGAAGAAGTAAGAAATTGAGGCAAGCGTGAAAAAGGACTGCTTTGCAGTTTATTTCCTAACTTCATCTTTCCCCAGGAGGTACACTGGAGAGAAGCAAAGCCACTGGTGGTAGGGAATAAAATAGTGGAATGGAGGAAGAAAAAAATAAGCAGAAAGAAACATAACATGTGTAAGGCAAAGACCTTAATCAAGAAGACAAAGGATTCAGTGAAACAAAATAAAAAAATGCAAAACAATCAAAATGCCTAGGAGGAAGATGGAAAGAAAATGGTTAAAAGAGGCTTTAGGTTCTTCATTCAAATCTGAGCCTTATCATATTAGGTAAACTCTTCAAAGCAAGTTAATTTCTGTGAAATAGGTCCCTTATCTATCAAGTAAGAATGAAAGAAATAACAATAAATCAAAATTATAAGAATAACAGCCCTACTGAAGTACTATCCATGTGCCAACAAGCACTTTAAACAACTGTTACCTAGGTGTTATGACAACAGCCCTGGGAGATTGGCATTGTTTTTCTTTTACCAAATAGAAATTCTGATAATATAAGGCATCCAACTACACATACACAGCATAATGATAACATCATACATTGTTATATATAAAGCTTTCAGCAAGGCATGGAGCTATGGAGGCTCAAGGAAGAATATTATTATGGTACATTAAAAACCTGGTTACTAACTGTCGTTTCACTGTAAACAAAAGTTTTTTTTTTAATTTCTTAATTTCATCTTAATTAGTTTATCTTTTACAAGATAACATCCCTTCATGTAAAAAATGTTGTAAAAAAGAAGCAAAAGAGGAGTCAATAAGCATTATCAGCAATCTCCTCCAAAAAAGCATGACTAGATTTGGTGCTTTGGAATTCCCAGGGAATTCATTAATACTTATAAGTCTGAAACATCATTGGAGTGTTAGATACAAAGCGTGAGGAGTGGGAAATTGGAGGCCGTGGATTTTCAGAACAATACAAACGGAATGCTAAGAAGCTTAGGAGGGATAGGAGCTATTACACTGGCAGAGCTACTGCTGGTGACAAAATCCAGATTCCATGGCCAGAGTTAGAAAACACATTCAAGAGTTAGAACGTTCATCAGGATACACCTGGGCTAGACAACCTTCTTGTCAGAACCAACAAACTTCTTAGGAGTTTGTGAACTAACAAATAGAAACAAAGTCCCCCGGTGGCACCCAGGTAGCTCAATCGGTTAAGCGTCCAACTCTTGATTTCTATTAAGGTCATGATCTCAGGGTTCTGGGGTCAAGCCCTGCTGGAAGGGCTCCACATCCAGCACAGAGTCTGCATGGGGATTCTCACTCTTTCTCTCTCTTTCTCTGCTTCTCCCCCTCGCTAGCACTCATGCTCTCTTCCACATGTTCTCTCTCTATCTCTCAAATAAACCCTTAAAAAAGAACAAAAGTCCCCTAAATTCTGTTAGTGGTTATAGGACACAGATATCCCTGCCTCCATTTAATACTTTTGAATTATAGGAGCTTCAGGATTTAGCTGTAAGCATACAGCTAAATATTTTCCCCCCAAGATTTTATTCATTTATTTGGGAGAGATAGATAGCAAGAGAGAGCAGGAGTGGGCAGGAAAGGGAAAAGCAGGTTTCTCACAAGCGAGGAGCCCGACACAGGGCTCAATCCCAAGATCCTGGGACCATGACCTGAGCCAAAGGCAGATACTTACCAAATGAGTCACCGGGCATCTTTAGCTAAACACTTCTAAGAAATGTTTTCCCTTCGTTTTTTTTTCACCGTTTAGCTTTACTAAACAGTGTATGACGATTTGTCTACTCAAAAGAAAAGTTAATAGTCACAAATCTGTTATCTATACACAGGGACCAGGCACAATGAGAAATTTAAAAGAAAGAAAGAAAGAAAAAAAGAAAGGAAGGAAGGAAGGAAGGAAAGAGAAAGAAGAGAAGAGAAGAGAAGAGAAGAGAAGAGAAGAGAAGAGAAGAGAAGAGAAGAGAAAAGAAAAGAAAAGGAAAGGGGGCACCTGGGTGGCTCAGTTGGTTACGTGACTTCCTTCAGCTCTGGTCATAATTCCAAGGTCCTATGATGGAGTCCCACATCAGGCTCCCTGCTAAGCAGGGAGCCTGCTTCTCCCTCTCCCTCTTCTCCTCCCCCTGCCTGTACTCTCCCTCTCTCTGCCAAATAAATAAATAAAATCTTTTAAAAAATTAAAAATAAATTAAAAAAAGAAGACAAATAGGACACAGTTTGAAATAGGAAATGTGGCTGAGCAATAAAGGGCCCTTTGAGAAAAAAAGATGAAATCAAAATATTTCATGAATTATATGTATATATTATACAGAATTTATTTTTCCCATTAAATATAGTATCATTAGCATAATTATTAGTGCTATATCTTCCATGAAATATGAGATGCCCTATAATTTTATGTATCACTAAGAAAGAGAAAATACTGCCAGTTTAATGATCATAGGCTACTCATCAATTGTAAGGTACACTCTAATTTCAGAGATATTAACATGCATACTTTATAACTAATGAAATGCAGTAATTTTTTAAGGGAAAATCCATCTAAATATAGTTTTCTTGTTTTGAAGGTTAAAATTATAACACAACACTTTACCTAGTTACAGGATTTTTTTAATTTTAATACTAGGTTTCATGGCTGTCATACCTAGGAGAGACTACAGATATATATATATATATATAGCATTATATATATAATTTTATCATATATCTGTATGTATATAGAGAGATCAAAATATAAGAAAACATTGGATCATTTTTCAATAATAAAACTTTTTAATCCAGTCTATGATTTTGCACTGCAAATTTTCAGGAAGGAATGCATTTTAAAATTTTTGTAAAAATGACTTAAAATGCACAGAAGCTTCATATTTGGGAGATGTTTAAGACAGGTTCAATGAATCTGCAGCTAAGTTTGTATGTGTGCACGTGTACACATGTGTGTGTAAAAGATTAATCTAGACATTTTTTTTCTTACAGATGACACAGTATAGTTTTCAGAATGGAATAAAAGGATATTTAAGCATCCATTTTCAAAACGTTTTCTTTATAGCATAAAAACAGTCACTTTCACAGTGAGTGCTAAAATGTCACCTTTACTTTGAAAAATTCATTTTTAGTGGACAGTTCATCAGACATTATCAGATCATATGGTTTTAGCTCATAATGTGGCTGATGAAGACTGTATTGGGAGTAGGAGTATAGACAGTTGTGTCATGTTTACTTGTATTCATTCTATTAATGTTATTTATTACCTCTATTTCTTTATAGGCTTCTTCTAATGTCAGCTATCTATTTCCTGAAAGTTTATAACTCTTATTTTTAACTAAACCATAACATCACACGATGTTAAAAGTGACCAAAAAAGTTGGTGCAATTGTCCATTGCTCCATAATGTGGAAAGTTGACCAGTCTCCAAAACCCCATGAGCTATTTAAGACACATCACTAAATGATGCATGCAATAAAAATGGGCACCATGACAATGGGTATATTAAATTTTAGCAAAACACAGTTTCTTTCTTATCTTACTATAGAAATAACTTTTGGCACAAGTTCTAATGTTGCCTCCTAAAACCAGTGATTGGTCCTATGTGTCTTTGGGCTGAGCACATCCTTTCGTGGATATGGCTGAATCAACAATGGAATCTGAAATGTGTCCTAGAGATTGCAAACTTAAAAGCTTATGAGTGCCAGTTTTACCATGTATATGGGAAAAATGGGCTGGATTTTTGGCAAACTAGACAGTGCATGGCTCATCTAAAGAAGTAACACCTACTGGCCTGTATTCTTAGAAATGAATTTTAATGAGAAATTGGATAACCATGTGTTTATATGAAACCTGCCCATGTTAAATGATGAAAATAAATTCAAAGTTTTTGCAAAATGCTAGTGCACCAAACCAAAAGCATTTGTGGGCTAGATTTATCTATGGAGCTGTTAGTTCATGTTTTATAATGAAAAATTGAACAGAAAAAAAGAACAAAAGAATATGAGAAAGAGATAAGGCAAAGAAATATATTCTGAGAATATGAAATCAATTAGCTTAACATCTTGAAATAAATATATGTGAAAGGTATTTTTCTCCTGTTTTAATTAAGATATTCCCCTTATAATATAAAAAATAAAATTTAGAGGGATGCCTGGGTGGCTCAGTCTGTTGAGTGGCTGACTCCTGATTTCAGCTCATGTCGTGAACTCAGGGTTCTGGAATCTAACTTCACACTCAGTCTGCTTGAGGATTCTCTCTCCCTCTCCCTCTGCCCCTCCTCCCATTCTGGCACCTGTATGCATGCGTGTTCTCTCTTAAATAAATAAGTCTTTTTAAAAAAATTAAATTAAGGGAAAATTTCAGGAAGTTGTTAGAGGATGTTCTCTCCTTTATCTCAGAGAGCATTTTAGTGAAAGCTGACCCAGGATATAAACCATACAAAACCATCCCTAGAAATGCCACATAAGCACCAATTAAACTGTGCTACTTTAAACACATATTAGAAGAGGTAACAAAATTCTTCTTCCCTCCCCTCCTTTTTTCTGTTTCCATAATTCCTTCTTTCCTTACTCAACTGAGTGTTCTCTTCTAAGTGAGTGGGAAAAGTCTCTTATTACAGGACACCTACATGGCTCAGTAGATTAAGCATCTGCCTTCAGTTCAGGTCAGGATCCCAAGGTCCTGGGATCTAGCCTCATCTCAGGCTCCTTATTCAGTGGGGAGCCTGCTTTTCCCTCTGTTTGCTGCTCCCCCTGATTGTGCACTCTCTCTGACAATTTTTTTTTAAAGTTACTACTACATACAATGAGTTGTCTCATACAGTTTCTTGAGTTGGTTTCTATAAATTAGTGTGTTGAAGGTAAAATCATGTAAAAAGGGAACTATCGTGGTCATACAAACCACTGTTATTACAGATGAGGCATACAATCAAATTTCAAATCATGTTCTCTTTTTTGGTGCTAATACTGTAAATTGCTGCTTTATAAAAAGCACTCTTGCCAATAAATAATTTATTCATATTTTAATGGTGTTGTCTTTGCAACACATTCATCATAACAGATTTGTTTTTTTGCCAATGTGTATTGGAACATTGCCAACAAGAACTGTTCGTAAAAAATATGACCTTCCTCATTTTTTTCCCAATGAGATGATGTAAAGAGAGGAACCCAAATAATCTAAACAATGTTTAACACCTTTAGCATCTGTTGGAAAGCAAAAATGAAGACTAATGTTCTCCTAGATAGCTCATTCAATGTTTATCTTGATGACTAGAAAACAAGCAGCCGAACAACCATTGAACTGAATTACAATAAAATATACGTTTTTCAGAGAGAAGAGCACAAAATCAGTTTTCATTTGGCATGCTAAGTATGCTATATTTGAACAGAATGTTACATATTCATTTCATTCATCATTTAAAGGCAGATAATCAGGAAGTCATTACGTGGCCTGCATTGGGCAGCTATTCAATTAGAGAATAATTGAGTACTCTGTAATTCAGCCAAAGCTGACAGGTTGGGAATGCATAATATCCTTCCAAGGTACTTTGCATGTAGGGAAAAGTATGGGGCAAACAGTATTCTTTGGTCAAAATAGCCCCCTGGGATAAAAGAGAAAGAAAGCATGCATGCATGCATGCATGCATGCATGCACAAATAAATAAATAAATAAATAAATAAATAAATAAATAAATAAATAAATAAATAAAACTTATTTATTATAAATAAATATAATAAATATTTATTTTTGTTGTTGTCTGTTGTTTTGCAAATCAGCAATTTATCAATTTTGGTAACTTATTTGAGAAATCATTATCTCGGCTCTCAGAAGACTTGTGACACTTTGGGTCATGCTGCCATTTTTCTATAGAGTTTCAGACTGACTATTCATGGACTCTTAGACATGAAGGTGGTAAAGTAAGGCAAAAACAAAACAAAACAAAAATGATTTTGCCCAGGAATTTGTGGGGAGCTTGGACTGGAAATCAGAGTTCAGAAATAGATAAAGCAGACCAAAAATTAGGTAAAAAACAACCTACAGGTATTCTTATGATGGCTGTGGTCAGTGAAGGCAGGACATCATAGTATAAATGTCAGAGCATTTTTACCCTGGCATTTATATTATAATAGCTATTGTCAGCATGCTTACTTCTTTTAAGCATTGCCAACACATGGCAGCAATGGCTTTCCACTAGTCTACTCACTGTGTCCTGCTTTTCAAGTTCCTCCTCCTATCCAAATCCAAAGTGAAGTTTCAATCAGAAAGACAATCTCTTGCACTACAGTAGAGAACTTTATTAGGTCTGGAAATAAAATGTATTTGGCTAAATAATTTGTAAGTATTTACTAATACTTGTTTTGTTATGTTAGTTACTAAATTAGTGATTTTAAGAGAGAGGAGGAGTATTTTATCATTACTATTTGTATTACTTCCCTAGTGCAAGCATAAGAAAGTGCCACAAACTGGGTGGATTAAAGGAACAGAAATTTATTTTCTTGTATCCTCAAGCAGACTCACCGCTGAGTGTGAAGTTGGATTCCAGGACCCTGAGTTCACGACATGAGCTGAAATCAGGAGTCAGCCACTCAAGAGACTGAACAGAAATTTATTTTCTTGCTGTTTTGGAGACCAAAATCTGAAATAAAGGTGGCCAAAATCTGAAATAAAGGTGTTGGCAGGATTGGTTCCTTCTGAGTATTCTGAGGAAGAATTACTCTCATGCTTCTCTCCCAACTTTTAATGAAGAAACACATTCCACCGTGTTCCTTGGCTTATCAAGACACTGCTCCAATCTCTGCCTACATATATAAATAGAATTTTCCCTATCTATCTCTTACAAGAACCTCACTCATATTGGATTTGTTGCCACTTTATCATAATATGAGTGAATCTTAACTAACTGCATCTGTAACATCTTATTTCCAATTAGAATCACATTTTGAAGCACTAGAGATTAGGACTTCAACATAACTTCTTCTGAGGTGGAGGATACAATTAAACTGGTAATAGCACTGTTTAGAATTACTGTTGTATGGTAATAATACAGATTGGCTTTCCTTTGATCCTATTACTGTTTTCAAATTCTCTATAAAAATGCACCTCGGGGGGCACCTGGGGCTCAGTTATTTAAGCGTTGCCTTGGCTTACGTCATGATTGCAGGATCCTGGGATCAAGTCCCATGCTGGACTCCCTGATCAGATGGTAGTCTGAATTCCCCCTCCCCCTCTTGCTCATGCTCTCTCTTGTTCTCTCTAATAAATAAATAAAATCTTTAAAAAAAGATAGAAAATAAAATGCATCCCATTAATCCCATTATTGTCTGCACCTGAGGAAGATCACTCCTGCCAGCTCATGATTCGCAATGCCTTAACTTGGTAAAAAAACAAATTAACACACAAGAAATATGAGGAGAAGGAAAGAGACTAAGTTCTTGTGATTATAATAATAGAATCATTCAATGAAAGAGTGATAAAGGTCTCAATTGAGAAGGGGACCCTCCTGTCGTCCTTTATTAAAGGACTCCCTTTCCATGGTATTATAAGGCACATAATATTATAAGGCACATGTCCACATTCAAATCACTATTAATTCATTCTGGTATAAGAGGCAACGTTATAGCATCCTGAACTCACCTCTTCCACGAATACCCTGCACCTACAGCTCCATATGGAACAACTTCGTCTGGGAAAAAAAAAACAAAAACAAAAAAACCCCTAAAACCTGGCTGAGTGATTCCTACTAATGGGGGAAGGAAAAAAGACTCACAAGAAAGTGGGTAGGAAAGGCGGGGACACAAACCAACCTGAGGCTATGAACTGCCACCCCACCCCACCCCCGCTGGCTGCCTAGTCAGAAGGAAACAGAACCTGGAGCTTCTCCCTGAGAAGCAGTCTTAGAACCCCAGACTTTAAAGACCTGCACCTGAGAGACGAGTATCCAAAACATCCAGCTTTGAAAACCAAAGCGGCTCTCTTACAGGAGACTGAAAAGGCTATAGCAATGCGAGAAAAAAGCTCTTTGGGAGGACTCACCTACCTCAGGGTCTTGCACAGAGGCAGAAAAGGGAAGCTCCGCAACTTTGACTTTGTGCAGGGGGGAAAAGCCTATTTGCTTGTCTTGGAGCATCAGGCTGAGGACCAGACATCTGGTGTAACACACATTTGCAGAGGCCTGACACGCTCTCCTGGAGGGAAACTGGCAGGCGCCATCTTTGGGCTATCCTTCTGTCAGAAGAGACGTGCGCTCTTGAGCACTCTTCCTTAAGGGATATGAATGGGGTGGATTTGGGGAAGTGTTTGAGTTTGCAGCAAAGCATGAAATCACATGGAAAAGTGGCGGATGGTACGAAAAACTGAAGAACTGTTTGGCCACTGTCCCTGTGTCTTCTTTTCCCATTGGTGTAGCACAGAGTCTATAGCAATATAAGGGGATATTAAGATGGAAGTTTTAGCCAAGAAGAAAATCAATAGCAAGTCCCCAAGTGAGATAGCAAATAAAGATGCATATTTTTGAAAGTAAATTTATATGACTCTATGAGAACCTAAATGTCCTTATCCGTATCAAGGATCGGAAAGTGCCTAGATAAGAGAATTACGTGTGACTTGAGTTACTGTCTGTGATGAGTGCCTTTTGTACCAAAGAGAGAGACTGGGTGAAATGACTCTTCAACTTAGTTGGGAGAGGCTTCAGTGAGACCATTTCAGGAAGTTTGGTATGTATCCTATGTTTAGGATTGGTGAGGACTGCAGTCAGACTTGCACCTGAGAAATCTAGAGGTCAGGAAATGGGATGGCTACTGCTAAATGATGGGTCTGATAGACGATGGCATAGGAAAGCCTGCCTTCCTGGTGTGTTATAGTAGAGGTTATGCGATTTTTGCTATAGATCAGAGGTAATTTATAATTGTGAGAGAACTAGCATGGTTATTCTTAAGTCTTGACCAAACAGCATATAGAGTAGCTAGTGTGCTCAATTGATAGAAGCTATAAGGATCACCACAGCCCCAGAGACTGAGAAAGAAACTACAAGACACAGGCTGGGTAAGAGGTCATTTCCAACATCAAGGAATCTATCTTCAGGTGAGAGGGGCCAGTGGTGGGAAGAGGAGAGTTTCTATGAAGAATCCATATAAGCACCTTATAAGAGAAAAAGACAATTTTAAATTTTAAATGTGAAGTCTTCTCCCAAATTTATTAGTAAAGTAAGAATTTTCTTATCTGTTATCTCCCCTCCTACCTCCTCTCTATCCCCTACAAGGCCCCTTACTAAAAGTGTGTCTACCCATTGAAGACAACCTGGAGGAGGAGAAATATTTAACTTTAATCAAATGTGATTATTTTCTTATTATAAAAGGATATATATTCTAATTTCTGAATGAAAATTGATTTTGTAACTTTAAGTCACCATTGGTTTTGGTTTTTGGTTTTGGTTTTTAATTAACCCAGAGTAAACAGAAAAGTCATGGTGCCTATGTAAATTTTCTTAGAGGAGCAGGAAAAGAAGCAAACACAGGAGCAAATTTAAGACAAAGTGAGACTGAAAAATAAACTTGCTAATGATTACAACTTCCTTTTGTTCAATTATATGGTTAAATTTATGCTTATAAATATATTTTACTTCACCTTTCCTACTTGTAGAGCTTATTTTTATAGACACTTTTGTAAGCTGTGGTTGGTTGCTAATAATTGAGGCAGCTAATACAGGCGGAATAGATGGGAGAGAGGGTTCATTTAACTAAATTTTTTACTTTTCTTCTACTTAATATCAATAACATTCACTTGATGGATGAGTACTAAAAAGAAAATGATCAGAAGTTGAGTAAATTTTGCTAAACATCCAGCTTAAAGAGTAGAGAGATTTTAAAATCTGCCTAGATTCTTCTCTTTGTGTTCTAGCCATGGTTCTCCATGATCAGTATTGCTTTCTCTGTAACCGTTCACCTATTATGTTATGTGCATCATTTTATGATGGACACTATCTCAAAAATACATTTTTGCAATTTGACTTTTTGCTTAGATTTTATTTTTGTTTTTGTTTTGCCTAGAGGTTTGAAAGATGATTCATGGTTAAAACATTATTACATAAAATACAGATAAATAAATTGCTGTTATCGCTCTTATTTGTTATGTGCCATTCATATGACTTTGTATTTTTACAAATATATGTTGGTTCTGGGATAAGGACACCTTGAATTTTAGTGCCAGTGCAAATGCCAAGAAAGTAGTACCTAGAGGAATCTAGAATATTTTTAGCCTAATTGGTAGTACAGTAAATCAAATATGCCAAAGACCATGAGAAAATTATAGTTCTGAACACTGATTTTGGAAGACGGATGTTATGGGTTGAATTGTAGTCCTTCCCAAATGATATGTCAAAGTCCTCACCCCCATTATCTCAAAATGTGGCTTTATTTGAAAATAGGTTCTTCATAGAAGCAGACAAGTGAAAATGAGGTCATTAGGTTGGGCTTAATCCAATATGATTGGTGTCTCTATAAAAAGGGGAAATTTGAACATAGAGACAGAAGTTTGGACATTTTTACATGAAAGAAAAATGCAAAGTGAAAACACATGGGAGAACATAGTCTATGTAATTGAAAGGATGTATCTACAAGCAAATAATAGCAAGAACTGCCAACAAAGACCAGAAGCTAGAGGAGACAAGGAAGAATTCTTCCCTATAACCATAAAGACAGCATGTCCTAGGTAACACCTTGATTTTACACTTCCAAACTGTGAGAGAATAAATTTCTATTGTTTTAAGCTACCCATTTTTTTTTTTTTGGTACTTTATTACAGCAGCCCTAGCGAACTAACACAGTGGATACTTGAAGTATTGGCAGAGAGCCCCAGTTGAAGATATAGTTCAGAGACATAATACCTACAGAAAAAGCGTAATTTTATAAATTTGGGGGAAAGTTTACTTTTTGAGTGGGGCCAGGAGAAATACAATATGTATTCAATAAAATAGCCTAAGATTCTCTCTACTAACTGGGTTTCTTTCTGTTCCATATTATCTCAGGGCTTTGGGGGGGGGTCATACCTACCAAAGTGGGGGTTGATGGTGGAGCAAAAGTTGAATGGTGGTGACATTAAGTCTTCATACAGCTCTTATGAAGTATCACTTATTTTTATATTTTATCATTGTTATCTCTTTTTGTACATTATTCCTCTTCAATTAATTATAGATTTGGAGGGGATCAAAGAACATACTCTACCCTTTATAAAATCCTCTAGAAAGTAGAAAATTTATTTCCCACAGTAATAATGAATTCAGAGTAAAGTAAGGATTTCAATCAGAGTGGTTCAATATTGTATTTTTGGGCCATACATGCTTAAATACCTCTGTATAGGCAGCTACATACTCTCCATTACAAAAGAGCAACTTGGTACTATTTTTTGTAATTCACTGAATTTTAACTAGTTTTGATTAATAGTGCAAAGAGCTGAAAGAAAACAAAATCCCTTTCTCTCTCTCTTTCCTTCCTATTCTTTTTCTTTCTTTTTTTTTTCTTTCTTTCTTTCTTTCTTTCTTTCTTTCTTTCTTTCTTTCTTTCTTTCTTTTTTTTTTTTTTTGTCAATATGCAGGGGATTTACATTGACTAGTCTAAATCTCTCAACATAACACCAGCAGAATTGGGCCCCAAGCAATTTATTCATTTGCAGCCATAATAAATGACTCAGGGGATTGAAATGGTGAAAGAGTCTGTCATTTGAAGATTTGTAGTGATGGGTTACAGTAGGAAAATGAATTCCACAAAGCCAACTAGAATATGCATAATGAATGCATTGCTTCAGTTACCACAAAAATGAAATAACAAAATGTTTATTTCCCACATATAAAACAAAAATCACTGGTAATATGTTGAACGAAAATGTTGGGACAACAGAATCCAGTGATAGTTATGCCTATAAGACAATACAAGCTCTTAGGCAGCCAGAAATAGTCCATACAATGCCAAAAGATTCTTTGTAATTCTAGATATTGTCTGTTATCCCTTGGCTTCATGCATACTTTACCACCATCCTTTCTATACCTGGGACTGGAAGCTAGAAAACTGTTTTAAGTTTCCATTTAGAGATTAGAAGATGATTGCAAAAGAGAAGAGGTTTTTCCTTCCCTCCTTCCTTCCTCCCTCCCTCCCTCCCTCCCTCCCCCCTTCCTCCCTCCCTCCCTTCCTCCCACCCTTCCTTTCTTCCTCCCTTCTTGTCTATTTCAGTGCCTCTGGAAGTAAAGCAGAAGCAGTGAGCAAATGAGTGTGACCACGGGCAGCAGCATAGGTGTCAGGTTCAGCAGGATCATGTAGTAAAGGCTCTCTTAGCAGCAATGTTGTGGCTCTGAATGCACTATCAGGAGCAGTTATAAGCAGATAAGGAACATCTCCTTGAACTTTAAGCAATAAAAACTCCTTTGCTTCTCCAGCTTTCCTATCTTTTCTCTATTGCTTTTCTAGCTCCTCACCTCCAATTCTTTGTATTAAATTTCTCTCTTCTTGAAATGTCTAAAATGGTTCCTGTTTTCCTTACTGTACACTAATTGATGCAGCATTATACCAATAATGTTCCCAGAAAAAAAAAAAAAACAATAACGTTCCCAGAAACAAACAAACATCTGGAATTGGTTATATAATCTGATCTGGCCTATATATAGTTATAATCTTATTAGTAGTAGAAAATGGGAAATGGGTAGTCCATACTGTAAAAGGACAGCACAGTAATTGAAAGTATTCCCTCTCATCTCTTGGAGTGATATACTTATTAATGCTGGGCATGTAGGTGCCAAGTGACTGCTTCATGGTGGGCATGATTACAAGAACTGAGGGGCAGTTGGGTAGCTTCTGACTATACTGGAGAACTTAAAGAAAGAAACTGACAATCTCCTGGCTTTAAATTCTTAGCTCAAAATATAAACAGAGTAGTTCTGTGATGGCCCTAATAGAGATTCTTAGGAGGTCACAGAACTAAGCCATTTAAAATCAAAATTTGATCCTATTAGCTGTAGAATAATAATAGAAGTTGAATTCACAACTTCAACATGTTTCTTATATAAATGTCAGAGCTTTGGGTAACAACTAATAGTCTGAAAATTGCAATGAAGATCTGTGAGTTAATTCAGATTAATCTGAAAGCTTTGAAACTCCAAATCCCTCTGAGCCTCCTTTTCCAGAAGAAGCAGTTCTTGTTGCCCAAGGAAGAGGAAACTAGCCTTCCTTTGCTTTAAGAACCTAAAATAAACTCAACTGAGACAGTTACTTGGCAAGATGATGCTAGTTATTTTCAAGATACACCCTCATCCCAATTTACTGCTTCATGCCCCAAAGAGTCAAATCTCTACAAGCCTAGGATTCTAAGATCAAAGTTTGGCCTAGCAGGAGATAGCCTATGTAGTGAAGAGATCGTAAGACTGTTCCAGTTTATATTGGTAGAACTTGGGTAATATGTATAATGCAGATTTCTGAGATTGTTAGTCCAAGGAGGACAGGAACACAACAACAGGGTCAATGTGTTAGATTCAAGTGGTTCTAACAGATTGCTTGATTGGTTGACTGAAACACTGACTCAACAATGATAAATATTTAATGAGATGGTGATGACAGAACTTCCCTCTAATAGTGTTCAAGAAGAAATCCAAAGATTAGGAGATAGGAATGCTGTAATGAGTTTATCATATTCTACCTACTTTCTTGCTCCCTGCTTTCCATGTTCTCTGGCAGACCCAAGACAATTCTTCATTCATCGAGAAAGCCTGAATGAATACCAGGGCTACTAGGATCCTTTAAACACTTTGTGGTGGCTGACCTCTGCAAGTGATTATTGTAGGAGGTGGCATGATTGAGGAAATCCCCTGATTTCAGTGGCAAAGAGAATGCAGTTACAATAACCAGCAGCAGAGCTGGAGTGGCTTTTAGACTATTTTTTAAAGGGATTTTAGGTAGTGGCTAATAAGGCAAAGTTCCTTTGGAAAGAATTCAATGAGAGGTTGGAAAACATGGCCCATGGGCCAAATCTGGCATGTCGGCCATTTTGAAAATAGTTTTATTTTCAAGAACACTGTCTTGCCCTTTCACATGGGTATTTCTGTGGTTGCTTTCACACCACAATGGCCCAAGACATCATTTGGCCTGCAATGTCTAATATGATTACTTTCTGGCTTATTATGGAAAAAAATATCTGCTGGCCATGAACTATTGTATTGATTTGTATACAAAATCAGTCAAACATCTAGGTCTGGTACAAGAGATTTTACTTGAATTACCATAATGGAGACTAATGGCATGTTACCCTGATCTTAGACCTGTTCCTAGACCTGAATGGGTTAGCAGATCTGGATCCCTCTTAATGAAGGAAGCCTGAGTTTTTTTGTTTTTTTTTAAAGATTTTATTTATTTGACAGAGCGAAACACAGCGAGAGAGGGAACACAAGCAGAGGGAATGGTAGCGGGAGAAGCAGGCTTCCCGCTGAGCAGGGAGCCCGATGTGGGGCTCGATCCCAGAACGCTGGGATCATGACCTGGGCCGAAGGCAGACGCTTAACGACTGAGCCACCCAGGCGCCGGAAGCCTGAGTTTTTGAAGAAAGATCACCCACTCCAAATTATCCTGCCATAGTATATATTGAAAATATTACCGTCTAGACCTTCTGTAAAGTGGCCTGCATCTATTTGACCAGATAACTGTGCACTAGGAGAAAGGAAACTAAGATCTTTGGGGGAATTACCAGATATGGGCTCTGAATTCTTAAGGGCCTAAAATGCCATAGTCACCAAGAGAGGGGAAGTTAGATAATACTGGAGTGTGCCATGTTTCTATTTTGTAGTTAGCCAAGGCCACACACAGATCACCCTGGGAATGTTCCCCAGTTTTTGGATTCCAGTTAGAATAGACATACCAAATAATTACCAGAGTCCTCACTTCGACCCTCAGCCTCCTGGAGGGAGTGTGCTGGTTTTGGCCATGGAATGATAGTAACTTCCTTGCCATTTGTTATACTTCCTGCTTTCCTCATACTTCTGTATGTATTCCTTGGTTTTAATTCCTTTCTGCTTGAAATACTTGCTGACAATCAGCTTGCAACTTACACAATGGGAGAAGAAATTAGGCTTAGATCATAATGGCACATTTTTTTTTCCAATTTCCGCATGTGTAACATGAAGATATTATACTTCTCAGAGAGACCAAGCAAGTTCCTCAGGGCATATATTTAGATCGTTGCCAGACATGAGTATTAAGAATTCCTGGATCCTGGCCCAACAGGCCGGAGATTCCAAACTCTTATCTTCATTGCTCTTACATAGTTTTTAAAAATGCATAGAATCCTTGGGCAAACTGAGATTTTATAAAGTTGAATCTCTGGGGAAGGATCCTAAGGATATGTCTTTTTCAAAAGCCCTACCATTCCTAGAGCAGCATTTAGGAGCTATAGCACTACATTTAAGAAAATAGAAAGGGATTGTATTGCAAGTGCATTTACCTTATGGCAATTCAAGTTTATGTGAGTGAGGAAAGTGAGGAAACAAAGAAAATAAAAACAAAAATATAAGGCAGGTGATTTTGGTTTTCATCCCTTCAATAGATGTGCACCCCATTACCCAGAGTGATTATAGAAAAAAAATTGGATATGTCTTTGTTTAGTCTTGGTTTCATATAGCTCTCATAGTAAGAGTGCCTCCTCTGTCTTCGGTAAGACTGTAAAGATGTGTGACCCACAGAGTCAGTCAGGACTGTTTATAATATCTTTAAAAGTTATATAGTCCTACCAGACAGGAGGACTATTTCTGTGCAAGATTCCATCATTCCAAATGTATTTTTGGAACTACATAGAAAAACATTTCAAAATCTTAAGAGGCATAAATGTGCAAATTCAGCCAAGTTAATGTGGTAGTCTGGATGGAAAAGCATATTTCTGTGAGATAATTAGATTAATTAGTAAGCAATAGATCTCAAACTGAAAGAAATGAAGTTTAGGATTATCTTCTTTTCTAAGTTATAGTGTTGAAGGTATAGTGACTATACGAATGGACTGAATCCAGCAACTGGGGTCAGTAGAAATTACCCTGTGTGTCTTCACATCTGGAGATTTCTATTTCTTAGTATCTTTTTCATTATTTGATTTTAATTGGCTAAGAAGATAGCCCCTAAATTGCATAAAATGATGTACTTCTTTTCTTAGTAGGTAATATTTTTAACCCAGTAAGAGTTATATTTATAATGAAATACAGAAATAATACATAAGGAAATGCAGCTATAGTATTAATTTTTTGTGTGTGTTAAGGAAACAGTGTATTTGACTTTTTCATGTATTTACAATGTATGCAAGATTTTGACCTAATAAAGTAATGGGACGATTTTGCAATCCTAGTTTAAAATGTGAAATTAAGGAATTAATTGACATGTGTTTTAAGCTGAAATCTTATTGTGCTTATTATATACATTATTAGAACATAAAAGGGAACTTAAAATACTTATATTTGTAGGTTTTATTTATAAAATAAGTAAGCATTATCTAACTTTTTATTGAGGCTCACCAAACAATTGAAGTAATTAAAAGGAAATCAAATTTATTAAATTTATGTATGTAATTTAAAAGTTTGAAGTTGTTTCATTAATTAAATTTGTAAATGGTATCACACAGTAATCAAAGACTTCTTTAAAGGTAATTGCTAAAATTTGTTAAACTTATAAATAGAATAGTAACTGTTGTATACTGAATTAAAAAACTTAAGGAAGAACCAGGTTTAAGAATTTGTTATTTGTGCACTGAATTTTAATTTAAATGAAATGAACACTGAATAATATTTTGTATAGTCCAAATCTGCACAGTAAACAACACAAAAACAACATTTCTAGACAAAATGTATAAAAATCAGTATCTTCCACACAAGACTCTTAAACACAAGCCAACTACCAATTTGTGTTTAGCCATGGACAAAAACGAAAAATAAAAAATAAAATCTACCTTCAAAGAAAAACCTGTGTTGAAATGATATAAAAATGGTAGATGTTAAATTAGTCTCTAGTGTAGAATTTTCAAGGTTGATTTTGACAATAAGCCATTTTTTGCTCTATTTTAAAGTCCTTATGTAAAAGTAACTCTACAAGAAGAAAATTCAGGACATTCACTCATAAAATTTCAGCTTTGAAAAGAATCTCAACCCTCATGAATTCTAACGCCTCATTTTGTGACAAGGGAATGGAACCTCAGAGATGTAAAATACCTATGGGCACAGAGACCAATCATCAAAGAGCTGAGACCAGGAGTCAAATCTCCTGAGTACCAGTGCCAGTTGTCATCTCTAATTCATAGCACTTACCTGTCAAGTCTTTCAACATGTGACCCCCAAGCCAGGTCATCATTTCAACCTCCAATTTTGAAATGGGGATGGGAAATTAATGCCACATTATACAGTGATATCATCATCATGAGAACCAAATCCTTGAGCTCTGTTTTTTCACAAGGCCCTGCAGCTTTCATTTTTCAACCTGGCACCTTCTGTTGCCACTAAGTATTCACTTGGAGTTCTTTTTAAAGGAAAGTTTCACACACTTCCTATGGCCTCTACTCTCTTATAGAAGGAGTGACATTTGAGAATTCTGACAGTAAGACATCTCTGACTTCAATCACAGAGTGCGAAAATGAATATTTTCCACATGCAACTTTGAAGGTTGGTGCTCTTTTAACATAGCCTTTCCATTTTACTTGAGATTGACTGCAGGGGAATTGGATGGTAGTTCAAGGAGCACAAGAGAGGATGTTTGATAATCAGTGCCCAGTGTATAAGGAAGGATGATGATGGCACCTCTGTTGTGCCAAGAGAAGGCAAAGCCTGTGGCTCAGGGAGAGATAATTGATCCAAAGAAATTTAGGACTTTCACAGAAGACTTCAATAGAAAACAGTGTGTGCTCAAATTCTGCTTCTAAGGTGGTGTTGACATTGCCTCTGTACCTTTTCTCAAATTCCTACTGATCAGAGAATTTTATATAGTTTTGGTTGGTATCTACTCATACAATATATATGTGTGTCTGTATACATATTTTCTAATATGTACTATATATGATTATATCATCATATAGAGAACTTGAGAAAGGGGAGATGTTTTTAAAAAGGAAATAAAATAACGTAGTGAAAGATGAATATTTCTTTTCTTCTTGGTTAATTTGGAAGAAGGAATTCTTTCTTGAAATTTACTTCGTGGTACTCTAAAGTTTGTAATAACGTCTTTCTTGTAGAAACTACGATGGTTGGGTATTGAAGGCATTAATCACCTTGATGTTAGATAACTTTCTATGCCTATTTCTACATATGTTATAAACTTTACAGTGCATTGTTATCATTTTTACTTTAATAGCCAGTAGTCTTTTAGACCTACCTACCTACTTACTATTTCTGAAGCTTTTCATTGATTTCTGCAGACCTGAGGCTCCATTTGCTATCGCTTCATTCAGCCTGAAGAATCTATTTTAGCATTTCTTTTTTTTATATATAAAAGATTTTATTTATTTATTTGGCAGAGAGAGATCACAAGTAGGCAGAGAGGCAGGCAGAGAGAGAGAGAGAGAGAAGCAGGCTCCCCAGCGAGCAGAGAGCCTGATGCAGGGCTCGATCCCAGGACCCCGAGATCATGACCTGAGCCAAAGGCAGAGGCTTAACCAAATGAACCACCCAGGCGCCCCTAGCATTTCTTGTAGTGCAGGTTTCTAGAGACAAATTCTATTTTTTTGGTGTCTAATAGAAGTTTTATTTCATCTTCAGTTTTGAAAGAGAATTTTGACAGCTCCCATCCCCTTTCAGCCCTTTAACAATATTGCTTCATTTTCTTCTGATCTTCCATTATGATGAGAATTTAGCCATCATTTTTCACCCTAAAAACTGTTTGCCATTATGTAATGTGTCTCCTCCAACCCTGTGGATGTTTTTAAAATTCTCTCTCTCTTTTTTTTTTAACAGTTTGCCTATGATGTGTCTGGGTATACTTATCCATCAAGGGGATTCTCTACACTTGGATTTTTATCTTGATGTCTTCCATTAATTGTGGAAAATTCTCCTCCATAAACTCTTTAAACATTTCTTGTGCACTGCTATATGTCTCTACTCTAAAGTTGTAATTCCATGTCTATTAGACTATTGGATAGTTTCCCCACAATTCAGTCTGTTATAGGCCAAATTATGTTCCTCTAAGATTCCTGTGTTGCCATCCCAACCCCAGTACCTCAGAATGAGACTGTATTTGTTGATAGGGTCTTAAAGAGATAATTGAGTTAAAATGAGTCATTAGGATAGGCCCTAATCCACTATGATTGATGTCCCTATGAGAAGAGAAAAGTTGCACATAGACATGTACAGAGGATAGATCATGTGAAGACACAGAGAGAAAATGATCATCTATTAGCCGAGTAGAGAGACCTCAGAAGAAACTGACCTGACACCTTGATCTCAGACTTCTAGCCTCTGAAAATAAATTTCAGTTGTTTAAGCCTCCCAGTCAGTGGAACTTTGTTATGCTAACCCTAGCAAACTAATGCAGTGTCTTTATATGTTTTTAGTTTAGATAATTTATACTGAGCTATCTACCAATTCACTGAATCTTTTTAATTCTATGTATAGTCCACTCCAACTGTCAACATTTTTCTTTTCCGTATTGTATTTCTCATTTGTTCCATTTCCATATTGTTCTTCATGAACAATTTATTTCATTGTTCTTCAAATAAATAAAATCTTTTATAAAAAAAACTTCATCACAGTTTTCATCTTTCTGCTGAAATTCCCATTTTTAAGTGCATGTTGTCTATGTTTTCTTTTTGTTGTTGTTGGTTTTTTTTTTTTTTTTTACATTTTCCACTAAATCCTTTAACGTATTTGTCATCAAGAGATCCTTTGCCATATTAATCATAGTGATTATAAAGTCCTTGTGTGGTAATCTAGGCCATTTCTGGATCTGCTTCTATTGAGTGTTTCCTCTTTTGACTATCAGTCACATTTTCGTGTTTCTTCATATGTTTCTAATTTGGAGTTTATTTGCCATACATTATATAGACACAGACAGTAGAGACTAAAATAAATATTCATTCCTAGTACATGGCATGTCTCTTCTTCTGTCAGGTGATAGTGTTGGAGAGCTGGATGGTTAATCAATCTAAGCATTAGGGGAACTAAACCCAGGTTTTGTTTCAACTTTAAACAGATTCAGTTCACTATTAGTTTCAACTGTTTTGAAGATCACTGGGGAGTTAGTACTCTTTTCCTTCCTGTTCCACTCCCAGATTTCTGTGCCTGGGAAAACTTTCCTTTATCCTATCCATTGCCCCAACCTTTGGAGGATTTTTCAGTGCCTTTGATGAAGGCCTAGAGTGCCTCAGTGGGATTTCTCTCAGTCCTCTTGCCCTATCTCCAGTATTTGGAAGCCACTGGATTACAAATAAAAATAAATAAATACCTGTAGATTCTAAGAAGATTCTAAGAAGTTTCCTCTCAGCTATCATACCTTACCCAGCTTTCAGAGAGCTGCTTGCATGTGAAGAAGACCTATGCTCCTCTAGGCGGTTTTCTTTCAGTTGAAAGTCCTTCTTTCAGAGACATAACTTGTTAATGTTTAGACATAACTTGTTAATGTTTAGATTCCAGTTCATTTAAACATCTTTGTGTCCTCAACTCTCAGATATGATTTTAAAGCTCTGTGATTTTATAGCTCATCTGGATAGTTATTATTGAGGTAGATATTATCATATCTTAAAGCTTTCTACATACTACTTAGGTGGCAGTCTCTCCTTCTTATTAATTCTTAGGTAAGAAATTCAACCATGTTTGAGGAAAAAATTCAATCATGTATGAAGTGGGCACACAGGCAAACAGGAGACAAACAGGGCACACAGATGCCAAAATATGCAGCTTTTATAGAGATTTCAACTAGTTTGATTTGGTGAAAGTATTTGATACATTAAAGTTATCTGTAGAAAATGAGTAGATGCAGATATTGCTGTAGATGTCCAGCAGTGTTGATAGCAAAAAAATATATATTTCTATGATCTATGATCATAGATCATATATAATTATAGTTAGTATGTGTGGCCTGTCCTTAAGTGAGTTACACTCTAGTTGAGGGAAATAAGATAAATAAATGAACTAATACAAGAAAAATAAATGATACCTCATAGTAGTTGCCACAGATTGAAATTGTATTTTCATTTCCAAATGTATTTAATATATGTCTCTCTGATCACAAGCTTTATTAGCATAGGAACTATGTCTGTTATCTTTATGTTTGTTTTCCAGTCCCTACTTTAGTGCCTAATATATAAATATAACAGTATTCAATAAATATTTGGGAAGTGAATACATAAATGAAAGACACTACTCAATTTTAAAGTTGAGTGAGATTACTTCTAGCTGGGATGATTAAGAAAGGCTTCTTTCAGCAGAAGGTGTTCCACCTGGGCCTGCAAGCCTGGTCAGGATTTAAATGAGATTGAGTTTGAGGCAGGTGAGCCACATAAACAAGAGCCTAGGTGCCCAAATATGCATGCAGCATGTGTGAAGAATGTAAAATGGTTCTGTTTGGTTGAAGTATTTGATGTATGAAGGTGAGTTATGGAAAATGAGGTTGGAAAGGAGGTTTGGGGCCAGAGGGCCTTTTATTTCAATCTAAGAAGTGTTACTTTTATTTTGTAGACAATAGAGAGTCAATGAAGGATGGTGCCCTGAGGAATGAACAGAGCTATGGAACAGGATGATTAATCTGAGAGATATCTGCAGACTGGATTAGGATATGGAGAGATTGGAGGTAAGGGGACAAGTTAGCTATAAATTGCAAGTGAATAACAATGAAGTCTGAAAACAGAGCAGAGAAGGGGAGAATGGAGATATAGTGACATATAATAATTATTCTTACTATTAACAGTTATTTCTGCTGCAACAATCATTTATTGTTCCAGGCACTATACATCTAATGCACTAATGCATCATTTTATTATTTCCACAAGGCAACCCTATCAGGTATATAAAATTAACTCTATTTTACACTTGGGAACATGAAGCACCCACGTCACACCTAGCAATTAGTAGAGTTACAATTTGAACCAGATAATGTACTCCCCAACCCAAGCTTATAGCAACTCCTAGACATGCACAAGTTAAATCTAAAGTCCAAGTAATCCTCTAGATATGGAGTAAAAAGAGAGGGAGTTTCCTACTATGTTGCTTGTAGAATTTCAAATTTATAATAGTAATCCAATGAAAGATATATTTAGATGTATATTTGGTCCATGATGCCTACAGGGTATCCAAGTGAAGAATTTTAGCAGGCAACTTGAAATATAAGACTGAAGTTCAAAAGACAGTCTAGAAATGGAGACTTAGAAAGTTTGAACACAGTGGAAATATTTGAAATCCCTATTGCCAAGACAGAGTATAGAAAATCAGAACAGAAGGGGCAAGGACCAATCCTTTAAGAATGCTTTCATAGAATAGCAGGAGAAAAGGCATGCAGAGAATGAAATCAAGAAGTATCAAAGAGATGGAAAGTGTTATGAGCTGAATTGTATTCCTATTAAAAGATATGTTAAAATCCTACCTCCCGGTATACCCCAGAATGACTCTTTATTCGGAAGTAAGTTTTTACAGATTTAATCAGGTTAAAATGATGTTCTTAGGGTGGGCCCTACTCCAATATGACTGTATATAGACAGACACAGGAAGAAGATGATTTGAAGACACACAGGCAAAAGACATTTGTGTGACTGGACATGAGGTATCTACAAGTCAGGGAATCCCAAAGGTTCAGAGCAAATACCATAAGCTAGGAGAGGCAAGGAAAGACTTTTTTCTGGACCTGTCACAGAGAAAGTGTCCTACCAACTCCTTGATTTCATACTTCTAGCCTCCAGAACTATAAGAATACATTTCTGTGGTTTTAAGCCACCTAGTTTTTGATACTTTGTTACAGCAGTCTGAGAAAAAGAATACAGAAAGCAAATCAAAAGATCTCTATTGGAAAACACACATGTATACCCATAAACACACATACACACATTTACCTCACACATGCAAGATCAGACTGTTTTAGAGGCCCCCTAGCTAGCTCAGCCAGTTAGGTGACTAACTCTTGATTTTTAACTCAGGTCATGATCTCAGGGTCATGAGATGGAGCCGAGTAGAGCTCGGGCTCAGTGTGGAGTCTGATTAACACTGTCATCATCTCCCTGTGCCTCTCCCCTCCCGCTTGCCCATGTATATGCACGTTCTCTCTCTCTCTCAAAAAAAAAAAAAAAAAAAAAATCAGACTGTTTCAAAAAGATAGATAGGAATGATCTAAGTGCAAAATGCTATAGAGATATCCTTGAGCATAAAGACTGAGCAAATTCTATCTTATTTGACAATTCAGTGCTGATTAGCAACCACTGAGGGATCTGTTTCAGCATGGTGGTGAGGAAAGAAACACATTTCAATTCAAATACCTACAGACACCAGACAGTAAACTAACATATGGAAAATACTGGATTGTAAGATGAGAGCAAGTGGTGAAGACGAAGGCAGCATGCTCATAAGGCATTCATTTTTTTTCTTTTAATTACTAGGATGGCAATGAAAACCACACTTACAGGCCATGAATGTACATCCTTTGTGTCAATGAATAAGTGTGTTATCACTAATTCTCCAACTCCAGTGGTATGAGAAGAACAGAGAAAGAAGTTTAAGATTATGGGACAAAAGGAAAGAGGACTTTTTTTAAAAAAGAATACTGTAGAAAATATCTGCAGGTTGAAACTGAACATTCCATGCACAAATGAAATGAAAATGCCATATGTTTTATGACCATAAAATTATGAGTGATTGTGATAAAATCTATGCATAATAATGCCATGCTCCTTAAACTAACTGTATTCTTCCTTAGACAATGCTATTGTTCAAAATATGTTTCAAAGAATTTGTTTGCAATTGGAGATTAGTAATCACTTTTGAATGCCATAAGAAATTCAATATAATTATTTAATAGGCATCATACCATTTTGAGGCAAAATGTTATTACTAAACCTAATAATTATCCTGAGTCTTCTGACTTGCTTTTGGATAACAATCAAATCTTATCTTGAAGATGAATATTAGCCATGACTGAGGAGAATCTTGAATCACTTGGATAAGGTGTGTTTTTCAAGGAATTTGTCCATTTCATCAACTCTGTCAAATTTATTGATATAGAATTGATCATAATACTCTTTTATCCTTTTAAATGTCTATAGAACCTATAGTGAGGTTTTCCCTTTCATGGCTGATATGGCTATCTGTGATTTTTGTCTTTTCCTAAAAACTTTTGCTAGGGGCTTACAAATTTTATAAATATTTTCAAATAGCCCAATTTGGCTTTGTCAGTTTATCTATTGTTTATTTTTTATCTCATTAATATCCAGTCTTATCTTTATTGTTCCTAAATTCTACTTAGCTTACTCTTCTTTTCCCTCACTTCATAAGATGAAAACATACGCAGTGAGTTTATACCTTTCCTATTTTCTAATACAGACATTTACAACTATATGCTTTCCTCTAAGCATTGCTTTACCTTTGACCCACAAATTTTGATATATGGTGTTTTCATTGACATCCAGTTCAAATATTTTCTAATTTGCAATTTTCTCTCTGACCCACAGGTTATTTAAAAATAAATTAGTTGGTTTTCAAATATTTGGGTATTTTTGGTAGATATTTTACTATTATTGATTATTGATTTGTGTTGTGATAAAAAATGTACTTACAAAATTTCATTTGCTTTTGAAATTTATTGAGACTTATGACCCACCATTTACTCAATCTCAGTGAATTCTCTATATTAAGTCTTTCTATTGAAAATAAAGTATACTGTATATTTTGGGGACTTAATGTGGGCTAATATGTGTTTGAGGGCTTATAAATGTTAATTAAATTCACTTGAATGATAGTGCTGTTTACATCTATATTTTTTGTCTGCTTATTTTACAAATTACTGAGAAATAGGTGTTATAATTTAAAAAGTGTATTTTTTCTACTCCTCCTGTTGACTCTATCAATTGTGTTTCTTGAATTTTAATGCTCACTTATTAGGTGAGCATTAAATATATGTATTAAGGATTGCTGTATCTTTCAAATGAAATGTTTCTCTTAGTATTTAATATTCTGCTTTATAGCTTATAATACTTTTCTTTGAAATTTACTTTTTTGGATGTTAGCTATGGCAGCTTTATGTTTATAGTTTATACAGTATAATCTTCCATTATTTTACATCCAACCTATCCATATCTTTGTATTTAAAATGCATGTATTATAGACAGCATATAGTTAGGTTTTGATTTTTTATCTCTGTGATAATCCTGCACTTTAAATGAAATATTTACCCATCCCATGGACATTCAAAAGAAGGTGATGAGGCATTAGAAACAATTTATAAAAGAATTTTGGATGTATGTTACATTGTAGTTACATTGGGATAGTAGTTACATTGGGATAGACATGACTATTTTGATGAATACAACAGTGGAATACTAGTAAGTTCATTTAAATGGACCAAGTAAGTGCACAAGCATCCTCCATTTAACATGTGGTATATTCATGGAATGCTTTGACCCATAGCTTATATTCCTGTTTGTTTCCATAACTTTTAATTATGCCCTATTTGTTCACAGTCTTTTAAGACTTTCCAGTTTATGTTAGAGAAATCACCTCCCATTTTCTATCACATATTTGATTATATCTAAGTTTCTAGGGATCAGATGGCAGCTTTTAGTTTATGAGAAGCCAAGAAACGGCACATTTCTCATATTTTTATTCAATTAATTTTGGCAGGGCTGCTTTTTGCCAGCTTATTCACTTCACATGTGAACAAAAAAAGAAAACAATAAATATTTTTAAAAATAACAGTCTCCATGGAGTCACATTACATTTGGCTTCTGTGGAATACATCTGATTGTATATGTGACAGATGTAAATTAATATGGTAGTACCAATGAACTCACTTAACAACATATTTTTCTCTTAAGTGTTTTTATTTTAGCTGCATTTATTCTTAGTACACTGAAAGTTTTTGAATAGTCGTACTTGCCACTCTAACACTAAATAGCTCTAAATTGCCCTGCTATTCTACTATAGATGGACGTGGGTAGGGCCATAATATTTGAGTTACTTCTATATTTTTTGTGCGGGAAATGTAACAATTGATCTCTAATTGGAAGACTATCATAAACAGGGAAAAACAAAATGTGAGAATTCATAAATTTGGTAACTTAGTGGATATTTATATACTAATTCTTGTTCTTATACATTTGATCAAAATCATACAGCTATCACCAGAGCAAGAAGTAAAAAACAAATCATCTGGCAATAATTTTAATATTCTTGCTATTACAATAAATTCAATAAATTTTACCTTTAGAATATTTCCTCCTCCTTTTTGTTAATATGTAGGTCAGCCTTTATCATTCCTGGCTAGAATAATGCAAGTGCCCTATTTTGCTTCCCTATCTATAGTCCCTTCTTACTGTAATTAATCTCAAACAGTTTTATAGTCTGATTTTTCTTAAACCAAACTTGGATCATGTTGGTGCCTCTCCATTGTCCAATTAGTCTAGGATTCTTTAAATATTTCTATCATGTCTACATTCAAAACTGTCACTGTCTAAAATCATAAGTCAGTAACAGAAATCTGGCTTAGAATCCTTCCAGGTTTTGTCTTCTCTTGCTTCATTCTCAATAGTGCCCTTTGTTCATGTAGCAATAAAATTTAAACATTCCTGTCGGGCCTCATCTTTTTTTGGCTTTCTGTCTTGGGTCCATCATCATTTTTCCCAATTTAAGGAAAATTCAACACTTGTTTCTAAACTTGTGGCTATTTTTTTCCTGTTGCTGTCTCATACAATAGTACAGAGGCCTTGAGTTTGTTCTAGTTCTAGAAAATTACCACAAGGCTCTTAATATTATAGGAGAGACTTGAACTTCACCATTATATGAATCCCATTAAAATAGACTTTAAAGGCAAGGTGCAAGGAAGTCTGAAGGAAGATATAATTTCTTTTTATTTTGAAACCTTATGTGTTTTAGATATAATTTGGATAGGAAAAGGTTACAGATGGCAGAAACCTAATTTAAACAGGATCTAGTACAAAAGATAATTTATTGTTTCAAATAACTAGTAGTTAGATTTAAGGCTAGTCACAGACCAAGGTGTAGTCAGAACTCAATTGACATCAACATGAATCTCCCCTTCTCTTTATCTGTTTGTATTATCTGCTTTGCTTTATTCATAATGGGGTTAGAGAACTTACAGATTCAAATATTTCCCTCTAAAAAAAAAAAAAAAAACAAGATTGATTTTCATTTGGAACATTCTGGGTCAAAAATCTCATTTGATTTCTGGTGTGAAACGAAATTCATTTACTAATTTTTCTTGTCCAATCTGTAGAGCACTGTTAGTTATCTAACCAAAATTTATTCCCTTCATCGGTCCAACTCTTAGGTAAACTTTGATTTTGTTAAAATATTAATTCTTCCTCCATGTGATTCAGGGAACAGTGATCCTATTCATAATAACCCTGGGGTAAATCCTGACATTTGTAGACCAAATATTATAATCCCATCTCTTTTGGTTAAAGGTTTTAGGAACAGACATGTGAACTAACTTTAGCCAATGAGAAATAAAGTATAGTCATCTGGGAGTGGAAATGGGGTTTTAGAAAAGGCTTCCTGCTACTGAGAAGCATAAACAAGTAGAAAAAGCCACCTTTCCCCCCTGCCAACATCCTTACGCCTGAATGTGATTAATGATGCTGATGCAGTCACCTGATGACCTAAGCATGATGCCAACACAGGGAGAAGAATACAGTCAAGAAAATTACAGAGAAGGAGAGATTAAAGCCTGAGAAACTGCGTACAGCCAGCGCTGCCTCGCTCCTTCCATATATGTAGACTATAAACGCTTTATTGTTTAAGCCAGTTTGAGTTGAAATTTTCTTTTGCAAGCAAAAGCATCTTGATTGATATGCCTATGGTACCTGAGAGGGAAATGTGTAGGTACATGTCTGAGGATGTGTGGCTCAGAAAACTTAGCTGGAAACGTGGGATTTCTAGATTAGTGACTTCAAGTTGACTCCAACAATCTGTTCTTTAAAGGGCTATAACTATGAGTTCCCATTAAAATATGGGCTTTGCTCAACAAATCACTTATTGGATATAAAAACATGGTTATGAAAATTCTAAAAACCCGAATCTCATAAAGCACAGAAGTAGAGAAAAAAAATATATTGTAGGAGTATTGTTTAGCAACGATGGATACAGATCTGTGTTCAGATTTCTTCTACTAAGAGTGAGAATAAATTGAGAGGAGTTATATTTCAGTATTAATTTTAAACAAAGGGTGATTTTTTTTTTAGTTGAAGTCTCTCTTGGGGATTAGTAACTTAATTATATATTTAAGAGTCACAGTATCTTGTTGGAAGGAAGTCAGACAATTAAAACACATATTTTATACTGTGATAATAAACAGAGGGGAGCCTCGGGGGTGCAGTTGGTTAAGCATTTGACTCTTGGTTTGGGTTCAGGCTGTGATCTCAGGGTCCTGAGATCGAGCCCCATCTATGCTAAGACTCTCCTATCCTCTGCCCTCTCCCCTCTCTCAAATAAATAAATAAATCTTTTAAAAAAGACAATCATTAAGTAAAAAGGTGAAAAAGCTATTTAAAAAGTCAAAGACCCTGAATAAGAACAAATATGAGTTTAAAATTTCAAATATTCAAAACTGTGGCTCATTTCAACTTGCAAAAGTGTCAGAAAAGAGGGCCATTAGGAGGACAAAAAGAAGTGAGGAGAGGCAAAGCAAACAAAAAGAAAGGCAAAAACATAAATGAGTTTATTTTCTAAAGTGTGTAGAGGGCTAAGTACCATATCAGTTATATTCAACACAATTAGGAGGCTTAATAGTGGTAAGAAGACATACAGAGATAGATAGATAGATAGATAGATAGATAGATAGATAGATAGATAATAGATAGATAGATAGATAGATAGATAGATAGATAGATAGATAATTGACAGATAGATGATAATTGATATATAGATAGATGATAGATAATTGATAGTTGATAGATAATCAATAGATGATAGATACATAGGGATAAATACAGATAGTTGATAGGTGAGAGAGAGAAAGAGGAGGGAGGGAGAGAGATTGAAAAAGGGAGAGATTGAGAGAGAGAGAGAGATGTGCTTCCTATAATAGCAAAGAACTCCCCAGGACCCAACATTAAATTAACTTTTCTAAAGTTCACTAAGTGGAGAATGCCTGCCACAATGATCTTCTGCTTACTTGGCAAAAGTAGAAGTTAGAAGCTGTGATGAGAACACTGGTGGTGTTTAGCAACTTTCCCTGGTATACAGTGTTAAGCCAGGCAGTGGTGTTTCCCTGTGAACTCCATCTCCAAACCCCTCCCTACTTCCCTTTTTGAATGGCATGCAATGTCTTGAAATGTCAAGTCTCACTGTGCAATTATGTAATTCAACCTACACTAATCAGGTGATTATGCAATTAGGAAAATCCTAAGATTTTAGCTGTTTGTTCCTTAATGTTTTCTTGATGGCCCTGACTGTGTAACTCTGCACAAACCTCTCTTTCCAGAACTGGATGGAGTCTCAGAGAGATTCTCCTCTCCAATCAATCACCTCTGAGATCTTTTTTAGACCTTGTTTCTTTGGACTGTGAAGATTAAGAAACCATTATCACAATGGGATGTTGGCTTAATCATATGCCAACACAAGTTTTCCCTACAAATAGGCTTCTTGGTCACTTTCTTCTCTCAGAAATGGCTTTTGCATTGTTCCCACTCCTATTATTTCAAGACTTTTACCTGACACTATATATTGGAGTTAATAAGGTAAATGAACTTTATTTACAGAGAAGAGAATGGTATGCTCTTACGGGAATCTGTGGCCTTCAAAGGCTTAATCCTCCAGAAAAATGAGGTATGCTTATTATTCAGGCCTACAGGATTTAAAGGGTAAAACCATTCATGCATCTTTGCTTTCACACATGTAAACCACCTTCTTTTTTACTTTCTCTTTCTAGTTTCAAACTAAAGAATAAAGTTCATTGCTGATATATAAACTAATTTCCACTCATCATAGGCTTCCAAAGTGGCTGGCTGTGCCACTGTTTAAATTCAGAAAAAAAAATACAGTGATGCTAGCACATTGAGTTAGTGTCTGCAGCAGATAGAAATTAATACCATATAGCTGATATTTTTTCTTTAGGAACACTGTATCATTCTCATTTGGTGAAGCTTATACCATTTTTATACTAGGTGTAGTCTGTGAACCAGACTGTTTGCTACTGGTCTACAGTAAGAGAAGTAAAGAAACTGAAAATAAAGGTTTAGAGACATAGCAAATTCACAGTGATTTTTTAATCTAACAAATATAATAATAATAATGGTAAGAATAATTGAGCACGTTGGGGGAATAAGAAGAGTAGAGAAAAAGAAAGCATGTAATAAAAATGTGATTTAGTAGACAAAAGGGTAATGACAGCCAATTTTCATAACTAGGGAATCACAACCAAGTAAACATTATACATGGATGACTCATAATATTTTGTATATTATGCAATGGCCAAAAAATTAATAAACCCAGTCCTTTAATTGAAAAACAAATGTTTAACACATCTGATCACAGTAATCATCTAAAGAGAGAAAATGTGGTAGTATTATATGTTTTAACAAAATTAAAAGATAAAAATTAAGTTGCATTCAGCACAATGGGTCATTGAAAATTGGAATGTGTGATTAAGACTTAAAGCAGACGTCTTTTTGTAAATTTTGCCTTCATTCCCAACCTGATTGATTCATTCTTTCATTACTTAAGGTAGGTTCCAGGATTATGATTAGATTAGTTCTGGAAAATACATTCCACAGAAATGTAAGAGAGAATAGGGTTAGATTGAAACAAACAAACAAACAAATTCCTGTAACCTGTAACCACTCCTTGGCTCTGAAATAAACAACAGCTAATTCATATATAAACCAAGACTACAATTTAAAATGTCTGCCTTGCTGTTCCTGTTATTTACAATTCCCCTAGAGAGAAAATAGAAAGTCATAAAGAAATTTAGCAATCTACTTTTATCTCTTTTATTGGCTTTTTAGCTAAAGTTTGATTTTTTAGTGGTTGTTCTAGGGTCTCCAGTGTACATCCTTAACTTAGGATAGTTTGCCATTTATTAGTATTACACCATTTAGATAATATACCACTTGTATGTATTTGTAAGAACCTCACAATTTTGTAATTCATTTATGTCCTCCCATCTTTCATAATAAATACTGTAATATACTTTATTTACATCTAATTATGAACCACAAGATACATTGCTATTGTTTTTGCTTTAAAATTACCAATTATCAGTTAAATACACTTAAAAATTAGGGGTAAAAATCTTAACATTTAGCCCCCCAACCCCCTGTTTACACTTGTACAGCTCTTCATTCCTAAGGATAAATTTTTTCCTTCAGCCTAAAGTAGACTTCTTTAAACATCATTTATAGAACCAGTTTGGTGTTAATAAATAAGCTTAGCTGGTTTGGGTTTGAAACTGTCTTAATTTTGTCTTCATTTTTTTTTTTTTAAAGATTTTATTTATTTGACAGAGAGAAACACAGCGAGAGAGGGAACACAAGCAGAGGGAATGGTAGCGGGAGAAGCAGGCTTCCTGCTGAGCAAGGAGCCCGATGTGGGGCTCAATCCCAGGACTCTGGGCTCATGACCTGAGCCGAAGGCAGATGCTTAACGACTGAGCCACCCAGGTGCCCCTTGTCTTCATTTTTGAAGGGTATTCTTACTGCATATAGAATTTAGGTGGGCAGCACTCAAAGAAAGTCATTCTATCATCTTCTAACTGGTATTTCCCCCTGTAGGTACTGAAGTTACCTCATCCCAGTCTGGATACTTTTAATATTTCTTTTTCTTTACCATCAGTCTTCAACAATTTGGCTATGGTTTACATGGCTGGTTTTCGTTCTATTTATCCTGCCTAGGATTTGTTGAGTTTCCGCTACCTTGTGTTGATATTGTTCATTAGATTTAGGAAAGATTTCAGCCATTATTTCTTTTTTTCTTTTCTTTCATCCTTTCTTCCTCCCTCCCTCCCTCCCTCCCTCTTCCTCCCTCCCTCCCTTCCTTCTTTCCTTCCTTCCTTCCATATGAATCAATCTGAGTTTCTCTCTGTTTTCATTGTAGAATTCCAACTACATGTATATCATATTGCTTGCCTCCTTATTAAATTCACTGGAGTGCTATTCATTTTTTTTTTTTTTGTCAGTCTTTTTTTTCTTTCTGTGCTTCAGACTGGATTATTTGCATTGCCTGTCTTTGAGTTACTAGTGTCTTGCTCTGTAGTTTCCAAATTTCTGAAAAACCTATTCATCAATTTTCATTTTGGATTATTTAATTTTTACTCCCACTTTTTTCATTTGGTTCCTTTTAAAATGAAGTTCCTCATTTTTTCACTTGTTATGCCCTATTATATACATCATTTTATCCTTTAAATCCTTGAACCTATTTATAAAGACTATTTAAAGTTCTTGTCTGGTAATTCCAAAATCTATGTTATCACTGGGTCTATTTCTATTGACTATTTTACCATTCTGAACACTCTCAACATTGTTGAGCGTCTGGACTGAGTGAGTATTTAGTTCTGAGTTTTATTCAGGTAAGCAATTAATTTACTGATGATTCCACCTGATTCTGTTAAGTCTTGGTTTTATGTTTTGCTACAGAGGTTTTAGAATAATACTTATTCTGGATCTAGAATTACACTATAACTAAGGCATGTCTATTTGAGGGTCTTAGATCACTAGGATTAATGACCAGGGTGAATGGCAAATCTCTCTAGTTCGGTTGGTGAGGAGTCCCTGGAATATTTTGTTCAGCTCAGAGATCTTCAGTCTCTCTCCTTTGACAGACTTCTCATTGTCTTGCCTGACATACACAGTTTAGTATCTGGCCAAAAATACCAAATGGTATAATGTAGATATTTTGGGTTTATTCTCTATATAACTTTCTCCTGTCTTGTGCTGCTTCATAAACTCCAGTTACTTCAGGAGTCCTGAACTCATCTCTACCTCAGCTCAGTGAGGACTCTCATGGACATTACCTGTGTATGCTCAGTGTAAAAATTTAGTCAGAATCTGAGACAACAGTGGGGTCCACCTCATAGGTTTCCCTGCTCTGAAAAATTATAGTACTTATTTCTATGGTGTAAATTTGAAAAAAAATTTGCTTTATATATTTTGTCCCTCTTTAGAGTTGCTTATGGCCTGAGAGTTAGTCCAATAACAGTTATTCCATCATGGCTGGAAGTGAAACTTCATCAAAATATTTAAATGAGTATTTTGCATTATAATGAGATCACTTCAGTGTACATACTGGAATTATACCTAAGGTAGAGTGTCAAGACCTCCAAAGTCTGCTATAAGCTGGCATAATAAATAATAATAATAGTAACAATAACAACAATTATATTATATTATATTTTGTATATAATTTATATATAAATATAATATAATTTAATTAAGTTATAATTATATAATCATTATATATTATTTAATCATATAATTAAATTGTAACATTATAATTATTTAATTATAATTATAATATAATAATACATTATAATAATAATTATGGTAATAAATTTAAGATAGTCCTACATTTTCATTTTTTCCCCAAATACTTTTATTTTATTTTTTCAGTGTTATAGGATTAATTTTCCATGCACCACACCCAGTGTTCCATGCAATACATGCCCTCCTCAATACCCACCACCAGGTTCACTCACCCCCCACCCCTCCCCGCCAAAACCCTCTGTTTGTTGCTCAAAGTCCACAGTCTCTCATGATTCATCTCCCCCTCCAATTTCCCCCCATTCACCTTTCCTTTCCTTCTCACAATGCCCTCTGTTTTTTTCCTTATGTTCCACCTGTAAGTGAGACCATAAGATAATTGACTCTCTCTGCTTGACTTATTTTACTCTGCATAATCTCTTCCAGTCCTGTCCATGTTGATGCCAAAGTTGCGTATTCATCCTTTCTGATGGAGGCATAATATTCCATTGTATATATGTACCATATCTTCTTTATCCATTCATCTGTTGAAGGGCATCTTGGCTCTTTCCACTGTTTGGCGATTGTGGCCATTGCTGCTATGAACCTTGGGGTACATGTGGCCCTTCTTTGTACTGCATCTGCTTCTTTGGGGTAAATGCCCAGTAGTGCAATTGCAGGGTCATAGAGTAGCTCTATTTTTAATTTCTTGAGGAATCTCCACACTGTTTTCCAAAGTGGCTGCACCAACTTGCATTTCCACCAACAGTGTAAGAGAGTTCCCCTTTCTCCCCATTCTCTCCAACATTTGTTGTTTACTGTTTCGTTGATTTTGGCCATTCTCACTGGTGTAAGATGGTATCTCAATGTGGTTTTGATTTGCATCTCCCTGGTTAGTCCTACATTTTCAATTTCTGAGTAGTATAAACACTTTTAAGGACTTCCCCTGACATCATGGATATTTTACTTATATTGTTAAATAACATCCTTTTAATATCTTAGACTCCTAAAAATATAAAATATTATATATACATCCAAATTATATATTATTCAAATTACTTCAAATTGTGTGTATGCATGTGTATGTGTATATGTGTGTGTATGTATACATACACACAAAAACACACACAGACTATTTATTTGCCTGTGCTACAATAAGAAGCTTGAAAACAGAGGCAACATCTTTTTCCATTATGCTGGCACACAGTTAGATTTTTATATTTTAGGTTCTAAAAAATGGTCTCACTAATGTTTTGTGGTTTTGACCCTATAGACATTTTTAAGGCAGCATTTCCCAAGTGTGCTCAATGAAAACAGGGCTCCAGTATGAAATAAATTTGCAATATTCTACATTATACTTTCCTATATATATCATATATTTTACCTTGGAGATTTACAATTCACATCAGCATATTAAGTGGACTGAGAAACCCTCATGTAAAGATATGAATAGCTTTATTTAATTTTTTCCTAAATTTACTTGATTGACAACCCCCTTGTATGCTTCACCCATTGCTATTTTGAGGTTTGGAAAACAATTCTTTAAGTATGTATACTAGCAGTAGTATAGAGAGGACAAAGTTTTTTTTCTAACTTTGGAAGATACCTGGGGAAGTTGACATTACATAAAATGATTACACAAGAGATAGTAGAAAAATGTTTCCTGATTACAAGCAAGTGAGACTCAAGAGGAAATTGATCAGGTCAAGAATGAGATTCAAGTTATGACTGGGAAAGATTATAAACTGAACAAAGTATGTGCACACTCTTATCTCTCTCCCCAGTTTGTTTCTCTCCAAATCCTTGGTTCCCAGTTGTCTCAGGAGAATGAAACATTGGTGTGATCAGTACCTGGGCAGGGCAAATAAAAATCTGACTCTCAGTCTTCCACATGCCTTTTTTATAGTTAAGAGTATTGCTAGAGGAACTGAAGAGAATCCTGAGGATCTTCAAAGTTATATAAGCCCTGGGATAGTATTCCAAATGAAAGAAGTTCACAAGAGTGGATACCACAGAACAAAGAGGTATTTTTGGTTTGTTTCTTTGATGACAGTCCTCCCAAACATTTCTCAAATCCTAGCACATAATAACCAATTCTTCTGCGTACATTTGCCAATAAGTGTGGTGAATGAAGGAGGTATTCTTGCCTTGTAGAAAATATAATGAATGTATTTGGCTGCAGAAGACATGGATTGAGGTTTCTGAAGCTTCACCAATTAATGCTATAGGACTTATGTAGTCTATCAGACTCAGTTTGTTCATCTGTAAAATAGGATTAGTAAAATCTAGCTCAGAGATATGCTGTCAAAGGAATATAAAATGTTTGTAAGTGTGCTCTCAAAACCATGAATTTTTAAAACAATATAAAGAAATAATTTTACTATCGTCTAGAAAATGTAAACTATAGGTGTTGGGAGACAATTTTTCATGGATGTCATATTTTAGCATGTCTTGGTACATGCTTTTGTTTTGGGATACCTTTTCAAGGGTGTTTATATAGCAAACAGCCTTGGAATATAGAAGCTATGTTTTCTGCTAGAGCAAAAGGAAGGATTTCCTTAGAACCTTGGAAGATCGAGATGGCATCTCCCTTTAGAGTAAAGGATAGGCTAACTTTTCATTATGAAAAATTTGGGTTCCTTGAGATCAGGGTTCCTCTCCTATAATACAAGACACTGTGCATGCAGGTGTGACCTGATATCACCCTGTGGAACCCAGAGCTCTAATAACTAGTGTAGAAAATACTGACACTCCAGATACCATGATTCCTATAATAAAAAAAATTCTTTTCCTCTGATCCAGAAGTTTTACATAAAGGGTAAATTGACATTTTTTGACAGTAGGCATGTATCTTTCTGAAATAATTTGTATGTATTGTAGCCTAAAGACAAAAAGCTAGAGTTCACATGGCCTCATGTATTTTATTTTATTTTTTTAAAAGATTTTATTTATTTATTTGAGAGAGAGAGAGAGAGCAAGCATGAACAGGGAAAGGAGCAGAAGGAGAGGGAGGGAGAAAGAATCTCAAGCAGACTCCCTGCTGAGTCCAACACATGACTTTATCCCACAGCCCTGAGATCATGACCTGAGCAGAAACCAAGGTCAGATACTTAACCAACGGAGCGACCCAGGCACCCCAGATATTTTATTGATATGATTAAATTATCACCTTCAAATATATTGGAGTCTTGCAATTAAGAGAAAAATGTATTTAACATTCTGAGTTTGGTATGTTTGTATTTATTTACTAGCCAAAAATAAGATTGAGAGACAACGAAGAAAATGCTATATTAAACCTGTACTCTTTTGAAAACATACTCTAGAAAAATCCTGTGTTATACAGTAAAAAGAACTTTTGACATTCTTGTTCTACATCGTTCATGTAAATAAAAGTCAGCACATCCTTAAATTAGTATTTATTTTTAAATAAACAAGTATGAAATAAAAATAAAGCAGCAAATGATCTTAAAATAAATTCAAATTTCTCTAGAGAGCCTAATGTTTCCACTTAAATATTTTCCATCCTGGCTGAAAACAAAAGGAAAAAAAAATGTATTTATCTCTCCTATCTAATTTTATAAACTATAAGTTCATAAGATTCTTGTTAGAGTTCCCAAATCAAGAATGCTAAGAAGTACTTAATTAATTAGTGAGTTCATTTAAATGGTGCCCTTAGAGACAATTTTCCCTTGTTTTTTATTTTACCTAAAAGGCCTCAGGACATTTAACCAATATCTAGTGTAGTCATTCTTTACAGTAAAAGATAAGAAGGCAGTCATAATCCTAGGAATGGGAGCATCTGGTAGACACATGCACATTTCTTCACCCTCAAGTAGATTTAATTTGCTACAAATAAAAACAAATAGGGAGGACATCACCTCTCAAATTATCCTCGATGGTCTTTGAGCTAACAATCTCTTATGCCTGGAGCTATCAATCTCCCACAAGCAAAAGACTATCTCTTCGCTCCAATTAAATGAGATCCAAATGAATTCTCTTTTGATCTAGAGGCTGAATTTCAGGTCAGCTTCCCAAACAGGGATACTAAAGTAAGGGATTAAACTACAAATTCACTTTAGAAATTTTAATGAGAATATCTCTTATTTTCCATAATTTCTTTACATAACTAAAGCACAGAGTGTGGCAGAGATCTGCCCAAGCTTATGGCATTGGAGACACTACGGGAACTTTCTGGATAGGCAAACAAACATCCTGTAAGCTTAACTGTGACATGTGAAATTAATACATTCATGTTTCTTTCTTGTCTGTTTCTTTCAAAAGGCTCAATTTTTATACAGGATTTAAAGACTTGGGAAGGGGATCAGATTTTAAAAATTGTTTTATAACCAAAAGTCCATGTGTTCTATTTAAGGGAATAAATTGAGAAGCTGCAATTTAAGTCAGATTTGTGAGTGTTCCAATATGAAGCTTTATTGGATTTTCAATTATAATTAACAGAATAATAACCAAAGATGTAAACAGAAACAGAAATGATTGTACTATCAAACACCTGCTTCATAATTATTTGAACAACAAAATGTTTTTGAGTCTCCCACTTATTTATAATCCTGGCATGTTTTTTTAAATGCCTGTCTATGTATCAATCTGCTTAATTATTTTACAGCTCTCCATGAGACAAAAACAGCTCAAAAAATAATCTGATTCAGGTGACAAACTAGAAGCAATAAGTCTAGTACTAGGAGCTCAGTTGCAAGTAAAGCTGAAAGACTAGGCAAATGCAAAAGTATTTGAAAGTTTTCATGAAGTAAACCCTTACTCAAAGGGTATTGCAATGGCCCGAAAATGTCAATTTAGAACTTAGATTCAGTGGATTCATAATAATCTTATAACCGAAAGGTGGGAACAGCTTGGAAGCTGTCTTTAGAGAGTTATTGCTGAATAAAAGCTGGCCTCTGCCATTCTCCCATAAAGGAGACTATGTACAGTTTTCATTTGGCATCCTAACAATCTTATATTTGGTTTGAGCAGTACATTTTCGTTTCATTCATCATTTAAAGACAGATAATCAGAAAGTCATTACATTGGCCGACACCAGACCCTTCGCTCGATTGTACCGTAATTGAGCACTGTAGAGCGTGTGCCAGATCTAATGGATAATGAATATATTATGTCAGTAGAACCGCCTCAGTGAAGCTCCAAGGGAATAGACAAGGGGGTTGTGGTGGTGACATATAGGGTCACAGATATTGCACTGATTTACTGATGGAGTGATTCTGTAATTAGTTAATCAATGATGGGTACTGCACTATTTGTGCACATCCCACTTTGCAAACAGAAAAATATGTGAGTGGACAAGTCACCATTTATTCAACATAGTTTAGAAGGAAGATTAAGATGTAGACATGAGCCAGTTTATATTACGACAAGAATATATAGCACAGCTATTATATTACCTTTTTATCATAGCCTGGTCAGGTAAGATTTTATTTATTTATTTATTTGAGAGAGAGACAGAGAGAGCAAGAGCTGGGAAGGAGTAGAGGGGGAAGGAGCGGGAGAGACTCTTAAGCAGACTCCCTGATGTGTGCAGAGCCCTACTTAGGGCTCCATCCTAGGACCCTGGCATCATGACATGAACTGAAAGAGTTGGACACCTAACTGACTGAGCTACCCTGGTGCCCCTCCTTTACTTTCTGTAGAATAATGGAATCAGTGCAGAAATATATAGATAATCTCATTCCATGATGATTTCCTTCTATTTTAGAATTAACTATATTCAAGAGTTTTTCATGCATAAGAAATACTTAAGCACCTAATAATAACAGTAATAATATTGACAGTATTGGTAATATCATTATATAAAATTATTGATTTTATTTGAAATTTCAGCATATTGTAATTAATCCAGTAATTACTTCAGTATTTACTTCAATAAATGAATTATCTCATTTATTCAAAACAAACCTAGTAGATAGATATTATTATTATTATTATTATTACCAACAGTCTACAGATTTGGAAACAAAAGCATATATTAATAACAAGACCACAATGTTTTAAATGGCCAAAGCAGCACTCAAAATTGACTGCGTAACTCAAAACCCATATTTATAAACATACTATTTTAATATCTTCTTAGCCTGACTCAAATAATCAATTTATTATCATTATTATAAAGTCATTTTCTCACACTAACACTTAGGAAAGTGTTGATTCAGGGGTATCCAATGACCTTGGTAAATTTGGACTTCCCAGCAGTCTAAGATACATTCACCCAAACGTCATCCTTGGTCTCCTTCACTTAGGATCAGACATGAATTGTGACCCACTAGCTTTTCTACCTTCTTCTGGATCCTTTCTTTTTATCTCAAAAACATTTCCCCTAATAAATTTCTTGTACATAATCCTGTCAAAGTGTTTGCTTCTTAGAAGACCTAGACTAACATAGATATTGGCTAAAATTATTTCAACCTTAATGTACCTAAAGACATGGTTTGAAGAAGACCAATAAACACCAAGCAGAATTAAAAACAAAACAAATGATCAAAAAACCTGAAATCTAATACAAAGAATAAAATATTTAAAGCAGACATGGGAAAAAAAGATCTATCGCTTTCAAAGAAAAAAATAAGTCTAATGTTTGACTTTTCCAAAGAAATGGTGAAAACTAACTAAAAATGGAATGCTAATGGAAAATATTTGCCACACTAGTATTCTATAACAAACAAAAATATTTTTTAATAAAAAATACAAAAATTTTCTCACAAACAAAAATGAGAATTTGTCACCAAAAGAACCATACTCAAAACATACTAAAGTTATTTATGCTGACAAAAGAAACATGGTCCTAGATGGAAACAGTATTTCAGGAGAAATAAGGAACATTGAAAAGGGTATTTATGTGTTAAATCTAAATTAATATTGCTTCTTAAAGCATTCAAGAATAAGTTCTTGTGTGTTTAAAACATATGTATTATTAAAATATAGCACAAAAGGAAGTGGGGATATGAATGGAGTTAAAATATTTTAAGGTTCGTGGAGTATAGGGAGTTATAAAATTATTTGAAGGTAGATGCTAATAATTTAAGAATGCAGACTGGAGTTTCCCCGTAGGTGAGTACATGGAGATGCAGAGAGAGTGGCACACTCAGAGAGGACATGTAAACTCTGCACCCTTACCCCATACCTTGCCCTTTGCATCATTTCATCTGGTTATTACTTTATATCCTTTGTCATATCATTTAGTAAACTGGTAAGTGTAAAAAATGATAAACAAGAATGTATGCTGTAATTTCTAGGTTAATCATTTAAAATTAGTAAAATAAAACAAATTAATAAAAATGGTTGATTATTTGAAGAGAAAGAAAGATGGAGAAAAAATTTTTAAAAAGAATTGGAAAAAAAAAGAAAATACTAGATTTAAACACAAATTTATCAGTAATTATACTAAACATAAGTGAAGTAAATGTACCAGATAAAAACCAATATTTTTAAGTGTGGAAAAAAATGCAACTAATTGGTCTAGAGTGTAGAATACACTTAATTAAAGCTCATAGAATGAATAAGTTTGACACAAATCCTCCCTTCTAGGTCTACATTGTACCATAGCAGGAAATGGTTATGTGTAACATGCCAAAAGGCAAGAAGCAAATATTACCAACTCTATCTTACATATTCTGAGTTTTGAGGTAATATCAACTTCTTATGGCGAGAGTAAATATTCTATGCTATTAAAGCAAAATATCATTTTTAAACTAGCATTGTGAATGCCATCTGGTAGTTTCTAATAAACTGGTATCAGTCCAGTCATTCAGTGGGCTCTCAATATGTCTTGATTTTCCTGGATATCTATATTGAGATCCTCTTACTTGTATTAGATTATTTGGTTCTGGTGAGGGATCATTGGCAAAAAGGATCTGATAGAACTGTATTTGTTTTTTATTTATTTATAAATGTAGCAGAGATAAAATGTCTATCTTTCTCAAAAGCACTAACTTCATGGGAAGAAAATAAAATAACTAAGTTTCTAACTGTGTTTAAAATACCTGAAATGAAATAAACAATGCTTTTAGATTATTTGGACAAGGAAAACAAGATAGTTTTTATTACATGGAACCTGTGCTGAACAACTCCTTTCCCTATTTTCCATTTCCTAAATAGCCCTGCTCTGGTAGCCAGGTTGACTACATGTTATAACCAAATGTATAATAGGAGTGTTTTTTTAATAGGATTTTTTATTGCTAAGGAAGCAGTGACACCCCAGTAATAGCACCAAGCCTTATTCTTAGGATGATCTGTCATTTCATTCATATCACTCAAAGAACTACTTTTCTTCTTCAGATACAGCAAAACTCTCAGGATTCTCATAATTTGAGAACTAAAATATTGCCAACAATAAAAGTCCTGTGACAACTTTATTATCCATCATAAATCAATCTGGCAGGATTAAGTGACAAAATAGAAAATGTTAAATCTATACTTCTATCTGCTAACATGATAATATTAACTACATACTTAACTATTTATTTATTTTAAAATATTTTATTTATTTATTTGACAGAAAGAGAGAGAGAGAGAGAGCACAAGCAGGGGGAGTAGCAGAGGGAGAGGGAGAAATAGGCTTCCCACTGAGCAGGACACTGGGATCATGGCCTAAGCCAAAGGCAGATGCTTAACTGACTGAGCCACCCAGGAGCCCTTTAACGTACGTATTTATTTATTCTAACCTACCAATAAGCAACATTGCCTGGTGCTTGATGGGGGAAAAAGTCACATTGCAGAAATACAGCACAATTTAAAACACATTTAAATTTTTTTAATTAAAATACATTTTTAAATTTTTAAATTGTATTTAAAACACAATTTAAAACACAATTTAAAAAATATGGCATTATCATTTTCTGGAAAAACCAAGATTTCTTAAATAATACCAATATATAAAATAATCACACTAAGCAATAGATCTGAATATCACAAGTGTATTATGAGGCTTTGAATAAGGTTGATCTGTTTGAAATGTCCATGTTTTGCAGTCAAAATGACTGAACACCAGCATTTCAAATGATTCAACATAATTATCAGTATAATTTCATTAACACTCATTGTTTTCCTATGATATAGATTGGGAGCATATTTTCAGAAATTAATTTGTAATTTCTGAAATTATAGAGGCTAACAAAAGATATATAATGATGTTTGGTATGAATTCAGTCATTCTTAAAGAACACTGACATAGGGCACAGCCATTATTTACCTATATGAAATGCTCACAATAATAGAAAGACTGAATGGACAAACTTTATCATGTTTTTATTAAAGTGAAGAAGATTAGGGAAAATGAGGATAAAAATAAGAGACGAAATCCCCCAGCCCCACATTCATATTACAGCAGAGTAAATTGCCAATCTATGTCTATGCAGTAACATAAAATTTGGCTATTCTCACTGAGAGGGATCACTGCCTTTTTCCTCTTAAAATCTTGAAGTAGGTGGTCAGTAATCATTTTATTCACTGATATTCTACTGCTTTATTTTTCTCCTTAGCATTTCTCACCTTTGACAAACAAGGTCTTTTTTTTTTAAGATTTTATTTATTTGACAGAGAGAGATTGAGATCACAAGTATGCAGAGAGGCAGGCAGAGAGAGAAGGGGAACCAGGCTCCCTGCTGAGCAGAGAGCCTGATGCGGGACTTGATCCCAGGACCCTGAGATCATGACCTGAGCCGAAGGCAGAGGCTTTAACCCACTGAGCCACCCAGGCACCCTGACAAACAAGATCTTATAATTCTTCATGAGTTTATTATCTATCATTACTCTACATTGTAAGCTCTCTGAAGACATAAGCAACCACCATTTTCCCAACATATAAGATAGTGTTTAGCATTCACTTAGCACTTAATAAATCATTTCAAATGAATGAATGAACATATGAGCAAAGGAACTCAGTGAAAGATAGGAAAAGAGAATTAAAAAGGAAGAAAAATAACACAAATATTATAATTAAGAATAAATTAATTTTGAACTTTGAGAGCCTGTTTGGAGGTTCTAGCAGTGGAGCGCAGCTACTCCTATACCCTTGACCCAAGAATGGTCCTCTTCTCTATTGGGGAAGGTCATCCTCTTCAACCAAGTGCACAGCTTCTGGAGGGTGCACATGGAGCAGTGAGGGAGGAAGGGGACACCCGCCTAGCCAGCCAGATCAGCTGAATCAACCCTGGCGATCAATGGGGAGACAGATGTCACAGCCAGATTGCCCTCACATGCTGAACATCACTTGGCATCAGAGAAATACAGATCAAAACCACAGTGAGATACCATCTCATACCAGTCAGAATGGCTAAAAATAAGTCAGGAACTGACACATGTTGGCGAAGATGAGGAGAAAGGGGAATCCTCCTACACTGTTGGTGGGAATGCAAGCTGGTACAGCCACTCTGAAAAACAGTATGGAAGTTCCTCAAAAAGTTTAAAATAGAACTACCCTACGACCCAGAAATTGTACTACTGGGTATTTACCCTAAAGATACAAATGTAGTGATCTGAAGGGGCACATGCATCCGAATGTTTATAGCAGTAATGTCCACAATAGCCAAACTATGGAAAGAACCTAGATGTCCATCAACAGATGAATGGATAAAGAAGATGTGGTATATATATACAATGGAATACTATGCCGCCATCAAGAAAAATGAAATCTTGCCATTTGCAATGACGTGGATGGAACTAGAGGGTATTATGCTAAGTGAAATGAGTCAGTCAGAGAAAGACAATTTCTGATCTCTCTGATATGAAGAATTTGAGAGGCAGGGCAGGGAGTCGTGGGGAGGTGGGGAAGGGAAATGAAACAATATGAGATCAGGAAAGAGAGAAACCATAAGAGACTCCTAAACTCATGAAACAAACTGAGGGTAGATGGGGGGTAGGAGGGTAGGGATAGGGTGGCTGGGTTGTGGACATTGGGGAGGGTATGTACTATGGTAAGTGCTATGAAATATGTAAGCCTGATGATTCACAGACATGTACCCTGGGGCAAATAATACATTATATGTTAATAAAAAATAAATTAAAAAATAAATTAACTTTGATAAGTAATCATAACTCTAAATCATATAGCTAAAATATGGACGTTGTCAAAATGCATTAAAATAAACACACAAAAACTCTATGTAGTATCCAATATAAGCTGAACAGAAATATGAAAAGATTGAAAAAAGCTGAGGAGAGATTTACTATACATATACTAATTAAAAAGAAATTTTATAACTACTTTAACATCAGACCAACAGACTATAAAGTTAAAAATATTATTAGAAATATGGGACGCCTGGGTGGCTCAGTTGGTTAAGCGGCTGCCTTCGGCTCAGGTCATGATCCCAGGGTCCTGGGATCGAGTCCCACATTGGGCTCCTTGCTTGGCAGGGAGCCTGCTTCTCTATCTGCCTCTGCCTGCAACTCTGCCTGCTTGTGCTCTCTCTCTCTGACCAATACATTAATAAAATCTTTTAAAAAATATTATTAGAAATAAAGATGATTACTGTCAAATTATAAAATATTCAATTCACTAAGAAGGTAAAAGAATTCTAAATTGCATAAACCTAATAATATAACCTCAAAATATAAACAAAATGTATAGAATCTGACAAATCCAACAACATGCTGGGGGATTTTAATATATCTTTATTATTAAGTCATTTGTTAAACAGAACAAAAAACTTAAAAAACAAAAAATACAGTAAGAAAAGATAAGATTTCTTAGCCTATTTATCCAGCTCCATTAAATGGACATATAACATTTCTGCAACAATTTTACAAAACATACTCTGCTCAAATATACATAGAATACTGTATTTAGAAAAGCAAATGCATTCTAAGCTAAAACAAACCTCAGTTTATTTAAAAGCATCAGAATCACACTGCCAAATTCTATTTGGATGAACTCTAGTAGAAAAAAAAGAAAAAAGAACCAAGTCTCCAAAAACATATGGGATTTTCAACACCTTACTTTCTTTTGTTCTATTTTTTAATTATTATTTTGTATTATGTTAGTCACCATTAGTCATCATTAGTTTTTGATATAGTGTTCCATGATTCATTGTTTGCATATAATATCCAGTGCTCCATGCAATCCATGCCCTCCTTAATACCCATCACCAGGCTCACCCATCCCTGACCCCACTCCCTTCTAAAACCCTCAGTTTATTTCTCCGAGTCCACAGTTTTTCATGCTTCATCTCCCCCTCCGATTCCCTCTCTTCATTTTTCCCTTCCTTCTCCTAATGTCCTCCATGCTATTCCCTATGTTCCACAAATTAGTGAAACCTTATGATAATTGACTTTCTCTGCTTGAATTATTTTACTTAGCACTTATTTCACTTTCCAGTCCCATCCATGTTGATACAAACATTGGGTATTCACCCTTTTTGTTGGCTGAGTAATATTCTATTGTGTATATGGACCACATCTTCTTTATCCATTCATCTGTTTAAGGGCATTTTGGCTCTTTCCACAGTTTGGTTATTGTGGACATTGCTGCTATGAACATTGGGGTGCACATGGCCCTTCTTTTCACTACATCTGTATCTTTGAGGTAAATACCCAGTAGTACAATTGCAGGGTCATAGGGTATCTCTATTTTTAATTTTTTGAGGAACCTCCACACTGTTTTCCAAAGTGGCTGCACCAACTTGCATTCCCACCAACAGTGTAAGAGGGTTCCCTTTCTCCACAACTTCTGCAACACATGTTTCTTGGCTTGTCAATTTTTGCCATTTTAATTGGTGTAAGGTGGTATCTCAACGTCAACACCTTATTTATTTTATTTATTTTTAAAGATTTTATGTATTTGTTTGACACAGAGAAAGAGATCACAAGGAGGCAGAGAGAGGGGGGGAAGTAGGCTCCCTGCTGAGCAGAGAGCCTGATTTGGGCTCTATCCCAGGACCCTGAGATCATGACCTGAGCTGAAGGCAGAGGCTTTAACCCACTGAGCCACCCAGGCGCCCCTCAACACCTTATTTTAAATACATAATGGGTTAAGAGGGAAATCAAAATGAAAACTGTAAAACAGTAAAAAATAAATAATGTAGTAAATAATTATGGGATGAAGCTAAGTAGCAATCAGGAAAAAAGAAAATAAAACATAGCTTAATGCTTACATGAATTAAAAAAAATACTGAAAAATAAAAATGGTCTAAAAATAAGAATGTAGGCATTTATCCAAGTCAAGAAGTTGTAAAGCAAAAAACAGGATAGATTCAAAGGATAATGAAGAAATGCAACTATAGAAAAAATAGTAAAGAATAATAAAAAATAAAAGAAAGATGAAATAGCAACGATCGACCAAACCAGAATTAAATTCTTTATAAAGATTACTAAAATGCACTTCTGCAAGGGCTAGTCAAATAACTAAGAAAAAAGACAAAATGAATAATATTAGGTATGAAAGACTTCACAACAGAAAGTAACAAGATAAGAAAAGAATAGTATTTTAAGAAACAGACAATAAAGAAAAATTTCCTATAACAATTTAACCTGCCAAAAGTGACTGAGAAGAAAATGAAATCATCAAAAGACTGGCATTAACTCTTAAAGAAATTTATTTAGTAAATCAAATATATACCAAGGAAAGATATACAGGGGTCAGATAATATTTTCTAACAAATACTCAAAGAACAGTTCATACTTGAAATACAAACTTTTTCAAGAGATGGTAAAAGTATAATTATTTATAAGCTCTGTCATACATCAAGCAAATGTTTCCAAGTCAGCACAACTTTTAAAGATAAGAAAAAGAAAGGTGGTTAGATAAAGGAAAAACATGGGCCAGTCTTATTTCTAGATTTAGAAAAAAAAATTGTTTTTTTTTTGGTTAGAAAAAAAATCTTAAACAGAATGTTAGAAAACCAAATCCAGCAATATAACAAGAACAATAATAATAATTCATAATTAGTTGTATATTTTTAGGTATGTAAAAACATTTTAGTATCATAATGCTTACTATTAATTTACCATATTAATTAGTATAATGAAACAATATCAAAACAAAGCTATAAAAATAATTTGACAGAATTTAATAGTAATTCATAATTAAATAAAACACAAGCACTAGGAATAAAAAATATTCTGAACTATGGAAAGAACCTAGATGCCCATCAATAGAGTAATGGATAAAGAAGAAGTGATACACACACACACACACACACACACACACACACACACACACACACACTGGAATACTATGCAGCCATCAAAAAACCCCCAAATCTTGGCATTTGCAATGATGTGGATGGAAATAGAGGATATTATGCTACGTGAAATAAGTCAATCAGAGAAAGACAATTATCACATGATTTCTCTGATATGAGGGATTTGAGAGGCTGAAGGGGTCCTGGGGGGGAAGGAGGGAAAAATGAAACATGATGAGACTGGAGAGGGAAACAAACCACAAGAGAATCTTAATCTCGGGAAATAAACTAAGGGTTGCTGGAGGAGGTAGGGGGGATAGAGTGGCTGGGTGATGGACATTGGGGAGGGTATGTGATATGGTGAGTGCTGTGAATTGTGTAAGACTGATGAATCACAGACCTATACCCCTGAAACAAATAATACGTTATATGTTAATAAAAAATAAATTAAAAGAAAAAATTCTGAACCTTATAAAAAGATATCTGCTAAAAGCAAAAAAGCTCATGATATTTTAGCACTCTAATTCTCTATAAAATCTAATCCATATGGTACTACAAATATCTGCTAAATAAAAAATAAAAAAAAAAAAATGAAATAGAGGTTATAAAAATTGAAACAGAATACAAAAAATTGACCTCATTCACAAATATTAAGATTGTCCATATTGGAAACTTAAGAGATTTTATATAACAAAAAGAATTCAGTGAGACTGTTGGATAAAGGATCAATATATCAAAATGAGTGATATTACCATACTCAGACTACAAACAGGTGATAGAAAAATGCAATTTAGAAGAGTAACAAAAATTTTTAAGATACTTATAATAAAAGCTTTTCAAAATGTACACAATATTTATAGAGAAAACTAAATTAAAAAAATCTAAATTAATGGAAAATATTCTATTTATATACTTGAAATATACTCTATTTAAATACCGGAAATGCAAACATGTAAAGATATAAGGTGTCACCAGATTTCTATATATATCTATATAGAACCAATATCTATATAAAACCAATGATATTCCAATCAAATTCCCTAAAAACAATACTGAAAATTACTTGGAGAAACAAAATGTCAAGAATAGGGAAGAAGCCTCTGAAAAATATGGATAACAAAAAATGAATTGCCCTATAAGATATTAAAATTATAGAGACACTGTACTAATTGAGATACTCTGGCACAGGGGCAGTAACAGAGGCAGGAGTAGATAGAGGTGAATTAATGCTAACAGAGAGCCTAATTCTTTAACAGCACTGTCTAACAAAGTATCCAATTCCACTTTCTGATAATGGAAATATTCTGCATTTGCAATGGCCAATAAAGTAGTGAGTCATTACATATCCCTAGTGAGTATTTGAAATGTAGCTAGTGCGATTAAGAAACTGAATTTTTACATTGTGCTTAATTTTAATTGCATCTAAATGTAAATATCTACTGTACCCATAGGCTCCCACATTGGTCAGTGCAGCTTTAGAAGCATGTTCATACAGAAACCTAATATATAACAGAGGTCACTGCAAATGAGCAAGATAGGTGCTATTGTTAACAGGAACTAACAATATGGGTTAGTCATATGGGAAAGGCATGGATCCCTACCTCTCAAAACACACAGCCCAAATTCCACATGGATTAAACTTTAAAAATAGGAAAACAAAATTTTATTACATGTAGAAGAGACTAAAATAGTAACTTTATTATATCCCCAGACTAGGAGAGGCTTTCTAAAATAAGACATGAAATGACAAATCATAAACAATTAAAATTTAAACTTTGTGTGTGTCAAAAGTGAACATAAGCAAAATAAAAAGATAAACTGTAGACAAGGAGGTGGTATTTATAATGCACATAACGAAGGAAATTTTTGTGGCCCACATAGATAAACTTCTAAAATTCACTAAAAATATTGAAGAACAAAACCAAAAAGGGATATTAACAGACAATTCACAGAAGGTTGTACATGGAAGCATTAATATGCATATGAACAATGTGGAATGTCACTAATCACCCGGAAATACAAAATAAACCAAATTGGAATTTCCTATCCATCAAATAGACAAACTTGAAAATGGCAATTTCAGGAACTAGCAAAGATACAGATCTATAGGAATTCTTATTCACCACTGGTGGAGAAGTATATTGGTACAATCACTTTGGAAATTCAGCAAAATATGGTCCAGTCAAAAGTGCATATAATTTGTCACCTACCAATTCCATTCATAAGAAAGAAATACTTTTACAGTCATAGACAGGAGAAGCATTTCTTATAATAGTGAAAAAGTGGAAACAATCTAAATGTCTGTAACAAAAAAAGTGTGGATATTCTTAGAGTGGTGCATTATACAGCCATGAAAATAAACAAATTACAGCTACATCTATTACCATTGATGTATCCTACAGCTATTGTAAGAAAAGAACACCTGCAGAAAAACAATGCAGTATGATTTCAAAAATTTATGATATTTAGAGTATTTTACTTTATTTTGTTGGACTACATGTGTTCTGTATGTATGTGTAGTATTATGTATCATATGTATTAAAAGTATAAAGAGATCTTTTCAAATGACAAACACACATTTCAAGATAGTTGTTACTTCTCAGAAGAAGGAAGAAGATGTCATTACACAGTGGTACACACACACAAATATACTCATAAAATCATAATATGGGTTTGAAGTTAGAATGAGGCTATAATTTCTGAATTTTGTCTTTTTTTTGAATCTCCAAATTATACTAATCTTCCCTCTGTTGCAGTTCATTTGTTCCTAAGTGCCTGCTAGGAAGATTAGAATGTCATTCATCTCTCAAAATATCTTTATTTAAATTGACAATAAACCATTAACAAAGTGAAGGAAGGAAGAAAAAAGAGAAAGGGAGGGAGGGAGAGAAGCTTTAATGTATCTTGCATAATCTCCATCTATCACCACATGATTATGATTTTTTAAAATTTCAGATCTATCCCTTTAATATTGTTTATTGACTAACAGAAGCATAGTTTGAGACTTATAACTATCTAATATTCCTCTCATTTTAATTTTACTGTATAATCAAGAGTAACTTTTTTAAAATATGAAGTTTGATGGGAAGATTCTACCAAGCATTATTGAATTCATTTTGTTAGTCCAAGAAGTCAAAGATAAAGTATGATTTGGTGATTGGAAAACCTACTATAGTTAAGGGGTCTTTAAAACATGTCGTTATCCTTTTCAGAGAAGAAAGGGAAAGAAAAAAAGGAAGGAAGGAAGGAAGGAAGGAAGGAAGGAAGGGAGGAAGGAAGGAAGGAAGGAAGGAAGGAAGGAAGGAAGGAAGGAAGGAAGGAAGGAAGGAAGGAAAGAAAAAGAAAGAATAGAAAAACGACCGTGTCTCCAATTCCTGCATTACATTCTTAATTTCAGTATTACATGGCCGTCTAAAAGCATTTCACAGGTGTTTGCTGGAACTCATTAGACTATTTGGAACTCCTTCATGCTCCCTAAAAGGCAATTAAAATGTGTCTGCAAATTACCTCATGTGGGCCAAAGCACAGCTGCCTCTTCCCCCAGTTACTACACAGTGTTTCCAAACACCAGAAACTGCTTGGAAACCATCAGTTAGCAAAGGCAAAAAAGGGCCTTTGGGTGGTTTCCTTTCTTCTCATCCCCCAGACAGGCCCATTCACTTGGGTCTGTTGCCAAAACACAAAACAAGGCAGTTAAATGATGGAAGTGGCTGATTACAAAGAGAGGTTTAAGGGTTTATGGATATAATAGAAACTTAACTGATCCAACGAACTGGTGGATTCTGCTTTAAAATCCTTTTCTTCTAGAATAAAAGTCACACACAGTGTGGGTTGGCCTATGAGATCAATGCATTGGAAATTTTGAGACTTGTTTAAGGGTGAAGCACTTTTTTTTTCAGGCTGCTAATCTCAAAGCATCTTAAGCATTATCTGCTATTTCTCTAAGAAACCACCTCATGATAAGTATATGCTACCAATGTATATTCTGCACATGCAATCCTATATCTGGAAAAAGGTCTTCCCTATTCTGGAGAATTTTACCTCTATAAGCATAAAAGAAGCATTTATTGAGCAGCCATGAACACCCTCATGGCAATTGTTTGCAATAACTACTTTATTTAATCCCACTGTACAGAACCCAACACTGAGGTTTAGAAAGGGCATGGCCAAAGAGTCAACTGGCACCCGGAAAGTGAAATTTAAGTAAGCTGATTCCAAAGCATAGGAACTTAATCAAACATACCTCCAGGGAATCACAAAATAAGTCTCTAATAATTCAATTTATATTAAGCTTTTTCTTTGTCCAATTTTTAATTAGAATTATTTCTCCTGAACTTGAATTACATCAACTGATTTCACTTTATAGCTGGGTTTCTTGATTTCAATTAAATCATGATAAATCATGTATTTTGAACTGGTATAATTAGAAGTGAAAACTCAAAATTAAGGCATAGGAAACTGCTACTTATTTTCCCAAAATTTTGTGCCATAAAAATCAGCATGTAGAGTTATACTAGTCACTAAATGTTGAATGCCACCAAAATGAACTAATATTTTTAAAAATTCTGTTTTTCTAATCAGAGATTAAGATTAAGCTGTTTTTTTTTCAGGAAGATTTTCACACTCAAATAGGGAGATGTTAGGTATAAACCAAGTGAAGTGAGATATAAAAATATTCATTGAAAAGAGCAAAATAGCATGGAGGAAATTTAATTTTTTTCCAATCACACACAAGGCAGAGATTTCCAATAACTTCATTGGAATGCTGCTGTTAGGAATAGCTAAATGATGACTAGAAGCTATTTTGTAATTACTAAGTGCTAAACAATGGAAGTTGGCTAATTACCCTTAAAAAATATGTGAATGATTGCTGGAAAGGGAAGAATCAGATGACTGTAGTGTGTTTAATGTGTAAGTCAGTAATCATCTGGGAACTACTTTATTGTTGGCCAATTAGGGAGAAAAGTGAAATTTTAGATAAAATGTACTTGCACTTTTATACCTCAGTTGGCAACACAAAATTCCACATGGCAGAAGTGGAGGTGGGCAAAACCAACTTGGATGTAGCACAAAGCTTGAAAGATAGTAATATGCAGCGGCTTGTGTTAAACTTGGTTTGTGATGTTTAGGTCTTCCAAAACATGTAATTTTAGCTCTCCATCCAATTGCATTTTTTTTAACTTTTTAATTTATGTCCAGCATCCTTCTTCATGAAGTCCTTCCTGCTACAGCTTCTCCCAATGACCTTTCCCTTTGCTGGGTAAGTATATGTTTTATTTATATTGACTATTTTTCCCCATTGTTTTTGCTTCACATATAAGATACTGATATATTGCATATGTCAAAGACTGAGATGGCTAGGTGGCATCTAAGTCAAAGCATCGTACTGACACTTGGATTTGTAAATCTAGAAATCCCACTGGACTGGAGATAACATATAGGGGGGTCATACCATATAGGGAGTCATTAGCATATAGATGGTATTTAAGCCCCTATTGAACTCCTATCTAAAGTTTTATATTTATTTATCTTCACAACTGTATTCTAAATTCAACTCTAGCCACAATGTCTTATTTATTTTCTTTGGTTATTTTAGATATGCCACATTTGCCTGCAGGTGGATTTCTGCATGCAAACAATGATATCTTGACTTACTTCTCCCTTCCTTGCCTCGCCCGCCCTATCTTTCAGACAACTTCTCATTTCCTATCCTATCTCTTGGTTTGACTTAACACATTTTCTTTTTTGTTTATCTCCTTATCTGTTCTCCTCACCTCACCTACCCTGAAGGAATGTAAGCCCATGAACTTGGGTGACTTTGACTTGCTGTTAAATTCTGGAATTTTCTCACACAAAACAAAGCTTGGTGGAATGAATAACTGAATGAATATTGTTTTACTGTTAGTGTATTTTTTAAAATTAGGATAATAATAATATATGTTTGTAAAGAGAACAGAATAAATGTAGGGAAAGCACTTAGAACTTAGGGTCTCTAACATGTATAATTATTAGCATCAAATACTAAATATCTTACATAAATTTTTTCAGATCATTTTGATGACGAATATAACTATGGCAACAATGTTACGTAACATGTTTTTCAAAAGTCTCATCTGAAATATGCCACAGAAGCCTAAAATAAACATTGTTTTAGACATACAGGAAAAAAACCTCCCTTTTGAGCTTTTCAAGTGGTGTTTTGTAAAATATATTCATCATTTTGAAATATTGATTAATTGCCCTGATTCCTTAACTTCCTAATTTAGTGTTTTGAAAAATGGTTTCCATTTTTGGCATTTATTTTGTAATATTTTATCTTCAACTGAACTTTACTTAGGTTGTCGTCAGAAGTTTTACGTGATGGAGTTAGCAAGCAAAGTCAATATTTGGCAACACTAGTATGCACTACTTATAAATACACTCTCCAACATCATTTCAGCAATCTATAACAAAAGATGGATGGCGCCAAACTCTGCTGTTTTATTACTCTCACATAAGCGTGGTGGACTTTAATAGGAGAAATACACACATTTAATGCCTTAAACCAAAGCTAAATTAAATATTTCCAATTAAGCCCACTGATGTGATTCAGCACGTGTCAAAAAATGATACAAAGGAAGCCGGTAAAGCAACTTCAGTCCTCCCATTTACTCTCCATTTGAGATTTAAAATTGATTCTTTGTCAAGTAAAGCACCATGATCAGATTACCTACATAAAGATAATTTCATATCCCTAAGACTGCCTTCTTGACTTCTAAAACCAAAAAACTAAAATTACCCATTGCCCATTCAGTGGTTTCTGATACCTCAGTTAGGATTCTAATCACCTAATCCTAACTGATTATTTGTTATGCATATATAGGTAGCATATCAACTATAAAAAAACTTGTGGGTGTGGTTATTTTCCTTCTTTTGTCAACTTAATCTTGGTTAACCTATAAAGCTTGAGCAGAAAGCACTAAATATAAGGTACCCAAAATAACTCCTAAGATTTTGTCCTCAGACTTACAATAGAGAAATCAGGTATAATATTCAGAGCTGATGCTCTATATGTGTTCACTTGACTATGCTAAGGTCAAATATTATTTCTGGGTGTGTCTGAGGGTATTTCAAGAAGAGATTAGAAATTTTATCAGTAGAATGAATACAGAAGATTGTCCTTACCACTGTGGGTGGGCATCATCCAATATGTTGAGAGCCTAAACAGAAAAAAAAAAGGTAGAGGAAGAACCAATTTCTTCTCTTTGCTTAAGCTAGGACATCTATCTTCTCTAGCCTCCAGACACTGGTGCTTCTAGTTCTCTGGCCTTCAGACTCAGACTGAATTATACTGCTAGCTTTCCTGGTTCTCCAGCTTGCAGAGAGAAGCACATGGGATTTCTCAGCCTCCATAATATTTGAGCCAATTTTTATTTTATATATATATATATATATATATATATATATATGTATATATATATATATATATATCCTATTTGTTCCATTTCTCTAAAGAACCCTAATATAGAGCCCTATGCCACACATGAAATGACCTTTGAAATACTGAAGTACACATTCTGGGCACAAACCTGCTTTCATGGATATCTTGGTAGAATATTTAAAAATCTCTGACCACTAAAATGGTTGATACAAACTTAAAAATAATATTGCCTCATTAAGCCAACTATCTATGAGGTCATTTTTTCTTTTAAGATTTTATTTATTTATTTGAGAGAGAGCATGAGCAGGGGAGGGGCAGAGAGAGGGACAAGCAGACTCCCCTTAAGCAGGGAACCTGACTCCAGGCTGGGTGCCAGGACCCCGAGATCATGACCTCAGCTGAAGTCAAATTCCTAACATACTGAGCCACCCAGACACCCCTATAGATAATGTTTTCTTTTTCTCTCTTAATCTTTTTTATGTACACATGTGCACACACACTCATGCCTACACACACATACATAGTTATAAATACAGTTATAACTATATATTTTATAAAAAGTAATTAGCCACAAATACTGTTTTGTCATCTGATTTTCCACATCATATGTGATTGAATAAATTATGAGCCCAATTTCAAATCACCTTCTTACATCACCTTAAACTCCTTACTGTCTTTGCTTCAAATTATACAACTGCCCTATATGCTGCACTCACATATAAAAACTTTCAAGAAATAGAGAGGGAGAGAAAAGAAGGAAGGAAGGGAGGAAGGAGAAACAGAGGGAAGGATGAAGGAGGGAAGGGCACATGAAAATGGAAAAGATTTCAGTACAATTCTATAATTTTCAAAACATCTCATTTGACTAAGTTCTAAGTTGTAAAGCATTTTCTTACATTATATTGTAATCTTCAAAATTATACCTTTTCTATAATATAGTTCATCTGTCTCCAGAAAGAATTAAATCAATATTCAAAATTGAAAAAATGGTAATTAAGAATGCATGTTCACAATTTCTTAATCTCTAGATTAAACATTCAGTTGAATTTATGAGGTTTTATAGGCATTCATTCTTTGGTTGAACATCATCTGTCTCCACTGGTCACAATCTCCTAGCTGGACACATATTTTAATATTTAAGTTTTGCATATGTATATATTTTGATTTTTAAAATAATCTACAGATAATTTCTTGCTTTGTGAGTGGAACAGAAGTTTAAAAGCAAATTAATTTTAGAGATCTCCACCAAATTCCATTTCCAAAGAAAGAATATGAATGGAAAAATGTATTTGTACAAAACAGTTTGTCAAGAGCAGTAAAACTTCAAAAGTTAGTGATTTAATCAATGTACATACTTATATAAGTATATATGATATATATAAGATATAAGATAAGAAACATATAAGATATGAATATAAAATATTATTTTAATAATATTTTATCTTAATTTTTATATATTTATAATTTTTATATATTTATATATAACATATATATATTTATATATAATTAATAATATTTTATCTTAATTTGAACTAAGGAAAAACATATTTAAGAAGATGTTTATGCCACTGTTATAAAAGGAATAAGATAATTTTTAACATAAAAGAATATATTTACTTTGAACAATAGCAATGTATGTGTGTGTATGCATAGATATATATAAAGAATATGCAATGTAACAACTCATTTAATTACATCAATGTATGATTTGCAGATAACTAACACAGGAAGTATGGTAATATTTTCAGGACATGAATTATCTCTTTCTTTGCCCCAGAAGGAAATCCTTTCTGAAATGCCTCAGCTGTGAAAGCTCTTCCCACTCCAAGGGTGGGAGTTTTCATTCTACCTAATTCAATGAGTCTATCTTATTCCATTCACACCTAAATTGCCTTTCTTAAAAAACAACAAAAATGACAAAAAATTTTTAAATGCTGGGTATTCAAGCCTTTTTATCAAAATGTGTTTAGCCTGTTTACAAGAATGGAACATAGTATGCAACCCTTTTATCAAGTCTAAACACTGATTATTGAAGCATGTGTGAATGTGCATGTGTGCCTGTGTGCATTTTTTAAAAGGTGAATGGTTGGTAGGATTTAGAAACACAGAAACCAATATAACAACTTTAAGAATTACTTGTTTTGGGAATGCCTGGGTGGCTCAGTTGGTTAAATAGCTGCCTTTGGCTCAGGTCATGATCCCAGGGTCCTGGGATAGAGTCCCATATCCGGCTCCTTGCTTAGCAGGGAGCCTGCTTCTCCCTCTGCCTCTGCCTGCCACTCTGCCTGCTTGTGTGCTCTCTCTCTCTCTGACAAATAAATAAATAAAATCTTAAAAAAAAAAAAAAAAAGAATTACTTGTTTTAGGGGGCTTCCGGGTGGCTCAGTTGGTTAAGCAACTCCCTTTGGCTCAGGTTGTAATCCTAGAGTCCTGGGATCAAGTCTCTTATGGGGCTCCCTGCTTAGTGAGGAGTCTGCTTCTACCTCTTATCTCTCCTCTCTCAGGCTCTCTCTCTTTCATTCTCTCTCTTTTAAATAAGTAAATAATATCTTTAAAAAACAAAAAAAGAATCACTTGTTTTTCACACACACACACACACACACACACACACACACTCTCACTTGATACTATCATGAGCTTCCCAAAATGAATATTTTAGTTTCCATTCATAAACAAATCCAGTATACTGCTTGTGTTGTTATCAAACTACCTAGCAAATTTAATTGGGAAATATGCAGTCCAAATAGGCCTATGACAATAAGCTATTGAATTTTCCTTATATTTTAAATATGAAATGGAAAAATAGTTTCCTGAGCTGAAAGTAGAAAAAGATGTCATACAATGAAATAAGTCACAACCTGGAGTGAATATGAAGAACATTGAATAGGATTCAGGAGAAAATCACTAGGGAAAAAGCCAAAAAGAAAAGGGAGAGGGAAACCTCATGCAGAATGGAAAGCAAAATAAGTTTGATGGCTTTAATTAAATGTAAAGGAAATAGTGGGGGGAAAAGGAAAACTTCAATACTGCAAGCACAGGACTGTCTCAGAAGGTGACAGAACTTAATCCTATCAACATCTCATTTGCATATCCATAGTAAAAAATAACAATGGTATTTTTGTGACCAAAAATATATGCAAAGCAGTCATTGTGATAGTTCAGTAGCTATTTTTGAAATGGAAATTTCCCTACAATTTGAAACAGCTCCTTCTTCAAAACACCAAAAGGCATCAGCCAGTACTTTAGACTACAGAGTCTTTTTTCAACGTGATATGCTGGATTTAACCGTAGTATATTCCCTTTAGAGGCAAAATTTACTCCTGTCTGTAAAAAATTGATAGATTTTTTTCTATGGGCATTTGAGATTTCTATAAACATCTGAAATGACTAATTAAAAAAACTTTCATCGGTGTAATGAAGTGATATATTTTGTCAGTGTGCTGCTTACATTAAAATTTTTTTTTTGAAAGCTCTGAGACAAAAAAGCAAAAAAAATATATCTTAAGTAAAAAAGCTTAGTAATTTTATCATCAGTACCATATACAACAGACCCCTCTGTTTATTAGTTGCAACTCCCTTCATAGATGGGTATATAAACTTGTATTTCTGCCACTGATTGGATGCTTCTACTCAGCACTAACATTTTAATAAGAAAAAAAAATGTTAAATATCAAAGTAATAGATGAGCATTCCTCTAAAAGCCAATTTCATTAAATACCATCGGTATTAATCTTTCTAAATCTTAATTACAGCCTTTTGACATATTAGCCCCCATTTGACCTTTTCTGCTAAATTCCTGTGAAGAACTATAGGACAGACAAGGATACCAGCCCATGTAAACCTACAAGAATGCATCATTTTAATACTACTGAGCAAATGGGGATGGTGACCCAAATTATATTTTACTCAGGAGTCAATGAGACTACATTTTTCTAAGTGATCAACCAAGTTTAAGCTGTTTCAAGATTAAGACATCCAAAATTAGATGCTCATAAGCCTGAACAGATAAAGTTCTAAAAATTGAGTCTTAAAAAAAAAAAATCTATTGCTGAAGAACAAAACTTCCTGAACTAGATACATCCTATGAAATTTAAAAACAATTAGTAATGGCAGCCTGTAATCGAACAACTTGATGTTTAGTTGAAAATAGTAGGGACTGGCAGTTCCAAGATTAAAAAAGTAATGATTCTGCTATTAAGCCACAGTCGCACCAATCAATACCTCAAAAGCATCCTTATTTTGTTAGATCCACTGAATAAGCACAAGGAAAATCTTTGAGGAAAAGGGGCTTAACAAACTTTTTCCTAGGACCATGTAAAGGTCCTTTACCACCAGTCACCAGAAATATGAATGTCAATTTGTTGAGTAGATTTCCCCCCATGTTTTCTTTTCCTTTTTCTTGGTATCTTTGTCCCTCTTATGTTTCATACACTTCAATTTAGCTTATTTTTTTTCTGAATCTTTGAATTTTTTTCCCTTTCTTGCTCCCCTTTCTTTTCTTTTCTATTATATCATCTTCATGTCTTTAGATCTGCTGGCCTGTCTTTCCCTTCATTATCTTTCAGCAGTAAACTGATAAGAAAATGGGAAGAATACATAAAGCTCAGTAGTTAATAGTATAAATAATTTTGGAATTATCCTGTATGATGTTTCTCCTAAGATCTATCTATGTTCAAATTTTAAATATGGTGTAGATAACCAAAAACAGTAGGTTGGGTGGGGTGCCAGGAAGATGGTAGGTAGGAGCACCCTAAGCTCACTCAGTAGCATGCTTACAACAATATAGCACTCACATCCAAATCAATAAGCCAAAGAGCGAATACTGGCAGAAAAAACTCCATAACTAAATGTAGTGAAGGAGTCACATTTAGGTAAGGAAGGTTAGGAAGGGCAGAAAAGGTGGTCAGAAGCTGCTCATAGGAGGGAGGTAGTTGTGGTCACGGAGAGGGGAAACACCAGGGAGCCAACACAGGGAAAATGAATTCCTATAATTTCTGTTCTGGGAACAGAACAGAAGTTCTGTTCTTCTCACTATAGCTAGTGAGACTTGGAGCCTGGAGATTTAAGTCAGTTGGCTCAGCTTTGAGAGGGTAAGTAATAGTTGTATCCTTGCTCATAAAGAGACAATAGCCAGAGGAGAGGCAACATAGAAAGGAGAGCTTACACAACAGGAGGGAAATCTATACTGATTTCAGAGTGTAAATTGGGGGACTTATCAGGGAAAAAAGGAGCTGGCAGTTGCCATTTTCCTCCCCCACCCTATAGCATAAACAAAGAACCACCTGTGGGAGGTGACACTGCACAGACACTTGCTACTTAACCTGCTAACAGTGAGCACTGCCCATGAGTTCTCCCAAGGACTTGCCCACTCCAAGCCTGCTGGCTCTGGCCCTGGGCTCAGTGCAATTTTTGTTAAGGCTGTGACACCCAGCTCAGCTGCTGTTTCTGAGGGTCATGCCATTATGCTTCAGGGGATCCTGCCTAAAACTAGTGACTTAGCACACATTTTGCCAATATTGCACACATCCTGCCCAGTCAGCTGCTGCATGCACAGACTTCATGCATCCTAGCCACCATGTTCCATGCCCAGCTGCCCTCCCAGAGATGCTCTGTGCTCCTATCCACTGCTGCTTTATGCTGTGCTCCTGACCACCACCACACTTTGGGGGAGCCAGCCCAGGACTAGCGGCTCAGTACAAATTTTGCTAATGCCCTGCATGTGCCCTGCCTATACCCCAACTACCACCACCATCACTATGCACAGTGCCCTGGTGGCCACCCAGCAGTGGGGTATCCAGCATAGGATCATTGGCTCAGTGCAAATTTTGCTAACAACTCTGTACCATCCTTGAGTCCTTCTGCTGTCATGCCCCCTCAGAACTGTACTGCCTGGATATCACTAACATCACTGAGAACAGTCACAGACTGCAATAGGCAGAGAGTCAGTACAGATGTTCGTACTGAAAGGAAAAGTAACTCAGACACAATAGCAAGACATAAGCAGCACATATAGGAGACTCCCCTGAACTCCCAGGTTCTGGTGAACAGGAGACACTGGACTGCAAGGCACTACAGGATCTCCTCTTCATAGGGTCACTACTTTCAAGAACAGGAGATGTAGCTGACTTTCCTACTACATGGAGAGGTGGACATATTAAGGGAAATATGTCCCAAATGAAAGAACATGACAAAATCACAGTATGAGACCTAAGCAAAAGAGAAATAAGTAATATGCCTGATACAGAATTTAAAGTAATGATCATAAAGATACTCACTAGACTTCAGAAAAAAGGGGGAAGACATCTGGGAGGCCCTTGACAAAGAAATAAAAAAGTAACATGTCAGAGATGAAGAACTCAACAAGTGAAATTAAAAACACAATGGAGGGAATAAATAGCAGGCTTCAGGAAGCAAAGGAGCAAGCATATCAGTGACCTGGAGGACAGATGGAAAGCAATGAAGCTGAGCAAGTATGAGACAAACAAATATTATATAATGAGAATATACTTAGAGAATTCAGTGACTCCATCAAGGAAAATAATGCTTGCATTATAGGGATCCCAGAGGGAGAAGAGACAGAAAGTAGGAGTAGAAAATGTATTTGAAGAAATAATAGCTGAAAACAATTCTTAAATCTGGGGATGGAAACAGAGATCCCCCAACAAATTCAACCCAAAGAGGTCCACATAAAGACATATAGTAATTAAAATGGCACAAACACACAAAAATAGTGATTAAGATTTTTAAAGGTTTCGAGAGAAAGGAGGACAGTTACATACAAAGGTAACCCATAACATATTAGCTAATTTTTCAGTAGAAATTTTGCAGGTTGGATAAGAGTGGCATGACGTAGTCTAAGAACTGAAAGAGAAAACTCTGCAGCCAAGAATACTTTACCCAGCAAGATTATCATTCATAATAGGAGAAGTAAAGAGTTCCCCAGACAAATAAAAGTTAAAAGAAGTCATGACCATTAAACCAGCTCTGCAAGAAAAGTTGAGACTCTATGAGTAGAAAACAAAAACCATAAGTTAGGGTAAGAAAATAGGAAGCACAAAATAAAAGGATGTAAAAGATGACATCACATATCTAAAACAGTAGGGAAAGAGTAAAGAATGAGTTCAAAAATAAGCAAGCATCAGCTTAATATAGAATGCTATATGGAGATGATATTATATATAAACCAAATGGTAACCACAAATCAAAGAACTAGTAGATATGCAAAAAAATAGAGTAAGGAACCCAAGTATATCATTAACGAAACCAGCAAACCATGAAAGAGAGAAAGAGAAGAAATGATCAGAGAAAAACTACAAAACCAACCACAAACCAAGAAACAAAATAGAAATAAATACATCTCTATCAATAGTTACTTTGAATGTTAATGAACTAAATGCTCCAATCAAAAGATGTAAGATAACAGAGTGGACTAAAAAAAAAAAATAAGACCCATCTTTATGCTGCCTACAAGAGAGTCATTTCAGACCCAAAGATACAAAATTACAATGAAAATCACTTCATACCTGTCAAAATGGCTAAAATCAAAAATACAAGAAACAAGTGTTGGTGAGGATATAGAGAAAAGGCAACCCTCTTGTACTTTGATGAGAATGCAAACTGGGGCAGTCACTATGGAAAGCAATATGAAAGTTCCTCAAAAAGTTAAAAAAAAAACTACCTGAAGATTCAGTAATTGCACTACTGGGCATTCACCCAAAAAATACAAAAACATTAATTCAAAATGATAAATGCACCCCTATGTTTATGGCAGCATTATTTACCATAGCCAAATTATGGAAGCAGCCCAAGTATCCATTAAAAGATGAATAGATAAAAAAGACGTAACATATACTCACAATGAAATATTATTCAAGCATAAAAAGGAATGAAATCTTGCCTTTTGCAATGACATAGATGAAGCTAGAGAGTATAATACTAAGTGAAATAAGTCAGTCAGAGAAAGACAAATAGCACATGATTTCACTGACATGTGGAATTTAAGAAACAACCTCCCCTTACCATGCCAAAAACAAAAAAACAAAAAACAAACAAAAAATGAAAAGAAAGAGAGACGGGGAAACCAAGAAATAGATACTTAACTACAGAGAACAAATTGATGGTTACTAGAAGGGAGATCGGTGGGAGGAATGGGCAAAGTAGACTATGGGGGATTAAGTAGTACACTTGTGATGATGAGCACTGCGTGATGTATGGAAGTGTTGAATCAGTATCTTGTACACCTGAAACTAATATAACACTGTATGTTAACTATGCTGGAATTTAAGGTAAAATAAAACACAAACTAATAAAAAAATTAGATCACAACAAAAATTTAAAAAGTTAAACAATGACCAAAAAAAATATAATAGACTGCCACTGTTGTGAAGATTACATTTTCACAATTTCAGAGCACATCAGTAAAAACATTAAAAAAAAATACACAGCATCTAGACAACCTGGGAGGAAGCCTGTAATTCCAGATGTATAAAATTGAGTTTACAATTGGATATTTAAAAGATGCTTATGAAAATATCTTTTAAATAAAAGTGTGATTAATGACCTTCTTGCTTTCATATGAAAAGTAGACAAAGAAGATTTGCTAAGAAAGAGAGCAAAAATCTATAGCCTCTAGAATTTGCAACTTACAAGGGTGTTTCTGCCCTAAGGAGACCAAAGGTAGTAATAGTCCTGTGTTGGAGAAATGTTTTCTTCACCTTGCAATGTCAAATCAGCCTTTAATTCTCATCCACTATAGCTCTGAAACTGATTTATTAAGTAAAGTATGCAGGTGAATGAGCAGGTAGCTTATAGTCTGCTTTCTCTAACCTGAAAAATCACCTCCTCTCCCAATGTTAAAAATTGGGTGGTGTTCCCAGTGTATGAAATTCTGCCATTTAGATTCATTTATTAGGCCTCTTCTTTAAGCTAACTTCTCCCATTATCTTTTTAAAAGAAAGATTCTGCAGATAATACTTTATGTATCATAAAGTTTGGTATACATTTTTATTATTGCTAAATCTATTAGTAATTATTTATTGAGGTTTATTTTATGTTAGACATATATTGTGCTAAACACTACAAATATTATCTAATTTAATTTTGCAGTATCTCTAAGAAGAGGAGGGGAGAATTTTATTATTAACTTTTAGAGAGCATGCATTAATCCCTTATGTGACACAGTTATTAAGAGACAAAGCCAGGATCTCAGCCCAAGTCTGCAGGACTCCACAATCCATGTAGCTAAGCTAACTGTTGTACGCTACTGACTTTCCTGTTATTTTAGGTTGATTTCGTTCTGGCCTGGAGACCTAGTCCCCATGAAACATTTATTTGGGGTCACTGAACTGCTGATCTGGTTGCCATGTCTGTTTGACATCTGGGGTGTTTTGGAAGGAGATCATTTCAGAGGGGATTTTTTTCTGAGGAAGGGATTGTTGAAAAAGCAAGCAGAGCCTGAAAATAAGTTTCAGAAAATTCCTTGCATTCCACTGGGATGGAATGCACAGTACGCAATTTTCAATGTGTACATGCAGTCCAAATTCTTCTTGTTAGGTCTGACATGGAGCACCATTTCCATAATGTACATTAATAAGGCAATTTTCTTGGAGAAATAAACAGGGATGCTTGCATGGCTTATTCAATTAAATTTCTATGGGAATACTGCGGTTTGGTGCACTATGAAGAAGGATGGAACCATTCCACAGCAGGGCTCTTAACTTGGAGGTTCACTGCTGACCTTTAACATATATTTTTTATAACTTCCCTTAAATCTACAGTGTGGTGAAAACAACCTTCTTGTTCTTTAGTTCTCTAGGGCTTATGTGCTCATGTTGCGCTAGTCATGTTGCATTAGATGTTGTAACTAAGAGGAATTTAGGTGATGCATCATAATGAGAAACCCTAGGAGGAGAATTTGAAAGGAGGAAATGACAGGTGGAATGCAAAGAACTCTGTACGTTGAAATTACAGACAAATGATTCTCATGGAGATGCCTTCCCATTGCATCATGATGCTGAGGGCACACAGTTTTGATTTAATTCTAAACATGTTTCCTGAGTATCTGGAAGGCACTTTATTAAGCACAGAGTGTATATAAAGATGAACTCAACGTGATCCTTGCCTCTGAGGGCTGATAATCAAGTGGAGGAGAAAGACATGCACATAAAGTGTACAGTGATTATCATATAGTGGTTCAGAGGAAGAATTTGGGACCAGATGGACTTGGAGTTGTGTCCTGGCTCTTCCATTTATTAGCTATAAGTCCTTGATCAAGTTGTTTATCTTTGGTAAGTATCAGTTTCCTTATCTGTGAGATGGCAATAATATTACTTATAGGGTTGTTTGGACAAGGACTATGCGCAGTGTCTGATTCATAGCAATCACTCTGCAAATCTGTAATCCTATTGTTGGAAGCAACATCAGTAATAATAATCAAAAGTTGTCTGAGTTATATAGATTAAATGAAGGCATTGTAACATGCTGCAAATACAGAGGAGGAAAGAGTGATTCCTAATTAGATTAGGGAAGCCCTTATGAATTATTAGATAGCACCTGAAGTAAGAGTAGGGGAGGATGTGAATAGTAATAAATAGCATTGATGATGAAAATGTCAGAGGGAAAAAAAAGTCATAGATGTGGACAGGAAGGGTATCTTTTTGGAAGAGTGAAATAGTCTGACTTGAGTAGGGCAAAGAAATGTGGGTTAGGCTATGAATTTAAGTGGCAACCAAAGAGTGGAACACTGTATATGACACTAAACCCTGAATTCTTAAAGTGCTTGATATTTGCAAAACAGACTTTTTGCAGGATGTCAATAGCTATACTGCAAAAATAGGCTCTGTGAATAGTGAGGAAAGTGTGGGTTAAACAAAGTTAACAGATGTCTTAGCTACAGGACCTCTCATAGCCTTGGAAAAGCCAATGTGTGCTAGATTTAAGATGTAGCATACAATGACTTGTTTTAACACATCATGGAACATTTTCTCATGGTATGCCTATTTAGAAAAACAATTTGGAAAATACTCTTCCAAAGGTAATGGAAACGCCTTAGGAGACCTTGACACAAAAATGGAATTTATTTGGTTTCATATTTTTTTTAACATGTTTACTGGGAAATCCTCAAATCATTGGAATATAAAAATAAAATGCTTTTGTATTTCTCCTGTTGTTGATTTCAACCCTGACTGTCAAGTCTTTCTATTTGGCTACTTCATGTTGGGTAGATTCTGTAAAATTCTCGATCAGTTTTGATATTATAATTTCAGACTCCCCAAACTAAAATTATTTTCTCTGAACTGTTTCAAAGCTTGATGTTCCTTCCTCCTACTTAGAGACCCAAATGCATTTAGCCTATGAGGGTGGGAAGAAGAAAAGAAAAAAATAATCAATTCTCTTTGTTTAATTCCTTGAAGGTATAGCCCCATTACGTGATTGGATAACATTCAGTGCTCCTGTGTGGCAGGCATCTTTCATCTGGCTCTCATAAGTATATGCATGTCAATTTTTCAGAAGCTCATGCAGTCTCAACATTTCCCTGATCCCTTGACATGGGAGCTTCAAGCTCCAAGTCCTCTTTTCCACTCCTCCACTTCCCACCACTGCTCAAGTTTCTATGGCTTTCTAAGGTGGGGAGCCAACACAATAGCTTAAGGCACCTACTACACTGCTGTCTACTTGACCCATCAGAAATTCACATCTTTACTAAGATAGTAGGCATGCAGGCTATTCAACAGTATTTCACCTAAACTATCCTACCAATTCTCTTTCTTTTACTCAGATGGGTATGAAGAAAGACCAGAGGGCATATTACCTAAGCAGAAATCCAGTCAGGGAACAGAAGGAATGCTAGTTTCTTCCCATTGACATTTCCAATCTTTAAAAGTGATTTACCTGAAGTCACTGTTTCCTGACCCCAAGCACATACCTACTTGGTTTTTTAAGGAAGAAACATACTGTGATGAAGGAGCAGAAAACGTTTTACCACCAATCCCATATTCCCAACAAGGCCCAGGACCCTGAGGCTTCTCTTCCTTTCTCTTATCTAAGTTTTATATCCACTGAGAATAAGAAAGGGGTTGTGGAGGGGGTAATTGATAGGAGAAATACAAGTTATGTTTATCCTTGCCTTGGCCCATAGGAAAGAAGCTTATTTGAACTTCTTTTTAGTACAGAAAGTACACAATTCTTTGAATTCCCACTCAGACTACCCTCAGCTACAACTCTTGGATAATCAGAAGAGTCCTAGTCAACATTTTGCTACAAATGCTAAAAATTTTAATTTTAAATTATTTAAACTAAAACTTATTTTATATTCATATATATGTATACATATATGGATATACATATATATATACACACACGTGTGCATGTGTGTGTCCACATGGGACAGAGGTGTGGTGGGCTGTGATAAACACGTGGTGTAAGAAACTACTACTGTGGTTACTCATTTCTTACTGCAGCAAAGTGTAGCCCATTTTGACTGATACCGATGTTAAGTGTTTTAGAAGAGAAAGAAAGTAGGGTAGATAGGGAGTGCTGCAGTGAGAGATGGAGTGACATTTTGGGTTTTAATAGAGAAATCAGGGGAGCCCACACTGAGGTGTTATTTTATCTAAGACTCAGAGAAGATGAAGGAACAAGTATGCTTGGGTGTTAGATGGTAGTGATTTGAGTTTTTCCTCTCAGTTCCCAGTATGTCCATCATGAGACTTATTTGAATCTTGACTTTACTTGCCATGAGATACCCTTCTAGTAATTTCTCGTTTTGTGTTCCATCTAATTTGAATGAGTTTTGCTTCTAGTATCATAATGTAGCTTATTCTTTTTTTTCTGGCAAGTGAAGAACCGTGACTAAGATTAGAAAATTGGGTTATAGGTATGCTGATATCCAACGTAATGAGTGTGTGTGTATGTATGTATGTGTGTGTGTGTGTGTGTGTGTGTGTGTGTGTGTGTGTGTGAATACATTGTGTGCCTTGATATTTGGTACTAAAAAACCAAAACCAAAACAAAACAAAACAACATACTGGAGCTGAGGCTGAGACTGAAGTCTTTTGTTTCCTGGGAGTTACAGTCACCTATACATGAAAACTTCCTATAAAAAAGAAATTTCAAATGAGAGAAGAAATATCTTTAACTGGAGAAAAATAACACGGTGAACACAGATGCAGATATTTAGTCTTAATGTGAAATGACCACTAAGAGCTAAAGGTCTCTTTTCATAATGTATCCCTCCTAGACAGACAACAGTGTGAAAAAAAAGCTTGTTTTAATGTGAGCAGAGTGTCTCACACTCTGCAGACACTCAATCAATAATTGTGGAATGAATGTTGAAAGCCTGTTTTCTGCAACTACTGGTATACAAGTGTTCTTGTTTTTATTTTGTTCTCTACTTATTTGGTAGTTGTTTATTGTTCCTGCCCAACATCCAATTTCCCCTCTTTTAATAAGAGTATACAGATTTTCTAGGGGAATTGCCTTTGTAAGAAAGTGTTGTTGTTCTTGACATCGAAGAGCCCTGACCTCACTGGTAAACATATGCGACCTCAGACCAGTCACACTTGTCTCATGGCCATATGAATTCTGAGTGGGATAATGTAAAAGAGGGAAACTATAGGAACTGGTTCTCTCATGGGTTATTGCCCTATTGTGGCAATCCATCAAGTCCTACTTTCTAGATCCATCAGAGTCATCCTGGTATCTGCATTTCCCAGTGCTTGGCATTTTCCAGCTCTTCTTTTAATTCTACCCCATAGTTACTAACAAAACAAAACAACAACAAAACCTCATTATTTTGTTCTCAATCTTTGTGCAAACAAAAGAAACCTAACAGATGGACTTTTGAAGAAGAGCTACTTGGGAGATCTCGGAGACTGTGACAATTTGTAATGGCCATGCTTTATCACTCAAGCCAGCATTCTGTATTTCCCTTAGTCAGGATCCCTGAAACCAGTAATTCTAATCCTCTCCAAGACTATAGGGCCATTCTCTCTTAGGAGTTTTGGGCTTTGCCAGCACTTTTCCATATATGCCTCTGTATAATTTAGGTTTTCTGTTACTGAGTGCCCATACTGCATTTTCGGTGCAGACATCTATATACTAACTGAAATAAAATTCTAATACTTAATTTATTAATGTGTTGCAAGGCTTTCTCCAATTAGAGGATTACAGAATGGGAAACTGCTAAACCCTGTTTCTGAAACCTAGGGCCAGATCAGAGATAGTTGCTTACCCATCCCTTGTAATGTGACAAATCTCTGCTCCTATCTGCTACTGGAGATTTCCAAGGAAGGGGAATGAGATCTGGATGCAGCACAAAATGAAGCACAAATGGTTATTCTTAAAATAATTTGTTTTCTTTTTCCTCTCGCTTGTCAGTGAAGGTAGTGGGAAGAAATATATGGGCTATTTTAAGTGAGAGGTGGAAACTCTTCATTTAGAACTTTAGCAAGTACTGTGAGAGGCAAGTTCAGGTAATACAGAACATGCTGAGGAGCTCCCAGTCCAATGCCTATGTCCCTGAGATAGTTACTAGAACCATACAATGAGAGCAGCTGATGCTTTAAGCAGCCTTAAAGTGTGTTGTTCCAAAATTTCCACGTACACATTATGTAGCCTGCCTCTCAAATGGTCAGCATATTGTAAGTTATCCCACCTCTCTGTGCTTATTTCCAGTAGTGGGGATCATCCACCTACAGCAGGCAGCTCATTTCACTTTTAGATAGGTCCTTTTTCTTTCAATGTTCTATTTTGATTTATAAGCTCCTTATAATTTTTACTCAGTGGTCTTGGTCTACTCTCTAACACAGAACTCTGTACTCTTTAAACATATTTTAAGTTAGATTCAGACAAAATCTACTAGCTTCTCTTGAAAGCCTAAATGGTAAGTTCCTAATAGCCCAAACAAACTAATTAGGAATTGCAATTTAATTACACATTAATTACACACTATTTTCTCTTTAATTAGTGTCACTTAAGGTGAACTGTGACTACAAATTTGTTTCTATTGATTGTGATGGTAATAAAGCCCGACTTAGAGTAATACCTTTTTTCTTTCTTCCTTCCTTTCTTCTTTCTTTCTTTTTTTTTTTAAAAACCTTGCTCAATGGATTAGTGTGCTTTTACATTCCTTGCCTCCCCTCCTAGGGTATTGTACCAAGTGGATTAGAACTTCAAATGCTACAAAGATACAAAAGCGCTTTACTGTAAAATCCAAGACACAGGTAATTATCATCCAGGTTTTTCAATGATTTTTTTGATGTTTAGGTGGAGCTTTGAGCAATAATTTTTTTTTTAAAAGAGAGAATGAAAAAATATTTTCAGTGGATATATAATAGTCTTCAATGTCTCATCTATTGATTTTCTTCAGATGTTTAAAACCCCAGTGTGACTTAAATTTTATGAAATGGGGTCACTGACATCGGAAAAAGTACAACAAAAATATATACTGAATATCCTGTGGACTGAAACACATAATTGCCTAATGAAAAGGTTATCCACTGTGTTAAGTCCATCACTGGCAGAAAATTTCTATTACTTCTAACAGAACAGATTTGGCTATATCTTCAAAGTGCTCAAATTTTATGTTGACTGGAATTTGTCCATGGGTATTACTATGTTCTGTTACCAGCTTATGGTATCTAATTTATAAAGTCAATTTACATGTAAAGCTTTTTGTATTCTTTGTACTACTTAAAGTCCTCATAATACATTTATATTTCCTTTGTGAAATCACTTCCAGGCTCCCAGCTATTCAACACATAACTTTTTAAACAAAAGAATCTAATTTAAATGTTTTTTCCAATAAACCAATTCTAATTCAGCAACTGGGTCCATAAAACCTTATAAACATATTTCTCTCTAGTAGAATATATTCACAGGTTGGGGAAGATCATTCATTCAAGACCACTGTCAACATAGTGAATAATATTTTCTGGCATTGTTAATAGGTAATACCAAAGCTCTCCATAATAGACTGAGAAGCCTGAAAGAAATGAGGCAGAGCAAATTAACATGAATTTTTAAAATAGGAGGAAGGAGGGTTGGGCATAAAATCAGTAATGCCTAGAAAAACTTCTCAACCTTAACTCTAGTGTCGAGGTAGAGGAGTGGTTTTAGGTCTTAAGGGTAGATGTGTGCTTGTAACCACTTGTTCCCCTCTAATTCTTTCCCCTTTGGCTGGCAGAATGGCCACCTTCTCAATTTCCATCTTGCTGCTCAATTCTTATGTCGGCACCCTTTCCAAATGGATATTCAGCTGTTTTACTCACGTAGTATAAAACCTGATATATCAAAATATATCAAATCATATTTCAGTAAAGACAATTCTGGTTACCACACAAAGCCCATCTATTTATGAACCTTCTTTCAGAAAGCCCTTTAGAACATTTTTTGCAAGTTCTGCTTCTCATCACTATATATAATTGATGTCTTTATAAGGAAAACAGGGGGTTCAGAGCTATTTAGGATACTGTGACTCTGTAGTTAGTTTGAGAAGTAGAGTTATCCAACACTGGCAGATACTTTCTTCCTACTATAACTAATGATAGTAATACCAAGTGCAGTGTATTCTAATGTACTGTAAATATGAAGACAACTCAGGAAGTAGAATCAACCCATTTCTATGGGTATGTGTGTGTGTGTGTGTGTGTATGTGCATTACTTTATTGAAGAGCCTCATTAATTCAAGGTCACTAGACCAAAGTTGTTAGAGAATTCCTACCTCCTAGTAGAGGTTTCTCTCTCTCTTACCTAAGTAAAGCTTCAGATGCGGACAAGTTAGATGACATATAACTCAGATCTCAACTGGAGTAAAAACTGAAAACAAGTGTTCAGTGTCAACTGACAACTATATTGTTCAATAGGAAGTTTTTATCTATTTCTTTAGAATATTTTTTGTAATTAGAATATCAATGAAACACTGTCCGTTTGGAACTACTTTCTTGAAATTTCTGATTTTACAACTTTAGGACCCAAAATGTCATTAGTTTTTAAGGTGCTTTTCAATGGTCTTATACTTCTCACAAACTCAAAACAATTTTTAAAACCTAGATATGATTAATAAAAATAATTTTTTAGAAGTCTTCTCTAGGCGCCTGGGTGGCTCAGTCAGTTAAGCTTTGAACTGGACTCTTGATTTTGGCTGAGGTCATGATCTCAGCATGCTCTCTCTCTCTTTATCTCAAATAAATAAATAAATCTTCAAACAAACAAAAACCTTCTCAAGTATGTCCTATTTTCAGTTTGGAAATTATTCTTAGAACCATACTAAAGAACAAAGTTTTCCAGAAATTATTATTACCATTATTATTATTTTATTTTTTTTTTAAAAAAGCAAGCCTGTATTGATTTATTTGGTGAGTTAGAAGTACAAAGAATCAAAAGCAGAAGGATGGGGAAGGTTAAAGAATGAATTGTTTCCTTTAAAGTACAATGATCGTAGTACAAAGGTAGATTGAATTTTAGACTCTGAATATGCAGTCTCTTCAGAAATCATGTGAAGCCATTTATTTTATTTTATTTTATTTATTTATTTGTCAGAGAGAGAGAGAGCACAAGTAGGCAGAGAGGCAGGCAGAGGCAGAGGGAGAAGCAGGCTCCCTGCTGAGCAAGGAGCCCGATGTGGGACTCGATCCCAGATCCCAGGACCCTGGGATTATGACCTGAGCTGAAGGCAGCTGCTTAACCAATGGAGCCACCCAGGCGTCCCTCATGTGAAGTCATTTCTGCTGCTTCTTTTGTTTAATTATCTGGAGTCTGAAAATGAGAATCAGGAATGACAGTTTGCCTTCTCTCTGAACAATTCATATAACATACGTACAAAACAGGAAAACAACTCTACTGTCAGATTATTTGATATGCCTGGTTTAAACCTTATCAAAATAAAATGGATATAAACTGAAGAGAACTGAAATTAATTAGAAACCTACTCAATCATATGGTAAAACATGCATTAGGTTCTTTGAATCCTGAAAGATCTTTCCATGGACTAAATGTTGGCAGGAGATGATTAGGGTCATTTCAGAAAGTACAGCTAAGGTCTGTGATTAAAATCTTCTCAGATACTTTCTTGGTCTATTTTTTTATTTCCCTCACTAGAGATCTCTGAAACTTCTAATTCTAATCCTTCTCAAGACTACAGGGCTATTCTCTTTTAGGAATTTTGGGCTTTGCCAGTACTTTTCCACATCTGCCTCTCTATAAGATAGGTTTTCTGTAACTGAGTGCCATACAGCATTTTCAATGCAGCTCTATAGTCATAAAGTAATGAAAGCTAAATATACTTGCAACTTGGTACAAAATTAGGTGCAAGTAACTCCTTCCTTTTATATTGTACTGGAAAACATCTTTTACTGGTGTTGAATAACATTGAATTAACAAGATAGAGAGAGTTGTCGGTAGTCACAGCACAAGAAAACGCATCAGGAATTTATTAGATTTGGATTTATCAGTGCATAGAAATTCATGATGTTTAACTTAAAGGCAAAAGGAGCAGAACACTTTGAATAACAGCTTGAAGTGGATGATTAGCTAAGGGGATGCAACATTTAATAGCCAAAATAAATTACTATAATTATTTTATTACCTATGCTAACTGATTCCATTGTTTTTATTGAAATAACAGCTCCCTGAGGAAGGGAACGGTGTTTCAATGAATCTCAGCTGTAGGCTTGCGTGTTCTTCTACAGCAATCAAAAACAGTGAAAAATAGCCTTCATTGATAATACTCTTAATGTCTGCATTTCAGCACTTGCAGAAAATATCCTATCCAGTGCAAACACCGGGAAATATCTGAAGGCTTTGGGACAGAAGAGAAAGTCTATTAAAGACAATATGGTCATTTTTAGAGCTTTAGTCCCTTTATTTGCATTCATTTACTGGCCCATGCCCTCACCATATCTTTTCCATTTATTTTCTAAGAGAGACTTTCTTGAGATTCTGATAGACCCTCTTTCTAGCAAAAATGTACAAATATACTTGTTTTCTTGTACACATGTTTCTCAAAGTAGTAGAAGGAGGTAGGATGAGTCAGGATGTCAGAAGGTGTGTGAAGCCATAGAATAAAACCTTGCATATTCCTAGAAGGCCCATTTTACTTGAAAATGTGAGGGAAAAATATTTTTATTAAAAGAAAAATGGATGCACATAGATTCTATACACATTTCCACACATGGAGAAGGGACTCCAAAATCAAATATGGACTTGCAGCATACCATACCCCTCTCTTCTTTTCTACCCTCCACTCCCCCTTCATCTTTCTGCCTAATAAAAAAAAGACTGAGAAATATTCCTAACCTGCTTCTTTCTTTCTTTCATTGTTTCCAGTGTTCTATCCCTTCAGGTGAGGAAATAAAAGATCTTTGCCAATGCAGGATATAAGATACCAAAGATTAACAGAGAGTCGAAGAGTGAAGACAGAATCTTCTTTACTTTAGGAAGAGTGGGAGATCAGTTATAGAGTAATACTTTCAATCCAGATTTGAATGTTTCTAATCAAACTCTTTTCCTTCCTTCTTTCCTTTCCTTTCCTTTTCCTTCCTTCCTTCCTTCCTTCCTTCCTTCCTTCCTTCCTTCCTTCCTTCCTTCCTTCCTTCCTCTCTCCCTCTCTCCTTCCCTCCCTCCCTCCCTTCTTTCCTTCCCTCCATCTTCCTTTTTTTCTTTTCCTTCTTTCTTGTTAGCAAAATACAGTCATTGTTTGAGTTTTCAATTTAATATGTTCTGCTTCTTATGTAGTTTTTGTCTCATGCAGTTCTTTTCTTTTGGAAAGAGAAAGAGAGAAAGAGCATGAGCAGGTGAGAAGGGGCAGAGGGAGAGAGAGTCTTTCAAGAGGACTCCCTGTCCCACATGGAGCCTGATGTGGGGCTTGATCTCATGACCCTGAGTTCATGACTTGAGCCAAAATCAAGAGTCAGATGCTTGATTAACTGAGCCACCCAGGTGCCTACTGAATTTTAAATGTCAATAGCTAGATGTAAATTTTAAATTTTTTTTTATTTTAATTTTTTAAAGTAGGTTTTGTACCCAGCATGGAGCCTAGCGCAGGGCTTGAACTCATGACCCTTAGATCAAGACCTGAGCTGAAATCAAGTCAGATGCTTAACCTACTGGGCCACCCCGGCACCCCTATCCTATAATTTTTTAAAAAAAATATTTTATTTATTTACTGAGAGAGAGCTAGAGCAAGAGAGAGCACAGAGGGAGAGGAAGAAGCAGACTTCTCATTAAGTAGTGAGCCCTACACCTGGGCTCCATCCTAGGACCTGGGATCATGACCTGAGCAGAAGGCAGCCGCTTACTGAGCCACACAACATCCCAAATTATTTAAAAATAAAGCAAAACATTCTATCAAATTATAACATTGTTAATTTGGAGGTTTCAGAAAAAAAGAAGTTAAAACATAAAAAAGGAAGTGCAATAATATCTTGGGAAAACCATGCTTGTATGTATTTTTGTTTTGTTTTTTAAATGCAATAGAAATGATTTTGAGTGAATCTAAGGTTGCATCCTTAGAACCATGATTGAAGCATAATACATGTATGTGCATAAATTTTGCATGTCCATATCATAAATTTTGATAATAAATAGCTACCATTTGTTAAGCATGTAGCTAGGTGCATGTTACATGTATTGCTTATTTCCTTTCATAGGATGACCCTATTTCATGGACAAGATAACTGACACTCAGAAACATTGGTGATTTATAGAAATAAGCAGCTAGAAGAGATACAAATGCGATTGAACTCAAATCTTACTAATTGTCAAATCTTTTCTCTTCCCTGTATAGTTTTTCTCACCTCTTTTGGGACTTGAGTGGAGACATGACACACCCTGAGCTCATTTTAATTCTGAAGGAGACAAATAAGGGTGAAGTGAATCAATAAATCATAATTTCTGTCAATTATGCTACCCATCTAAGGGGATCCTTGTGAAGCTCTGAAAACAAGGCACTGACTAAAAGAGGCAGGCTCCTACTTGGGTGTTTATCTACCAGTAAACAGTGATTTACTAGGCAGATCATGTTGATGGTACCAATGTCCACAGAATGGGCAATTAAAGTGAGGGATCTTGGGCACACAGGGAATACACTAGATGCATTATGCTACAAGAGATGGAAGTGAGATAAAGACTTGGAAGGGAGGGAAGGAAAAGAATAATAACAATAATAATAATAATAGTAATAATAAGAATAATTTCTAATCCTGTCAAAATCCCTACAGGATAGGAATTGTGATCCTTATATTATACCAGAGGAAACTAGGGCACAGAGAGGTTAAGTGGCTTGCCCAAAGGGAATATATATCTTAGCAGAAGAATTAGAATTTTAAAGAAGTTATATCCACCTCCGAAGGCTGGGTACTTTTCATTTTGCTATCTGATAATTTCAGGTCTTTATCTGATTGGGTTCAAATTTTCAACTTGGTATTCTTAAATCGGCATTTTACTTTGGTATATGGTAGGAAAATAGGAAAGAGAAGAAACATTGACAGATTTTTTTAAGGCAGGACTTTTTCAATATAGGCATTATTGACATCTCAGGTGGGACCATTATTGGGGTGGGGCTGCGTCATCACTGTAGGATGTTAAGCAGCATCCCTGGGCTCCGCTCACTAGATGACAGTTGCACCACACTCCCAGTTTTGACAACCACTCATGTATTCATAATTGTCAAATACTCCCTCAAAGGCTGACTACCTCCCCCTCCCTTCAAGAATCACTGCTTTACAGGGGCCAGGGGCTAAAGGGTCTGGATTCAAGACATCCATACTTCCATTCTGACTTAATCATTGGCTACCTCTGTGAACTTCAGAGATTCTTGAACTAAGTCTCTAAGACTCAGAGACTTTATAAAAACAGAAAATTATGATCATTTTACCTATTTTATATAATAACTAGAGTTCTCCTAAATAAATGTGAGGTTAATGTAGAAATAATTTAGATATATAAAAGTACTATCCAAAGGGATAGTATTATGACTCTTCTATGGAAAAAATAAAGAGCAAAAGAAAAATTAGAGAACAAAAAGTTGGACCATTTTAAGGAATAAACATGATTCCTGAAAAGTATTAGCAATAACAGCCAAAGGAGTGATAACCCATAACAACCAAGGAGACTGCTTATAGCTGCCATGTGAGAAATTCTGGTAACTGTAATACAGTGGCGTTGATAAACTAAAAGTTAGCAAATTTTAGTCTCCTTTCAATAAGTGAGACAAATGAGTCCATCCCGCTTCATTCAATCTGATGAAGAGCAGTAGAGAGAGAGCCTAGCTCTTCTGGAGTTGTAAAACAAACATTGGACTCGATTGGGCTAATTTCTTTTTTTTTTTTTTTTTAAGATTTTATTTGTTTATTCAACAGAGAGAGAGAGAGAGAGTGAGAGAGAGAGAGTTCACAAGTAAGCAGAGAGTTAGGCAGAGAGATGGGGGAAGCAGGCTCCCTGCTGAGCAGAGAGCCGGATGTGGGGCTTGATCCCAGGACCCTGAGATCATGACCTGAGCTGAAGGCAGAGGCTTTAACCCACTGAGCCACCCAGGTGCCGCCAGTTGAGCTAATATCTAATTTCAGATCTTTCAGGATTTACCTTAGTGACCCTAAGCAAGTCACTTCATCTTTCTGACTTCCATTTTCCCTTTTATTCAATGGTAAGTAAATTAATTTAATTAATTTGCAATCTAGTTGGGAACAGTTAATGAGATAATGTACCTGAAATGTGAGTAGTAACACTTAAAAGTATAAAGTGTAACAGCAAACCAAGTCATGTCACTAGAACTGTTTTCAATGTACAAAAGCAAGGGTATTTCAGAAACAGCTGCTTCAAACAACAGGCATTTATCTCTTCCAAAATTCAAAAACAGTGTATTCCACCTGAGCTCAACAAGATTGGGTTTAAAGAGAAAAAGGATGAACTGAATAAATTCACAAATAACATAGCCATGTTCAACAGTTTTCTTGTTACCCAAGCCCTATTGCAAAGCGCCTAAAATCTCTAGAAATTTGCAATTATAAACATTTTTATTCTCATTGATCTGCATCCCTTTTGTGAAGTAAAATTTATAAGCCAGAAAGAAAAAATCTTCACTCAAATTCACCTTGAATTGTAAAGTTAATTCTATATATTAGTGAGGTTTATGAGCTCCATAAGTAATAAGCACACTGTCAATAAGAGGACAGCATGTTCATTAAGATTACCAGAGAGAGGGGTGCCTGGGTGGCTCAGTGGGTTAAAGCCTTTGCCTTTAGCTCAGGTCATGATCTCAGGGTCCTGGGATTGAGCCCCTAATAGGGCTCTCTGCTCAGTGGGGAGCCTGCTTCCCCACCCCCCCACCTGCCTCTCCGCCTGCTTGTGATCTCTCTCTCTCTCTCTCTGTCAAATAAATAAATAAAGTCCTTAAAAAAAATTACCAGAGAGAGAAACACCTGTAACAATCAGAAATATGATAAAAATGTCAAAAGTTACATGAAATTAACTGTGTTTGGAATGTACATAATTTTTTACTACAGTGTGACAATTGAAATTATGTTTTCAATATATGAAAGACAGAAAAAACCTAGGAGTATTTAAGTAGCACTTCAGTAATGATCTATTTTTGCCTAAAGAAAATGTCCTTTCTCTGTATTCTAGAACTCTTTCTTTTATTTATTTTTTTAAAGATTTTATCTTTTTTTTTTTTATTTTAGAGAGAGAAAGAGCATGGGAAGAAGAGCAGAGGGAGAAGGACAAGCAGACTCTGCCCTGAATGTGGAGCCCAACGCAGGGCTTGATCCCATCGCAGGGCTTGATCCCATTTCCCCAAGATCATGACCTGAGCTGAAATCAAGAGTCAGACACTTCACAGAGAGCTGCTCAGGCACCCCAGGGCTTTCTTTCTTTGAAAACAATATTACTTATTACACTTTTTGCCTTTCTTGAGCCACCTCAGTTTGGCCAATGGTAGATTGTTCCCCTGAGACTGAGTGCTCAAATATCACTTTATATATTAATTTTTTAAATTTTTAAAAGATATTATTTATTTATTAGAGAGAGAGAGAGAGAGAGCACACAAGTGGGAGGAGGGAGAGATGGGAGGAGGGAGAAGCAGACTCTCTGCCGAGCAGGGAGCCCAATGCAGGGCTCAATCCCAGGACCTGGAGATCATGACCTGAGCAGAAGGCAGAAGCTTAACCAACTGAGCCACCCAGGGGCCCCCTTGAATATCACTTTAAAAGGAAAACATTTTCATCTTTTTCTCTTTTCAGAAGTTGTGCCTCTCCAATGGCCTCATCCATTTGTCTATTTTTTGGCTCCCTCCCTTCCATATGTCTGCTACTTTTTGATTCATTTGGCTCAGAATTCTGAAAATGTTAGACAGACAGCTCTCATGGCCCAAGTTAAAGAATAGAACCCGCCATGGACTTTCAAAGTGTTGCTGCACCATGGACAGCAGCAGCAGATCAGGGGCTCTGCCTGGGCCTGGCGTGGCTTTGTGTTTTATTATTTTAAGCCCCCGCATAAGATTCTGCAAATCCATGCTCACAATCAGTAGTTTATCTGCCAATTTTCACTGGACCTTATTCCTTATTTCCTTGCTGGTGGGGGTTCCTTATGCAGTTCTAAAAAAGAATGTAAGACTGACAAATAAATAACAAAAAAATCTTGCTCTGTGAACCACAAGGGGAAAATAAGACTTGGCTAACAAAATGTAGTCTTGGCTAAGAAAGGGAATGGAGGCTTGGCCAAGGAAAGCCTCACAGCACACTAGACTAGAGTCCAGTGGCTTTCGTAAAGCCTGTGACTTCAAATGCTTGAGTACAGAATATATATATTTTCTGAATCATAATGTGATGATAATATCTCTTATTTCACTTCTTACATATTTGTACTGTGAGTCAGAAATCTCTTTGGGCTTTCTGTACATTTGCAGTAGGTATTCGTCTTTTGCAAGAAATCTTTACCTGGATTTAGAAACTAAGAAACAAATTGTGCCAGTCATACTGGTTCTCTCCTACAGGTTGTGGACTCGGCAATGTTTCTGTCAGATTTCTACTAGATCTGAAGAGCCTTCAATATAATCTTCTAAATGTTTATTGAAGGTTAGTACACACATTTTTCCTTTTCATTGTAGAAAGGATAAAACCTGTACAACAATTGTATTTTACAACAGACCCTTTTCGGTGTCATAAAACTGAAGTTGTAATTTAGGATTGATAGCTGCGGAAAAGAACAGGAGTTCAGGATTTCTCAAGTTTAAGACAAACACTTTGCACATGTGCTAGTTAAACCTCCAGCACTTACAACCCTGTGAAGTAAATTCAGGCCCTGGGGCTTGATGGGATAAGCACTACAGGTACTTTATAACAGCAAGTGAAATCATCAATTTAACACATTTGATACATGTGCTGTTCAGTTTTTAAAAAGTAAAAAGAAAGCTGAAGGAAATGAACATGGCATATGACTTGATGCTAAGCATTCTGAAAATGCACATCTGGAGTTGAAACATAATTTATCTTGCAGTTACATGAGCATTCTAGAGGCCTCTATGCAGAGTCAGCAAAGTGCCATGCATTGGCAATCAGCCTGGAGGGAGGTGAGGTCACTGACCAGCTTGTAGTAGGGAGACCTTGCATTTTTGCAAAGATTTAGATCAGTAATATGAAGCTGGTGCTTTCTACCTTGACTAAATTCTGACATTTGGAGGATTAGAATATTGTATAAACATAACTTTGTGCCCCCTGAAAAACTGGCTAATGCCTCTTTCGTGGTTAGGACAGTATTTCCAGCTTAGTTGATTTTAAGAGCAAAAGCACATCATACTTGATGCAAAAGAGCAAGAGAAATCATCAAGAATCAATCCTAGTTAAGAATTTTATTTGAATATCAGCAGCTGAGTTGAATGTAGATGACATTTATAGTAAAGAAAAATAAGAAATGATCAACTCAGGTGTTCAAATATTTGAGAATAGCAGCACACACACCACACAAGTGTCAGTCAACATTGTTTTTAGTTTTATCCATGAGTGTATACCATGTCAAAGACCATGCAAGATAGTTAGAGTATAAAATAAGGATAGTCCTTGCCTAGATATATTTTCTTTTATTTAGCTTGATAGGGAAAACAAATAAATTTTATGATAGCATATTCATTAATACAAAACTATGTAAACTTAGAGGAAATATCAGAGAGGCCAATATGATTAAAATGTACTGGACCCAACCTTTGGGATAAAGAATAGTGTTAAAGACAAGAAAATATAAAGGAACAAGCTGGAACCTAGAAAGTATGACTGTGTTGAGACAGGAGTAAATCACTAAATTATGGACTATATGTTAAGGCAGGAACCTGATGGGGAAAAAAACTTGGATGTGACATAACATTGAAGATTTTGAGACAACATTATGATTCAGTTTTAATATGCATAACTCTTATGGAAGTGGTGTAGATTATTTGGTGTTGACCATCAAACCTATTATTCTGTGTCAGTGGGGATTTGGTTCAGGTATCATTGGCTGAAAGCAGTTGAAACAGCTAACTAAATAGTGTGTGTTGTATGTGAGAAAGAAGAGTCTGAACTAGGCATGGCATGTAACAACAGAGGAGAGGATTCGAGAGAAATCAAGAAGATAAAACTAGTAGTCATACCTATAATAATGAGTATTCAATGGAAAGATCAAAATTCATCTACCCATTAATTCTTGGAGCAATCATCCTTGTGAATGATGATCTTACATCCTACCATGAAAAGTATCAGCTTTCCAAATAAATATAAAAGTCAATAAGAACAAAAATCTTATGTTCATAGAATTATAGGCAGAAGATATTATATTAAAATACTTGTTTCTACAAAAGCTGAACAGAACACTGCCTATGCCCCTAAAATTTTATGCATACCCAACAAAAATGTATAGTCATGGAAACACATGTGCTGGTACATTCTTAGTAACTCTACTCAAAATAGCCTCAAAATGGAAAAGTCCAAAATCTATTGTCAGTAGAATTCATAAAGTGTGGTATATTCTCATAGTGGAATACTATGCGTCAATGAGAATAAACAAATTATAACCTCATGGAAACATAGATAAATCTTGTAAAAAATAACATTGAATTAAAGAAATAAAAGAGGATAAACTGTATGTAGTCCATTGATAGGAAGTAGAAAAACTTTTGTGATGTTAGAAATCAACATAACTGTTCTGGGGGAAATGGTGACTAGAAGATCACATCAAGAGGAATTATGAGGTTCTGGTAATGTTCCGTGACCTGTGTGTGAGCAACCCAAGTATAATCAGTTTAAGAAAATCCATCTACTGTCCCTTTATGATACTTATGTGGGGTATATTTCTGTATTTATATAATGCTTTAATAAAAAAGTTTAAAAATTATACTTAACAGAGAAGAAAAGTAATAGTCACAAGGAGATGGGTTATTGCTGAGCAAACACAGTTAGACCTCTCAGACAGATCTACTCTAAACCCACCACTGTGAGACATTATATATACTAAGACAAAGAAGGAAATGGGTTCTCTTAGGGTGAATTGCATGGCTGGCTTTAAGTGATTCCTCAAATATATATTCTTTTGACTTGTGCTCGCTTCGGCAGCACATATACTAAAATATTCTTTTGACTTTGTAGTCACCTGCATGCTTTCAAGAGTTTAGATTTATACAAATTATATCTAAGAATTGTTCACTGGTTGCTTTTTGTGTGTGTATTATCATTCCAAGGTCTTGTGTGGGCTGTCCATGGAAACTCACAAGTGGTCATGGATTGAAACAATGCACTACTTTATCCTCTGGAAATAATGGCTTCTAGCCAACTCAGGAGAAGAATGAAACTGTCTTATATCAGACTCCCTGCTGTGCATTTGCATTTTAGCTACAGCTGCTACCTTGTTATAACACCCACATTTCTTTTCTCACAAAGCCAACTTCACAGAAAAAAATCCCGTATTCATTGTCTGATTATCAACTTCACATACCTTGGAAAAAGACTATAGCTCAAACATGTATGATTCAAAACATTATTGTAAGATTAAAAACTGGAACAATAAAAAATTTCCAGTCACTGTTAATAGCCCCATATAATAAAAAGAATGATGATATAAAATTAGAATTTTTTTAAAAAATAACTTTTTAATGGACAGATTTATTAGTAGAAACATGAAGTGATTTAGGAAATGGAAGGAAAAAAATCTAACATGGAACAAGGTGGGCCAAGAACTTGTTCAGAACGTTGGCAGTCTGCCGAGCATACCTCTGGAAGGGGACATGCAACTTTAATCTTTATTATGGAGTAATCATAAGTGGACTGATTGTGAACACCATCTGCTCTCAATGAAGCATTGGAGTTACAGCCTGCTCACTCTGATATGCCCTTCACCCTGCTTTCCAATTTCACCTAAAGTCACATTTTGAAAGGTTAAGTTTTAAAGTTTATTATAATTAATTATTCTTTACAACAACCATTTATTTTTAATAAATAGCAGAGTGGGCAGCTAACATCTTTCTTTAATTCTGAAAAGCAACCCAAACGGGAGGAAATATTTTCTAACTCGAGATCTCTCTTCAGAGACCTTTTAGTTGGGTGTTCAGATGAATCTTTGAAGGTTGGGCACTACAACAACTCTGGAGCCTACTTGTTTTGCATTGTAGATACACAGTTTAGATTAATGATAAAAAGATGGAGACAGGTGGCCTATCTTTAACATAAAATTAAAGGGGCACTGGGTGGCTCAGTCAGTTAAGTATCCGACTCTTGATTTTGACTCAGGTCATAATCTCAGGGTTGTGAGACTGAGCTCTGCATTGGGCTGGCACTGGGTCTGGAGGATGCTTAAGATTCTCTCTCTCTCTCTCCTCTCACTCCCTCTCTTAAAAAAAAAAGTTAGAAGAAAAGTGTTGTGCATTCTGGTTTCTGATATTATAATATCCTAAATTAAATAATGTATCCCTAATGTCATTTGTTTTATTGTGCACTGTTGAATATTGTGCTTAATGAATAGGGTACATCATCTCAAGTTACTCAGATCGTGTGGGAGCCTAGAATAAACCAGTAATAATATTATAGGGTTCATCTGGCCATAGATGAATATGATAGCATTGCAATATAGGAGATTGGTGTGGATTGAATAGTGACCCCTCCAAAATGTATTACTGAGTCCTAACCCCTGGTATTTATGAATGTGGCCTTATTTGGAAATAGAGTCTTTGCAGATACAATTAAGGATCTCAAGATAAGAACATTATAGATTTAAGATGGACCCTAAATCCTGTGACTGGTGTCCTTAGAAGAGAAAGAAGGAGATTAGAGAAACAGCACAGAGGGAAGGCAATTGGAGATGGAGGGAGAGATTACACTGATGTATTTTATAAACCAAGGATTACCAGGCATTGCTGGCAAACATCAGACACTATGTAAAGGACATGGAACCAATTCTTATTTAGATCATCCAGAGAGAACCAACCCATCCCACACCATTGTTTTGACCTCCAGAATTCTGAAAGAATCCATTCCTGCTGTCTTAAACTACCCTAGTTTGTGGTAATGTGTTATGGCAGCCCTTGAAAAACACTTCAGGGATAATTACTATTAATTTAAATTTTCTGGGAAAACTTGTGAACTTAGGAAAAGGGTTCCTTGGCATCCAGAAGACCCTGGCTGCTAAGTAAATCGAAATGGCTTTGCCCTACTCTCTTAAATTTCCCATCTTTTACTCATTCACTCCTTCCCTTCCGTTCCCAAGATGTGTTAGAGAGAATGCTTAGAAACCAAAGGAATTGTTCTTTGAGGGGCATATTCAAGACAACTTGATAAAAATGAGAGATTTCAAAAAATTCATGGGAGTTATTTTGGCAGAATCTTTAGAGAGTCTTTGGACAACCTGATGTATGTGTAAAGATGTCATTGCATTTCACATACACCAAAACACTAGAGGTACAAATATTCTCCTGTGGATATGTTAGCACAGTGGCTTACTCTGATTACAGAAATGCAGCACATTTTCCCCAAAGACAATGCACATTTACACATGAAATCAGCCGGCCTTTGTATTTTCCTGATTAATGTCACTATAGTATCTGGTAACTTTCCTAAAGCAAGCTCCTACCTGCCAAATAACATGTTACTATTTCCTGGAATTTCCATTCCTAGGGTCTCTCTGAAAGGATACACTAAATTACTGTCAAAATGCATACTTATGGCTCAGCATAACTCAATTACTTTGACAGCATTTTTTATATTTATCTTTTGCTACTTAAAGATTTATTGTTCTGTTCCTTAAATAAAACTGGAGCAAATCAGAAACAATTTATTCCTAATTTGCAAAGGCAGTAACAAATAACCTCAATCTCTTCAAAATGAGATTACTAAAGATAACGTTCTAAGAATCTCTTTGTCATCAAACAGAATTTTTAAACAGGGTTATGTTTTAAGATTTAAGCACTTTTAAGACTATTCCTTATCTTGTGAAGTTGTCCTTGCACACGATTCACAATGACAAAATATAGGAGTATTGGGGCTGAGAGGGGATAACAGAAAGGATTTCAATAACAACAAACATCCTAAAGTTTTCTTTTCACTGACCATAGTGACATATGGATGAAGGGAAATGAACAGAAATTGTTTTAAAATACTCTTAGGTGCATTGCAATGAAAGCCATAATTTAGGTATGTATACACACACACACACACACACACACACACACACACATATATATATTTATCCTTTTAACACAATGAAACTTTAACACAATGAAACTAATGTGTTAACACACACAAACACACACCACAGAACTTTAGCATTTCTCATGGGAATTAAAGGCATTTAACAGACAGTTGATAATCAGTAAGTCATACAGGTAGTCACAAGACCCATATAACAAATCTATTCTAAATGTATTATAACTCTTAGCTGTCAACTTCTGTTACCTTGCTGTACCTTTCATTCTTTACCTATAAAAATGCAGGATGGAGGGGACATGGTATCTATTTCCATATTAGTTTTTCAGGGCTGCCATAACAAGTAACTACACCTTTAGTGGATTAAAACAACAGAAATTTATTCTTGCACTGTGCAAGAATAAAGCTGAAAGTCCAAAGTCAAGGGGTCAGCAGGGCTATGCTCCTTCGGAAGCTTCAGAGAAGAATTCTTTCTTGCCTCTTCCTAGGTTCTGTGGCTTACAGCCCTCCTTGCTGTTCTTTGGCTTGTAAACACATCATTCCAGTATTTATCTCCATTGCTCTCTTCTCTCTTCCTTCTGAGTCTGTAGGTCTCTCTGTGTGTCCTCTTCTCTTCTTATAAAGATACTAACCAATGTATTTAGGATCTATCCTAATCCAGTGTGACCTCATCTTAATTAATTACATTTGCAAAGATCCTATTTCTAAATAAGAAGTTTATTTGGGTGGATGCTAATTTTGGTGGGGGAGCACTTCAGGAGAAGTGTTCAACCAGCTATAGCTTCCAGTGCTATAGTATATCCTAAAATAGCCCCCCACCCACCTTGTTCCTTTATTTCCTTACAAATTAAAGAATAGAAAAAGAAGCAATAGTGTATCTTAATTCTTTATGAACCCTTATATAAGGACGGAAAAAATAAGACAATAAAATGGTTATCTGACAGTTTGGCTATACAGTGAGGAGGGCTATCATTACAATATTTGGTGCTGGCTGACCCAGGTAGTTTGAGACTATGATGTTGGAAACCCAAAATGCCTTTGTTCTTTCATAATGCTGTGAACTCTCAGCATCCACAAAGTTCCAACCCTTGGAAACAGTGGTAAATTAATAAATTGAAACATATCACCACTGACTAAAAAATTAATCCAACAACATTTGCTACAGATGGGTGACTGAAGTTGCTTTTATAAATACCAGTAGCTCTTCCAAATAACCAGAACCATCTATAAAAAATCTATGTTTTCCTTTTCTGTTCCCATTAACTATTATCATGTATAATACGTATAAAAGCTTGATATCCCTAAAGAGATGTGGTCTTTTTCCATTTATGAAAGATCACAAATATTTATTTTTTCCAGGCAATGCTCTATTCAGGAACTTTTGATTCTGCAGTTCAAGTATGGTGGCAAAAATACTTCCACATGAATTATATTATGTAACAGGAGTATACTGATTGTAAAGAACTAACAGAAACTCTAAATATTTTACATGTATTATCTCAATTGATGGAAAGAACCCATTGAATTAGGGACCTGAATTTTCCCCATTTTGAATATGAGAAAATTGATAAAAGGAGATGAACTCTTCAATATCCAAAACCTAGTGAGTGAAGGACCTGAGATACAAAATCAGTTTGAGTCCAAAGTCCATGTACTTTACCATTATGCCAAACTTTATCTCATACTCTCTTGCATCTCAAATTTGCACACGAGCTGCCAGGAACCTCTAGGAACTTCCCTTGTCTTAAACTTTCTAGGGTCTTATCTATCCTTGGCCTTTTGTATCTATTCCATCCCAACTGCTTAGCTATATTTCTTTTCCTTTTAAAGCCAGCCACCCTTTGCTATATCTCTTCTAGGACACTTGTCAATAAATTCTTAAACCCCCATTTCCCCCCGGGTAATTTCCTTGCCAATTGTTTTACCTTAAGCTACTATTGCAAAATATCATAAACTAGGTGATTCAGACAACATACATGTATTTCTTGCAGCTCTGGAGGAAGGAGAGCCCAAGATTAAAGTGCGGGCAAATTCAGTTCTTGATGAGGGCTCTCTTCTTGGCTTAAGGACAGCTATAATCTCACTGTATCCTCATGCAATAGACAGTGAAAGTTTCTTCCTCTACTTAAGAAGACACTAATCCTATCATAAGGACCCTATGATCATGATCTCATCTAAACCTAATTATTTCCCAAAGGTCCACCTCCTAATATCATCACATTGTGGGGTAGGTCTTCAACACACATGAATTTTGAGGATACATATACATTCAGTTCATAACATTACCTTACTGAAAAATACAAGACTGTATTTTTATTGTTGTTGTTATCAGAGTATTGCTACTATTCTCAGAACACAGAAATAGAATATTGACAAAAAAAATTGACAACAATTTCATGATCACTTATCCCTTTTTTTTCATATTTTTCTTCACAGAAATGTTGAATAATATCTACAAATCATTTAATTTAAAGGACTGCCTGAATGGGCTTCCCAGAATTGCAATGGTCAGGGCCTAAACTGAGCTAAATTCATTTATGTTTCAATACGTTTTGCTTATTTTTTTCTTCCTTTGAGTATCTGATCATTAAAATGTGTAGAATGCTCAAAGCCAGAGCATTGTTTTAAGATCCCCAGAGTAAGCCTTGGAATCTCTCTGCCATTTTCCTCACTTAAACCTGGGAAGGAAGTAATAATCTGCATGTTTTCTCTTACTTCAGAGAAGCCACAGGTCAGTTCTCCTCCTCTCAGGACCTCAAGAATTGTCCACAGTTGCGTTAGCTAGAGCCGTAGGCTTATTTTATTCCACCTTCCTAAGTTTCACCTTTTAACTCTATTCTCTTGAGGTTCTACTAAATTATATTTCTGCTTTTACTCTTCTCTGCTTAATAGTTTCTTTAGAGGAAGAAGAGCCCAGGGGAGGCTGTTGGCCCCAAACCGAGGAAAGATTACTTTCTTGAAAATGGACTAAGGAGAAATGCATCTTAGTGACAGTATATATCTGCCAGTAGTGTTTCTAGAAAGGTGGTAAGCACAAAGCAGTGACAATATTTTAGTTAATGTATGGATGAACCTAACGCAAGCTTAAAGTTGTGCGTTTATTGTAATATATAGCACAGAAACTAGTGTATCATATGTTTGCTTGGCTATTGCTTCTTAGAACAATGTGAGGTTAACAAAGTGAGTAGATCTAACATCAATTTAAAGGTGGGAAAACACTAAATGATTGCATGAGCGGTACACAGCAATGGTAATACATGATGGTACTGTGCAGATGACAGAAGTCTACAACGTTTTGTCTTAAGAGATCAAGATGCTCATTAAGAGCAGGAAACAGACTCACACATCCAAGATATGAGATGACTCATCAGTGGAGTCACTTGGGACAAAATTAGTTTAATTTCCGTTGCCATCCTCAGTTTCTCAATCCAAAAATATGGAATGCCTTTCTCAAAGTACACATATGAAGATTAAGAATATGACTAGGTGATACAGCCCATAACAGATAGCTAATGTATTTTAGCTTCCTTTCTTCCTCTTCAATCCATCTACACCCATTATTATTACACCAAATAATAAATATAGTAAGTGACCTTTATGGGTAGATTTGGGTCTACAAATGTTTTCCTTTTTCCTCACTCTTACCTCTTCTTTTTTTGACCCACAAGATGACCTCTATTAGAACTCAAAAACAGGATTTACTCTCAGAAGATTTCTGGATTCATATTATGATGGGAAAAAACCCAAAAACCTTAAAATCTTTTAAAATCTGTCCTAAGCTGTTTTGTTTCCTTTGAAAGATGGGAATTGACCACTCTTATTTTCCAATAGCTGTTTAGAAGCTGGGTCACAAGAGGTTAACTTCTCAAAGAAATGAAAAACATGTTGCCTTTTTTAAGGGAAAAAAAAAAAACAACTGACTGTCAGTGAGAATAGAGCAATGTACCAGTAATACTGAGTAGTTCTCAAGCAATTTTTCAATACTCATCAGTGATAAATTTTTTATAAGCAAGGTAATTCAGTGGTTCTAAAATTTACATATACTTTTTGAACTATCTATATAAATAAAAATAGATTTTTATGTGAAAATAGAATTATTTGGCTTAAAACTATGTAATAACTGAGTGAGGCAGCAATCATTTCAATAGAGGGACATTTGCATAGTTTTTAATGATTCCCTGTATCAAGTATATGGATTTCTTGAAACTTGCATTTTTATATTTAACCAAAGTCTTGTTTGCAAAACATTTGAGTCAGTTAGCTTTCCTACTTTAAAAAATATGGTTAATAATTACATATAGAAATATCTGTGTAATGTAGGTTTTATTTATTTTTTTAAATTTTTTTTAATGTAGGTTTTAAAACAGTCATTAGGTAAAAAAGAAATTAATCTTAGGACTGACATTTTTAAAAGTTTTCAGTCTATCTTTTTGAAAGGATATTTATCTATTAGAAGTAAAAATAATAACAAAACAAAACAAATAAAACAAGTCTAAAATACTATACATACTCAGGAAAGAGATAATCACTTAGGAAGCTTAGAGAAGATTTCTCCTGGCGAAGATAACCCACTTACACTGGGACTTTGAGTTGAAAACCCTTTAGAGAATCCTTTAGAAAACCCCAGTAGAGATATTGCAAGGTGGGAGATATTTCAAAAGTAAATTCAAATTGTTTGGGACTCATCTGGGAAGAAGACAATGACTCCACAATTCCTAGGAAAACAACATCACAATAGTCTTATACACTAGCTTGGATGATTTATCTCTTTGTAAGTTTAACCTCTAGAGAATGAACTAAAAGAGCTCTTTTCTTAAAAAGCAAACAGAAAAAAATTTACAAATGTATTACTTAATAAAAGTAAGTCTATTGAGCATTCCAGGTAACTACAGGATAATGATCACTGCCTAAATTTAATTCTGCAATCTTTAAAACAAAACAAAACAAAACAACAGTGAACAGGAAGCAGAAAGAGTAAAGGAAATCATTCATTACCCGTGAATATAGGCAATCAACTTCAAGTGAGGGGAAAATATCCAAAAATAAGTAGATATCCATGTTAGTGGATCTGAGGTGATAAATCACATCATCATTTTGTGTATTTAGAAAAAAACAAATTCACAAAATTACTTGATAGAAGAGGAATTTATGGATGCTTTGCTAGCACAATAATTTTATCTATGTAAAACTATTCATATCTATCTATCATCTATTTATCTATTTGGACAAATAGATCAATAGATAACTTTAACCAAAAGCCAACATCTTACTAATGGGAAAACAATGGCTGATGTTCTACTAAAGATGGGAACATCTTATAATTGCCCACTATCTCCACTCTTATTTAATATTTGGTTGAAGATGTTATCAATGTAACCAGACCAGAGAAACCAGTTAGAGGCATAAAACTGAAAAGAATAAGTAAAATTATCTCTATCTATAAATCATGATATAATATACCTGAGAAATCCAAAAGATTTTATTTTAAAATACTGCATACAATAAGAATTCAGTAAAATAACAGAAGGTACAATTAGCATAAAGTATTGATAGACTTTAGATTGCTTCAAACAGTGGAGTTAGAAGATATAATGAAAGAGAAAAACATTTTCTAGTAGCAAATTTAATGATTACATAGCCATGAATAAAGTTCATAAGAATGAGCAAAGCTTATAAAGACAATTTTTAAATTTCTTAAAAGATTAAAAGTAGAATTGGACAAAAGTGAGAGAGGCCAAATCCTATTCTTAGGTAGGATAAGCTAGCATCATAAATAGCAGTGATCCCTAAGTTAGTAAATTTAATAAAAATCACAATAAATATAGCAATTTATTATCAAGAGCTAGACATGTGTATTACAATGGCCTTCTTAAAAAAAATATACCAAATAAGAATGATAGGAGAAAAACCTGAAAAAGATAAGCAGCTGGGGGTGGGAAAGTCAGACGTATCACAAATGGAAACACATCAAAAACCGTCTATAATGTACTTTTTTTCAAAATATGTAGATATTGGAGCATGAATAGTTGGATAGCAATGTCTTAGAAAAGTCCAGAATCTTGATGTATGTTTTCAGTAACTTTAAGTCACTAGGGAAAGTAAACTTTTTAATCAATAAATTTGGGGCATCTGTATATTCATTTACAAAATGATAAAATTGAACCTAGATCTCACTGGTTTACAACAGACTACTTCCAAATAGATTTTTAAAACTACCAGTGGTAAACAAAGACATAAATGGATTACCTTGTAATCAAGGAATAGAGATAGGCTTTTTAGCAGTCAAAATTCAGAAGCAATAAAAGATAACAATAATACATTAAATTTGAAAAGAAAAATATAACACCATAAATAAATTGCAAAAAAATATGGTAACTATATTATAGGCAAAGGGTTTATCCTCTTAGTATATAAAAAGCTCCCAAAGAATCAAGAAGAAAATGGTTAAAAATCCTAATATAAAGTTGGGCAAAAAAATGTTAAGAGAGTTCCAGAAAAAATTAAGCAAATAACACTTAAATGTATGAAAAACAAAACAAAACAAAAATGATTAGTCTCATTGATCATAAGATACATATAAATTAAACTACAAAGAGAGACAATTTCTCACCTATTAAGCTGACAAAAATCCAAAAGATTTACCATATGCTCTGTTGGCAATGCACAGAGAAGAGACCCTCTGCAATGTTGCTGGGCTGACTGAGAAGTGGCATAACTCCTGCAGGGGAGGATTTGGCAATAGCCAACAGAATGGCATAGCATTAACAACTTGACTCAGCAATCTGACTATAAGTATTTCACCAAGGAGAGAAAGCCATCCCAAGTTTGAAATATCAAATGGTTGTTCAAGGCAAGATTATATGAAACGACAAAAGGTTGGAGACAATGGAAATGTTCCAGCATGAAAGGACCAGTCTAATGAACGACTGCATCTATCCAAAGGGTGTATGATGCGACTATAAGGAAGAATGAAGACCAGTGTTCATGTACTGGTACCAAATGATCTCTAGGTTACATTAAATGAAATTTTTAAAGTAGAAATAGGAATACAAATACATAAGGACTTGCTTATTTTTATTAAAAAAATAAACACTGGAAAAGAAACAAGAGGTAATAAAAATGTGTACCTATAAAGGGAATGGAAAATAGGACAAAAGCAAGAGTTTTCTGAGAATTTAAAAGGTTTTTTTTAAAACCATGTAAATGACTTTATTTACGTATTAAAACATAAATGAATAATTAGAACTAACCCCCAAATCCAAAATAAAGTAAAACATGAATAACATTCTGCAAAAAAAAATTTGATCTAATCATTATATAGAGTTCAAGTATATAATAAGGACATTACTCTGACAATATATCCATAATACTATGTATTCCAGGACATAAAGAACTACAAAAATGTTTTAAACTTCACCTAGTGTTTTACTTTAAATGCACTGTTGATATAATTATGAAATGCAGGATATATCCAAAAAGTGGATAAGGGAATATTAGGAACCAAGCATTTCAATCTAAGAGAAAAAAAAACATTAAAGAAGTTAAAAAAGAAACCCTATAATACTAAATTTGTATTAAGGATTTCATATACAATCATGAATATGAGTTGGAGGCTTAAACAGGTTCTTCAGGATTTACATAGCATCACAATGATCCTTTGTATAAATTGATTCAAATACACATATCAGGAATTTTTGAAAAATAGTTATTAAACAGAGAGTAAAGGGTTAATGAGAATCTATCTCTCAATGACATGGACAGTGAGGGGGAGCGATCATTTTGATTCTCAATATCAACTACAAGTATGCTTTGAAAATTCCTTTGTCACCCCAGAAGTTTTTGAGTTTGCTTTTTTTTCCTTTAGGGCAGGCAGTGAGATGATTCAGGATGTTGGATGAAAAGATTATCTGGCTTTCTTTTGTAACTGTAGGATAAGGCAATTATGATAGAGAAGAATCAGAGCAGTTTTAGGAAGGGATCCATAGAAAAGTTGGGATTTGAAAATCAAGTCTCTTTAAACTTCCATGCTTGTGGACCCTTTGAGTAATCATTATGTAGACCCAGGAGTTCATCTTCTCCAGATTGAAGACTGCTGTCCTAAATCACCCAAATAAAATTGAATTGTAGTCATTCTCCTCCCCTCAGATTGTTCCTGTTCCTTCTCTTCAGTTATGCCTCTTCAAAAGCAGTCATTCACAAACAAACAAACAAACAAACAAACAAACAAAAAACTCCAAAAAACAAAACCTCCCTCTCAGGGAAATTTTGGAGTATACCTACACATGAGCAGATTACAGGTAATTTCAAACAGTGATCAAAATTTAATAATTTCACATTGCTTTTTACTCTGGGGCTACCTCATGTATTATCTGTGGGTTGAGAAACATCGCTTCTTAAATCATAGCAGTGTTACTCATCTATTGCCTACATTATCCCAGGCTTTGTACTGAGATTATACTGTTGGGTCCTCATTTGTTTTAACAAGCTGAATTTTACAGGTGAGGGTACCAAGTTTGGTTTAGCAAAATAGTATAATGTCACACAACCAGCAAATCAGGATTCTAAATATATTCTACTTAAAATTTTGTAGTTATAATGATTGCTCTGTGTTGTTACAGTTGCTTGTTTCAAGCTGAAACATTATTTTTCCATATTTTAGGGACTCTAATTTCCCCAGTACTATAGTCAATACCTCTTTATCTTGAGTTTGAATGAATTGGTTTTATATTATGTGTTTCAAATTCCTCACCTCTAAAATACATGGCTTAGTTGAATCTGAAGAACCCTCCGGTCTCTACAACTTCTTCTGTATTGTACAGCTTAGCAGCAGCATTTTACTTAAAATAACAAACCCTATCTGCTCATCTTTTCCTCTCTGATTGATGAAAGGAGCTTCTCCCAAATTAAATCCAGGTGTAAGTTTATTCCGCCTCTTGTTTCTTGTCACTGCTTTCTTCTCCTAACTTTGCCTTTTGTAAGCTTTCTTGTTTACTTTTTATATTATTATTATTATTAATTATTATTATTATTATTATTCCTGCCTCTTGACCACTTACTGATTTGCAAGGAGTCAAGGAGACCTGATGAAGAATTATTCTAAATATCAGCATTAATATTTGTTAACCTTTCAGCAAAGGAAGGCTTAATACTATTAGAGAAGGTGTTGGTTCCTCCTAGGAACTATTTCCTCATGGAATGGTTTTAAGAGTGAAAAGGCCTCCAAAATACTTTCCTCACTTTCTGCCATGATACTGAAATATTTGCTATTGGAGTTATGTCTTTACTTGAAGACACTGAGTTTCTAGTAGGCTTCTTCTAAAATGCACATATGCTGGGTGAATGAAGGGCGAGGAAACAGAATATGGAGGAATAGGAGAGTAAGCTAGAATCACTAAGTTATTAAAATGATTTTACTTAAATAACCCCTTTACACAATCATGGAGATCCTAAGGGAACAGGGCACCGACCAGGTAAATTTTGAGTGTTAAGGCTGGAGAGATAGCTTGATGAAGTGAGGGATGGAATAACTCTGGGGAGGCAGGGAACAGCCTGAGGGCATTCTGGTGAAATGACAAATGGAACTGGGAATTTTGCCTACTTAACAATTTAGCCCAAGGCCAGCCTATCTATGGAGGTCATCTTCTTCAACCCCAGGCCTGCAGACTTGATTGCATCGAAACCGCATAGGACAGTTGGGTTCCTATCCAATACCTAAATATCTCCGGTGAAGGAGTTCCAATAACCTTGGCCTAGAGAGAATTTATCACAAACTGTTTACTCCACATTTCTGAAAGCATAAATACCCAAGGCCAGGCAATAATGACTACTCTTTATAAACCATGCCACTGCCACTCTCTGAGATGACCCAGTGTGGCGCAAGTAATAAAAATACAATACACTTGTCTCTTGCAAAATTAGCTGTGAAGATCTGCCTCAAACCTTCTACAGAGATTTCTCAATGAAAGGGAAGTCTCTGCATATTCAGCCCTGTAGTACACACTCAGCACCAAGATTTCTAATTACCAAACCTGTTCTTACTAAAATAACCCTCAGGTACACGTCTGCAGTAGAAACTCCCACTGATAACTGGATCTCAGCTGTTTCAGAGGGCAAGACCTTGGAAGAGGCATTAAGTGACAGGTAAGAGTTTAGAGAAATATGCACAGGACAGGTGTGTATGTCTATGTATCTTTGAATTTTCTAATGGCAGCTCTGTCAGAATATCTAATTACTCAGCCCAAAATAGTGCATAAGAAACAAAAATGGGGAAAGATTACAATTTATTATGGCCACCATCTTATCCTACCAAGATGCACAAACTATTCCTAAAAGGCAAAATACAGTACAAAAATATATCATTGAGAAATTTGTTCTCTGCCTTTGACAATGCTTGCTGGCTGGGGCTCACCTAACAGCAGACTTGTTTATTAGAAGCTACTTTATTCCTGCATAAGGGGCAATAATGTTAACATGGGTGGCGAGATACTAAACTTAAAATATGCACTGGCATGCAGAATTAAAGCAGAGATGCAAGAGCTCATTGCTCTATTCACCTATGGAGGAAAATATTAGCACACTGCTTTAATTGGCTTTTTCTATGATCAATTTTTGAGAGTAAATCATGCAACTCTATAATATCACCATAGGAAGCCAAGTTATATGCACGAAGCATTAGAAATCCTTTAATGTTCTTTTATGGTTAAAGAGAGGGATATAGATTACTTGATTTTCATTTGTCAGATTTTTTTTTTTCTTTTCAAACAGATGTGGGAGTCAATCATTCTAAGGTGATTCCCTTTTTAAAACCTAATCTCACATTCATACAGCAAGTCTTAATGAGTCCACTAGGAGTAAACAAATTAGTCTCCAGGATGTATTATGCATTAATTAATCAAACTAATAGTATTGTTTAATGTGCAATAGATGAAAATTAGTTCTAAGTACAATACTCACATACAAGAAGAGAACTAGAGGAAAAATATGGAGTAATAGAGAAAAATCAGTTTCTATAAATATAAGTTAAACAGCTCTGATTTCCTTCCACACATTTCAGGCCATTCAATGGCAAAGAGAACATTCAAAGATGGCCTTTCCAGCTGAGATATCTGTGTGATACAGAAGCTGTGATGAGGAAAATAGCAGCTTCAAGTATCGATACCAGCGGGTCTAGAGGAGGGTTTAGTAAAGATGGACTGCAACCTGTTTTTGTATGACTCGGGAGCAAATAACCATTTTTACATTTTTATATGGCTGAAAAATATCAAAAGGTAATAATATTTTGTGATTTGCAAAAATTACATGAAGCTCAAAGTTCAACGTCCATAAAGTTGTATTGAAACACAGCCACACATGTTCATTGTATATTGACTATGGTTACTTTTATGCTACAAGAACAGATTGAGTACTCGTGACAGAGACCTGGTGTGCAAAGTCAAAAATATTTGCTCTCTGGCTCCTTACAGAAAAAAAATTGCCAACACCAGTCTCAAGGAAACAGAAATTCTCTGCGATGATAGTACCCATGTATATAAAGTATAGAAATATATCTTAAAAATAAGAGAAGGCAGACACTATCTCATGTAATGGACTAGAAAGAACACAGCATCATTTCTTGCTTTTCTGGCAAATTCCTCAGATTAATTGTAAGAAAAAATCTTAGAACTCAAGTGGAGAAATTATATACAAAAGTACCTACTTGTATTTTTGAAGAATGACAAGCTTATGAAAGACCATGCCAGACTAAAGAACTGGTTCAGAGTAAAGAAGGCTAGGGAGACATGACACCCAAATTCAACATGTGATCCTGGAATAGAATGTGGACCAGACCTTTTTTACTTTTTGATTTTTTTGGCCATTATTGTAATAATTGGGTAAAATTTAAATAAGTTTCAGAGATTAGGCAATAGTATTGTATCACAGATAGCTTTCTGTTTTGGGTAATTGTGTTGTGGTCATGTAAGAGGAGTCTTTACTTTTCAGAAATACACATGGAAGACTTTGGGGATAAAGGGACTCCTGGCATGACATTTATTTTAAAATGTTTCAGGACAATAAATGTGTGTGTGTGTGTGTGTATGTGTGTGTGTGTGTGTGTGTGTGTGTCTATCTATTGAGATAGAAAAGAATATGCAAATCTAACAAAATGGCAGAATCTGGGTAAAGGATATAATGAAGTTGTTTGTACAACACAATTTTTTTGTAAGCTGAAATTATTTAAAAGTAAAAATTTAAAAAAATAGGATGAAACCATTTCCAATTACCTCTCTTTGTTAATGTGGACCACAAATAGTCACTTTTTCAGTTCCTCCTTATTAGCAGTCCTTGGGTTCAGAGTTATTGGTGTAGTGGCCTTGTTTGCACATATTATCACTGATCTCGTGGCTTACTTTATTGATATGGGACATAAACTGGACCCACAGGTCCTGCAGCTCCCATCCAATCTCCCCCTTCAGCATCTGCTAGTCCTGGGTTGAATGTGCTACAAGTTGGGGGTGAAGACCAGAGCACAGCTCCTCCTGTAGGTCACACTGGCAGCAATGCCAAGTGGTGAGAGACAAATGGGGCCTCCCATGTATTCTTCATTTCTCCATGCCCAGAACTCCTCCTTGACTGTCGCTACCAGCTCCCAGAGTTGTATAAGGTCTAATCCCTATTTAAAAATCCCTTATTTTTTTTCAAATAACATATAATGTATTATTTGCCCCAGGGGTACAGGTCTGTGAATCATCAGGTTTACACATTTCACAGCACTCACCATAGCACATACCCTCCCCAATGTCCATAACCCAGCCACCCTATCCCTACCCCCGCACTCCCCAGCAACCCTCAGTTTGTTTCCTGATATTAAGAGTTTCGTATGGTTTGTCTCCCTCCCAATCTCATCTTGTTTCATTTTTTCCCTCCTTACCCCCCATGACCCCTGGCCCTGCCTCTCAAATTCCTCATATCAGAGAAATCATATGATAATTATCTTTTCTCTGATTGACTTATTTTGCTTAGCATGATACCCTCTAGCTCCATCCACATCGCTGCAAATGGCAAGATTTCGTTTCTTTTGATAGCTGCATAGTATTCCATTGTGTGTGTGTGTGTGTGTGTGTGTGTGTGTGTGTGTGTGTGTATACACACACACACACACACACACCATATCTTCTTTATCCATTCATCTGTTGATGGACATCTAGGTTCTTTCCATAGTTTGGCTATTGTGGACATTGCTGCTATAAACATTCAGGTGCATGTGCCCCTTCGGAAAAATCCCTTATTCTATATCACTTACGTGGGCTCTGCTTCTCCCATCAAACTCCACCTACTCCTACTTTTCCGAAATACAGCAAAAGTCATTTAGCAAGCATTTGGTCTGTTCATCTCAACCCAAGTCCCACATCATTATCTTATCCTTGAAAGCATCTTATTATCTAGAACTGCTGAGAGAGTATACTGAGAACTATGTAAAAATAAAAAAGAATGAAATCACCATTGATTGAGTGCCTACTATGTGAAAACTCCTATAGCATACATTATTTCTAAATTTCACCAACAATTCACACAGCTAGTTACCATCTCTTAAGTCACTTTTCCAACATCTCACACATAAATAATGGTAAAGCAGGAACTCAAATTCAGTGCTGTTCAAATCTCAAGTTTATATTTTTTCATTGTATCAACCTGTCATCTGTGGAAAAAGAAACAGCCTTCTCACCCTCCAAAACATATTTGCCTTGCAATTGCCTAGAAATTTATTGAATCCCAATATTTCATTCTTGTTTATTCATGTCATAGAGCTATTATATATTTGAGGAACTATAATTGAATATACATTATTATCTTAATGCATTACTTATGTCCCAGTAAACAAAATACCAATAGTTGCTGATGTATACAGAGAAAAATATCACAAAACCCTCCATCGAAGAACTATTTCATTAGTCTTAACACAAGAACAGTTTAACATAATTTTCTTTGACCTACAGACTATTTTGCTATACTACATAAAATTATTTTTCTTAACACTTCTTTTGATATACTTCTACATCTATGATCTAATTTGTGCTTTACAATAATGACCCTATAAAACATGTAGAGCTCATTTACTTTCTTTTTTAAAGATTTTATTTATTTGTTTGACTGAGAGAGAGCACAAGCAGGCAGAGCAGCAGGCAGAGGGAGAAGCAAGCTCTTTCTTTCTCCTACCTTCCCTTCTCTTCTTTCCTCTACCTGCCTCTAATTAAGCTTTGTAGTTAAAATTTTAACAATGACAACAACAATAATGATAATGATAATGATAATAATAATAGCTGCCCAAGTATAAAAGTCTTAACTATGAGTCTGGAACTTCAGTTTACTGATAAATGGTATATAAAATTTCCTAACTAGGCACGTTACCCTTGGAAAATGACAATTTTTTCTCTTTTGGCTGAGATATACTTCCAACCCAAACATTCATTCCAATTTTGGTTCTCCAGAGAATTTTCTCTCTTGACTATCCATTGGAAAAATAAATGCTTATATAATGTGACATTTTTCTAAGCTGTATAATTGCATATATAGTATTAAGGATACCAATAAGGCAAGATTGATTTGAGTACTATTTTTCTGTTGAAGAAATCCAGTTGGTTTACATTATAATCAAAGTGCAGAGATTGAATTATAACATCAGTCATCAATGTCTACCTGAGTCAATTATTTTTACTATGTTTAGGGAAGATTTATAATTAAAAAAGCATTTCTGAATTGTTCCTCTGTGTGATTTTCTCTTCTTTTCTTGTTCTTTTAAACTAGAGGCTGATAAATCCTGTACACACTACAGTAAGATTTCACTATATTATGATGAAAGAGAACCGAGAGCATTTTTGTCTGAATGATGAAGGAGCAAGCAATATGTAATTTATAACAAAATAAAAGTGATACTGTATTATACTATAAAGCTGTCAATTGGATTATCACTGAATAAGCTGTTCAATTTTTACTTGTTCATTGCTGATATGTTGAACAAGCAGGACTTATAGAGTGTAATCAGAAAACAACTTTATTTTTTCCCCTCACTGTTTCTTTAAATCCCTTTCATGCAACCAGTTCTTCTGCACATAGAAGAAATCTTGGGCAAATCTCAGAGTTTAGCTCCTTCCCTTGACCCAGTAAGCCATGTTTCATTCAATCTCAGCCATAAAAATCATCTCCATTTAGTAATGACTTTGTCCACTCTGTTATATTGATCACAAACCCAGAAGGTCATTCAAAGTTAGGTTTCTCTGAATGGACCCTCTTCTGAAGCTCCCACCTTTCGCTACCTCTCACCTATACTGGGATGGGGACATGTGGCTGGCTTCTTAATTTCTATGTCCTGACTATTGCTCCTCTTCCCTCACTCTGTAGGTTGCCTGTGGCTTCTCTTGGGTTGAAACAGAGGGAGGAGAGGATGATAACAAGAAAGATTTTTTTAGGTTGATAATGTATAATGGAGAGCTGGTTTTTTCTGATGGTGGCAGATAATGTAAGGTGTTTTTTTTTTTCCTCATGTGTGCCCCCTTTAACTCCTGTCCTGAATATTCCTCTTATTTGGATGGTACCTCTCCTTCAGTTGTTTACTTACCATTCCTTCTCAGTTCTGCACTTCACTGTATACATTCAGCCTCTTCTACTGAGGTCAATTGCCGCTAGGCATATGCTCAATAGGAAATCAGCCTTAAGGCAATATTCCCACTGTGGGGTGTCACGTAGTTACCTTTGACCTGCATCTATCTGCCTCTAGGGAAAGTGTGGTTTTTTTTCAAATGCAGCTCTGTTTTTTGCTACCATACAACAATTCAGGCAGCCTCTGTGATTGCCTTTTTGTTCAGGAGTTAATCAGGTACCATTCACCAAGAATCACATCTGTAGGGTCTCCATATGGCCGTTCTAACTAGCTTTGACAACAAGTAAAAACCATCAATCCATTCTCGACCATGAGTAACTCCTCCAAGAAATCGTTTTATTTTCAATCTGTTGGCCCCTCCAAATTAAACTTTTTATAAGATAGGTCACACTAGTTTTTAAGCTCTCTTTCTTTGTAAGTCCTCCTTGTACAGTCTAGCTCCTCCCTTTGGAATTCTGACAGCTTGAACCTACTTTCTTAGAGCTGTGATTGAATCTGCATTACATTAAACTGCCTATTGATGTAGATCTCTTCCACTCAAAGCAGTTTCACCAAATGCCATAGCATTTTTCATTTTAAAAATAATATTCTACAGTTAAATCAACCTATAGTTGTATATAAAGGTAATAGTTAAGAAAAAGTAAGAAATTGATTTTACCCTGATTGTATACATTGAATGTTTAGACTTAATTTTCAGGCAACTAATCTGCTTAATAGTTATATGTTAAGTACAATTACATATCTCAAAAGAACAAATGAACTAGAGGTAGAATGTGAGGAAATTTCCCAAAGGAAGAGTCTCCATGAAATAGGTGCCCCTCAGTGTGAGACACTCAGTTACTAACCCCAGGAAAATAGGTCTTGAAAAATCTTATTTTATTCTGACCTGACTAAATATAAGTGGAGAAGTTTGCTAAGATTTTAGTTCCAGGAATAAGCAAATCCAAGTGGACCACTCGTTATTTTATCAGAAAGAAAGTCAACACACCTCCTTCCAACAGCACAGTAGTCCTCAGCCAGGGGTGATTTTGCCCTCTAAATGACATTCTAGCACTATCTGGAGACATTTTTTAAATGTTATGATCAAGAGGGGTTTTGGGCTGGTATCTAGTAGGTAGAGGCTGGGATGGTGTAAATATACTACAATGCACAGGACAGCTCTCACGACAAAGAATTACCTGTTCTAAAATGTCAGTAGTGTTGAGGTTGAGAAGCCCTCCTTTACATGAGGAAGAACCATAAACTATAAACAAAAGGTAAGGTACATAAAAACTTTGTCAATTTCAACCCTTTTTTAACATGTCCTTTTCTTTCACTTATTCCATTAGGAAAGAACTTTACAGAATCTGTGTTGATCTCCTAGTAAGTGTGAAAGTAAATTCAAGGGACCCTTGAGCCTCCACCTCCCCCACCCTTCCTCAATCAGTTTTAAAGTGTAAGAACTCTAGCATGGGGAGTTTCAAAATGGTAGTTTTGAGTATTCTCCAAAAGAATTTTGGAAAATGTCTTCATACATTTTTAGATGGATATCTAGATTTTTAATTGTCATTTGTTTAGAGTTACAAATTATGTATTTTCCAGAGGTATATTACATATGCGTTTTAAATATACATTTGTCAAAAGTTTACAGCTTCAGAGTTAGTTCAGTCAACGAAGTAAGCTAATTAGCAGAGTTAATCTTCATTGTCAAGCCAGTCCTACATCAAATGTACCTTCAATTGGAAAAAAAAAAATGTTCTAACTTTAGTTTTTAATTAAAAAAAATGATCATGTGCATCCCTGTGACAACTTTCTCACTTATTCTCACTTTAGATAAAGTTAAAAAAAGCAAAAAAAGAAAGGAGAGGATGAAAGGAAGGAAGAAACTTAGTTTACCACTAGAACATAAGCTCCAAAAGGGCAGGGAATTTTTATTATTGCTTACTGATATAGTCTCTGAACAACAGGCATGATAGATGCTTTATAAGTAGTCAATACTTAATGGAAGGAAAGATTATAGATAGAAAATGCATTGATCAATGATAGATGATAGATAGATAGATAGATAGATAGATAGATAGATAGATAGATAGATAATGGATAGATGATAGAGAAAGAAACACAGAGGCAGCGAGAGAGAGGGAGAGAGAAGGAGAGTAAGAGAGGTCAAGATAAGTATTGGACTCCACCAGGAGTTTATAGTGAGGGTAAAAAAAATGTTGTCACCTCACTAAGTCTCTGCATTTCCAAATTATCCCTGTTAGTCTTTATAATCTAGAAATACATCATACTGAGCTTTGGATAGGGTGAAAGTTCACCTTCTTTAGTACAGCAGAAGATAAGCACTATGCAGGGTAGCTATAAAGAACTGGTGACCACAGACAGGTTCTCAAGAAGGTGGTTTTGGAAAGAAGAATTGTTAAAGAAATGAATTGCTTTAACGCTCTCCGTGCACATGTAACCACTGGACAATCTTCTTGTGCTACTGCTAAGGACCAATCAGCTAAAGAGTAAGGATGGCATATTAATGAGGAACGCAAGCATGTCAATAGGCCTGTAGAGCAAAAAAGAGGAGTTGGGAATCCAGGACTATGTAACATAAGTGACTTAAAGACACAGTAATATGTAGTTGTAAAGAACGAGGAGGCGTGCCTAGAAAGCGCTGAGCTTCACGCCATTGTGTAGAGCAGAGGGAGTGGGATATAAAGGTAGCTGCTTGTGTCATTTCACATGATTTATTTTTCCTTATAGAAGTTGCCTGTCCTATCATGATATTAAATATTTATTTGCTTAATTGTTTTCCACCAGTAAATGATGTGAAGGTGGACTTTTTGTCATTTATTTATTTTTTTCTTTTTTATGGCTCTATCCCAAGGACCTGGGACAGTGCCAGGCAAATAGAAGATGCTCAAACAATATTTATTAGATAAATGTTGAACATGCTACTTTGGAAATAGTTGTAACCAGGTTTAAGGAGGCAACAGGGGTCTCTGCCTCATCCTCAAGTGATCTTGGGTTTGTTATTTAGCCACTTTGGGTTGTTGATTTCTTCTTATCTAGAAATCTAAGGAGGTGGAAGTGACCATTCACTAAGATCTCTTCCAGGTATGTTTTCTGATTCTATCGCAGATGGTTATCTGAAATTTTTCACAAAAGTTCGTGTTTGTACGTGTATCTGTATGTGTGTTTTCTAAAGAGTAGAAAACAATAATGCCATGAATTTTTATTTTTTTATTTTATTTTTAAAGATGTTTATTTATTTGACAGAGAGAGACACAGCGAGCGAGAGAGGGAACACAAGCAGGGGGATTGGGAAAGGGAGAAGCAGGCTTCCTGCTGAGCAGGGAGCCTGATGCAGGGCTTGATCGCAGAACCCTGGGATCATGACCTGAGCTGAAGGCAGCGGCCTAACGACTGAGCCACTCAGGTGCCCTATGCCATGCATTTTTAAAATGAGGAAAGCACTATAGGCTGAAGGAATAGAAGGCAGAAGACAAAAAGAAAGAGTATAGGTAAAATATTTGACTTTATTAGGTGAAGGAGTGAGGGCCTGCCATAAATAAAGTTGAAGTAAGAGGAAAATATTATGGCAGACTTTGTAAAAATGCTAGGTTCTATGGAGAACTTGCATATTCTACAGCTTTTCTATTAGTAGTACTGCTATTTTGAGCATAATAATCTAATAATAATAATGCTTAAAATATTTAGGCCCCAATAGCTTTTTTTCAAAGGTACATAAGTAATGTATAACCTCACTAATATCAAGCAGAAAAACAATTTTTGAAGTGTATCACTGAATATAAAAACAGGTTTGTTTAAACTTATTTTAAGTTTTAAAAAGAAATAAATGCCGTAATTGATTTTTGCAAGGAAAGACATTTCTTAAGAACAGCCATGATCAAGTACTCCCAAATCTTCAGGAATCCCAGCAATTCTCTGGTAATATGCATATAGAATAGGTGCCATACAAAAGAAAATAGAGTGCTTATGATATTTAGTACATATAGAACTAAAATACCAAGTACTACTTATGCTTCAGTGATATAACCATTATTTCACTGCATTCTCTAAGCAAATTCATAACAAAAGCATAAGTAGTTTCCTCATTAAGCAGATGAAGCAACTAAAGTTTAGGAAAAGTCAGTAACAATCCAGAGGTCATATGTTTAGTAGCATAAAGCTGGAGCTCTTGAGTGATACTTTTCCTGCAACATTGTAGCTAAACACTTCCCAAATTTGCTGTAATCTGTCATAGGCTTTGCTGTCTAGATGAGGCAAGCTTCCTCTTGGGAGATCTTATTCAAGGTGCTAAAAAACCTAGAATGGTTTAAGTCAGGCAAACGCTTTGATTGAAAGTAAATTACAACCATTGTTTGCCAGCTCACTTTACTTTTAATGTACATTTGTGCAAGAGTGCAGAGATGAAAGCCTTGTCAGTCACAGGTATGTTTAAAAATCAATGCAAAAGCGAAAGGGAGTTTAAAAAAGATCCCATAGTGGCAGCACAAGCTAGCCCCAATGTCTACTTTCCATTCAATCGCTTTTCAAAAGTTTGAAAGCTGCTTGTTAACTGTAAGTTTTTTTAATATAAGATTTTAAACTGTTTGTTATTTCTAAGTAACATGATTGGAGTCAATGTTTTCTTTTATTGAGATGTCAGTGGGAAAAAAAATTCTGCGACGTCAGTAGGAAATAGTCAATATAATTAATCATTGTGACATTTACTAACATTTAGATATGATCATCTGTTCCATTTAATTGTGCTAACATTTTATTAATTAAAGGACACACATAAGCATAATTGTTACAGAACTTTCAATAATGTTTTATTTTTGACTAGTGAACTTCATCCTTTCTGTTCCATGATTTTATCTTCTTTTCCCTAACATGAAAAAAAATTTCAATTTGGGTAATCTTCTGTCTGTGGTTAATATAAGTATGAAACATCATGTAAACATTACATATTGAGGAATATATAACGTACTTTCTACAGAATTTAAAAATGTGCTAGGCTTCTACTCATTGCAAGCTAAATAAATGGTGAGATGCATGTGGCTTACTTTCTGTTTGGAGCTGACTCTGTCCACCACATAGTAACTAAAAAGGGACTCTAACTTTTCTTGGCATCTCTCAAAGAACACTGAAGTTCTCACACCAGTACTTTTGGAAACATTTCCCTCCAAGGTTCAGTCTTTCTTACCTCATACTTATTTTAAAGCCCTTCAAACCCTGAAACATCGAACCCTTTTCCCTCAATTCAGATCTGCTAGCATTTTTTCTCCATTTTACTCCTTTCTATTGTAGCTGGAATTAATCTCTCCAGAAGCATTTCTGAAAGTTCTTCCTACTTTCCTTCATTCTCTTAATTTTGAATCACAGAAGGTTCTAGAACTGTATTGGCGAATTTGCTTTAGTGGGGAGGGGGGCAGCAGGAGGAGAGGAGAAGGCAGTTTCTACTCAAAGAATAATATATCCTATTACATTGCATCAACAATAAGGGCAAGTGTCCCAAACTTTCTAGATAAGTTACTTTTAGTCTTGCACTAACAATTAGTTCCCAGCATCTATTTGTTTTCAAAGCCACCTGAACCATCCTTATAATCCATAGAGATGCGAGCACCATCTGGGCAATATTCATTCTTCCTCTAAGCCTTGACTCTCAGCTCTATGGGACCCCAAGGAAACAGCAGCAGGTGGAGAGAACTACTCCTCACATGTAAGAGGCCCAGTTTTGCAGAGTCCTGCTTCCAATTTTCCCAGTTCTGATACCTCCAATGACTTTCTTTTTTTCCCTCAGCTCATGAGATGGTGGATACATCTTGAGTGACTATCTCCGGATTACCTCAGAGGTCCTTTGGTATTGATTTAGTCCTCTAACATCTGCATAAATTCCCCCTGTAGAAATATCCAGTGTGTTTTCTGGCTTCTTCATGGAAGCTGAATGGAAACAGGACTGGTGTATGCTAAAAGCATTAATCACTGGACTACTGGAAAAACTTCACACTCCAATATGGAGGAGAAACACTACATGTTTTGAATTGAAATTCAAGGCAGAATCTTGAAAATTACTATTGAAAACAGCGACCCAACTCTGAGTTCAGATGAAGGTAGGTTAAATTAAGTGAAAAATCTCAATTTACTATATATTTCTAGATTTCAAGAGTGCTTTAAAAAGTTAATATTTTACTGTTGTTCATTATGTAATTACATGTTCTTGAAATATATCAAATTTTATGTGAGATTAATACTTGGCTATTGATTCTTATATTTGAGTCCTGGAGGCTCCTAAAAGAGAATTTGAAGGTAAACCATTCCTTCATATTTATGCTCTTATGGATAACTGTTTTTTGAAGATTTTGCTTATTTATTTATTTGAGAGAGAGGGAGAGGGAAAGAGAGAGAGAGAGAGACCATGGGCCAGGGGAAGGGCAAAGAGAGAAAGAGAGAATCTCAAGGAGACTCCCTGTTGAGCACAGAGCCCAATATGGGGCTTGGTCTCAGGATCCTGAGATCACGACTTAATCCAAAACCAAGAGTTGGATGAAATCAAGAGTTGGTTAAGACTGAAACCACCCAGGTGTCCTTAGAAACAATAATTTTTGAGGTACTCTGGAAATCTACTTAGGCCATCAGTAATAACTAAAATTATATTGTTTTGCCCCTTACCTCCAAGAAAACAAATAATGTGTAGCAAATGATTGTCCTTTTTTAAGAATTTCATTAATATGATTCTTATATTATCACCTCATATTGAATAAAGTTTTATTATGCACAAAGTACTTTTGTATCTCTTACTACCCATATTCTTTTTTTTAAGCTTTTTAAATTATTTATTTATTTGACAGAGAGAGAGAGAGAGATCACAAATAGGCAGAGAGACAGGCATAGAGAGAGGGGGAAGCAGGCTTTCCACTAGCAGAGAGCCCGATGCAGAGCATGACCTGAGCCGAAGGCAGAAGTTTAACTCACTGAGCCACCCAGGCACCCCTGTTACTACCCATATTCTTATCCAAGACTATAAATCAGTTATTTCCTAGATTTCCTTTAGAGAATCTTAAACTCAAAAGGATTTAAGAATTTACTCAAGGATCTAGAGTAAATGGTAACAACTGATCTTACACTTAAAACTCAGAACTTTTCATCCACATACTACTTCGCTTTGCTCCATTGCTGATCCATAAAAAGTATGTTGTCAAACATGGGAAACTCAGGATGGCTCAACTATGCTGAAAATTCCACTATTAATAATGTTGAAAAACACATAATCACACTTTTGTGTGTGTGTGTGTGTTTTCCTGTGTTTAACAGAAGGTTTATCAGAGATAGAGCTCTAAGAAACCAAATGGAAGGTATAATTACTTTCAGGGATATTTTATTATTAAAACATATAATGAAAGGTACTATAAGAGTAGATTAAACTATTAGGGAACCTGCCACAAGTGACTTTGTAATTTGAAAGATCATTTATCATTTTCAATCATGAATTTCAGTTCATTGCTCTTAGTGATTTTTCAAAATACTCTAAAAATTCTCATTTTTCAGATTGCTAAATAGATAAATTGCTATTATTTTTTAGTAGAGAAAACAAAGATACACTCAATAATTAATCTAGTTATACATATACCATTTGAACTTACAGCATTGTTAAAATTTATATGAAGTTTTTGGATAATAATTTCCTCTTACTTTAGAAATCTATTCCTGTGGCCTAAATTTATTTAATCTCATGGTTTTTTTAACCATGTCAAAAAACATTATAAACTATTGATAATTTTTGATCAAAAAGTAAGCTAAAAAAGCAAGTAATTTTGACCTATTGATAAAGATTTAAATGTATTTATTTTTATGTATGTGCACAAGCAATGTCTTAACAGAAACTGTTAATTTCCTATTCAATATTAATTTACCACAATTTCCTTATTAGGAAGTATCCAAATTGCTGAAAGCAATATATCCAGCTAAAAATTATATTTCCAACTCTCTTTTATAGATGAGGAGGCCAATAATGTGCAAGCAACAACTATTGATGAGGTTTCCTAAAATCACTTCTTTTAGGAGAGCTTACCCAAATGGGTGGTTTTTACATGTTTAAAAATCTGTTTTCCTCCTTATATTCTGACTTACCAATGAAAATGGAGATATGATGACTGGTGCTACAATAGCAGACTTAAGGAATGAAGCCATATTCTAAAAAGAGCAAAGCAGATTGACAGAGGATCATAGGCCATTGATTATACAAGGAACTGCCATACTTCCCTTAAGTGTCTGTTTGAATTTTTTGTTGTTTATAAGAGAAACCCTATAATTTCAAATCTTTTACTAGCAGCCACACACAAATCACTAATTAACATACAAAGTTTCCAAGACAAACGTGCTCTTATGCATTTCTGGTGGAACTTACTCTGCTACACAGGTTTAAAGATAAATTGGCATGGAACAGCAAAAGCCTATAGTTGTACATATTTTTTTTAATTTAGAGATTTTATTTTATTTATTTGAGATTGAGAGGAGTGTGAGAGAGAGCACGAGATGGGGGAAGGTCAGAGGGAGAAACAGACTCCCCACTGAGCAGGGAGCCTGACATGGGGCTTGATCTCAGGACTCGAGGATCATGATCTAAGCTGAAGGCAGATGCTTAACCAACTGAGCATCCCAGGTTTCCCTGTACATACATTTTGACTTAGAAATTTCACATCTAGTAACTTATCTAAAAGAAATAAAACTGAGTGTAATATGTACTTATAGTGGTGTTCAACCCAAGATTACTTATATTTGTTGGAATATTTGAGCAGATATAAATGCTCAATAAAAAATAATTAAGGAAATTTTATAAAATTGTACACAATTCAGACACTAAAAATGATTTGTGTAATATTTGTCACATTTTAGACATTTACGTTAGATCATAAATCTAACTGAAGTATATTCAGTGCAGAGGATGTACGTTATGATACTGACAATGTAATACATAAAAAAAATCACACATAGGCAAAGAACACTGTCTACATGGACATATGCCCAAAGGTGACAGTAGTTATCTCTGGGTGTTTCAGTACTGAGTAATTTATATCTGAGCTTATCTTAAAAAATTTATAATGAACATCTGTCCCTTATTTATTAAGAAAAAAGTGTGTTGGAAAAATGAATTAAAAAGTTTGGTATCACTGAAATTGAAGCATGACTAGAAATAGGTATGGTAGAGAATTGAAGTCACTATGATTCTTCTGAAAATTTCTAATAAATATGTGAGCTGTCTCTGTTTTTGTCAGTATGCCTGAAAAGGAGAAGTCTGAAAAGTTTCCAAATGGAACAAAGACAAAGTTCTTTGATTTCTTTTGGCAGGGATTTATACAGCACTGCTGCACTAATTTACCATTCCAGGTAGACAGTATGTAGCAATAGTGGATATAGTCTTATATTCTTATTAAAAATTATGGTGCCTCAACTTGCCTATGAAACCCTCGAGGAAATAATCTATGTTTCACTCAGTTTTTATCCCCAGTGTCTGGCACACGATAGTCTTTGGGTACATGAGAGTTGATTGTGTATATAATTGTGTCTATCTTCTTTTGGTCCCAGAGTGTCATTAGCATCTTTCTTTGGTATGTCCTTTTAAGGAAAATTTCTTTATTCCTGGGCCATCCCATAGTAACTTTGGTAGACAAATTCAAAAAATAAAACATACATAGAAAAAATATGTATCTGAACAAGGTAGTCCATTCATGTAGAAAATTATTGGATTATTGTGGTAAACATTAGTGCTGTCTAATAAATATTTCTTGCTCTTAATCATTTCTATACATAAATGTAGATTTATGTAAATATAAATGTATAAATACATTTCTATATTTAAATGGTAGGAAAGCACTACTTGGGCCCCTTATTGTTGGGTAGGGCCACATGATTGGACCTGGACAATGAGTTGTGAGAAAAGTGACTTGCTAAGCCTTTACTTGCATTTGTGAGCCTCTTGAAAGCTCTCTCTCTTTCTTTCTCTCTTCAATTTGGAATGACAAACAACTTTCAAGATACTGGTTGCTCGATAACTTGGAGCCCTAAATGATTACAGTGACCAGATCTTCAACAAATGTATAGTGTTATCAAGGAATAAACCTTTGTTATTTTAAACTACGGATATTTTGGAATCATTTGCCACTGTTGGATATCTTAGATTGTTCATATATATATGTATGTATATATACACACAATATATATATTTAATTATGTGGAATACACTTTTAAAAATCTAAATTATATCCTTGAACCTATCAATGATGGGTAATTCCATTATATTATTATAAAATGAATTCATTTTTGAAAGAAAAAATATGTACAGAGGTATATATATGTGTGTATAACATACGTACATACATATATTTCATTAGAAGAAATTCAGAAGATATCAAAAGTATATGTGTGCACATATACACACAGACACAGAGACACACAATTTTTGAAAAAAATCAACTTGGATCCCACTAACCATGTACAGCTTACACTAGCTTTATGTAAATGCAAATGGAAGTATCTCTTTATTCATATTTATAAATGGAAAGATAAACAGGGAGATAGAAGCATATAAACCCAAATAATTTCAAAAATGAAATTACAGGAAAAATTACAATGAGTTTACTTGAATATAAAAAAAATTAGGGGCGCCTGGGTGGCTCAGTGGTTTAAAGCCTCTGCCTTCAGCTCAGGGCATGATCTCAGGGTCCTAAGATCGAGCCCCACATCGGGCTCTCTGCTCAGCAGGGAGCCTGCTTCCCCCTTTCTCTCTGCTTGCCTCTCTGCCTACTTGTGATCACTCTCTCTGTCAAATAAATAAATAAAATCTTTAAAAAAAAATAAAAAAAAATTAAAGTAAGATTTTAAAAAATGTTGACTTTAAGAAAACTGTTTCTTATTAAACCAGATTCTAGTTCCCTTATAATGGCATTAAATATATTTGATCATATTAAATGACTAACTTTTAGTTATGAATGGTATATATGGTTATGCATAAGGTTACCTTATGCAAAAGGTTTTTGATTTTAGACTTATATACTGAAATTATTAATAGCTAAATTAATTTGTGTGCGCCATTATCCAAATAAATTTGAAAAAGGATTTGGATGGAGTAGATGGGGTGGAATTGCTCATAGGTGGATGATTTTGGCACGGAGTAAAGGGCACAGATGGATTAATTATAGTAGTCTATCTACTTTATTTTTTCCCTAAGACTTTCTTTTCAGAGCAGTTTTAGGTTCATAACAAAATTGAGAGAAAGGTACAGAGACTTCCTATATACCCCGCTCCCATATGTACAGAGTCTATGCAATTGCCTGTAACATAAAGTTAAAATAAAATAAAAAGAGAGAGATTTTAGGTTCTAGAATGTAATCCTGTTTAAAACAACCGGGGCACCCCACTAAAGGGCCTCTCTTGAATATACGCTAGACAGGCAGTTCAAATGTAAGGTGGAGGCCTTTGAGAAAGTGGAGAGAGGCCTATTAGGAATTGGTATAACAGTGCGAAAACCAGTGTCACTTGTGCCTGCAGACCTCCAAGTTCCATAAGCAAGTAAGAATACTCCAAAACCAATTATCCTACCTTTTGTCCTGTTGGCTGACCATTGGATTGATGTTAGACCAAAGGTGTGAAAATTAAACAAAACAGGGATTTTGCATAAAAGGGATTTCACTCCATCTTTGTGATAAGGTGTATTATTATCATTATAAAAGGTTTTAACTAAGTGAGGCATTTTATATTACCTGTAAAATACTTTTTAAAGTGTTAACCTTGAGAAGAATAACCCTGATTAATTATAGTTCCCAATAATTAATTCAGTCTTTTAAATTTTTTATCCAATTATAATTCTTCTTCCTTGCTGGTTTCCACTGTAATCACTCATGTTCTATAAGAATAAAATACTCAGAAATGGACCTAATTCAGCAACCTGAATATAGAAGCACTAATTATAAAAGTAAACTGTATAGAATGTCAAAAATAATTTGACAGATTTTTTTTTCCTGTGACAACTTAAGAAATTAATAGGTTCAACTCAAATGTATCCCTTCTAAATTTCCACACAGATACTCTCATTTCTGGATACACCTCTTCAGAGCTTCTAGGAGATAAGCCCATTGATGCTTTTATTTTTTTCTTCCATAATCCCCCAAATAATAAATACCACAACAAAACAAAACCCCAACATCCATGCACAACCCAAACAAGTAATAAAGAAAATAAATATTTTACTATATATTATATATTTAATATAATATATTGTTAGTTGGAAAGAATCAACTTTTTTGTCAAGGGTTCAGGTAGGAGTTTTGGCCAATCTTTACCTTCAAGATTTTTCTGATTAGATTAGAACAAATCCACAGGGAATAAAGGGAAAGAAGACCCTGAGACACACATCTTAACAGTTAAATTGTTATTGCAGAGGTAGAGATGAGGAAAGTTTTTGTTTGTTTTTTGTTTTTTGAGGGAGGGTCTATAATGAAAGCTATGAATTCAAGCTGAACAGGTTTTTGTCAAGAAATATGATCAAGGACTTTCATTAGAATCCTAAGAATTGTGTTAGAAATTATTTGCTATATAGTTTGGAGACTGAAAGTGTCACATGTTAAAGGAAGTAATTAGAGGGATCTGGAGAAGAATTCTAACTCTTTGGTGGTACACCAGAGAAGCAAACTCATCAGCATGGGGAATCTAAGAGATTGGTGGCATGGTATTACTACTACCATGAGCTAAAAAGTTAGATCCCATAGGTGCTTAGGATCTATCCAGGATGCTATTCTGCAGAATGATGACATTTTTCACCAAGAGGTTGGATGTGTGGGTTAATACAGGCCAGCTGAACTCTCATGGGATCCAAGTTCCAGGGACCATCCCTAACTATAGGTACTGGAAGGTGTTAAGGAGCCCCTCAGTTGCCCACTTCTGAAAGTTGGCAAAACTGAAATTTACTTTAGGCTAACACAGCAATTAAGTTTGTTTAGGAAACTAACTCACATGAAGTTGAAATTATAAGTAACTAAAAGCCAGAAACTCCAGAGGTAGAACCAAGCAAAGTGGTCTGTGATAAGGCAGGTAGAAAATTAGAGAGAGGAATGTAGATTCCATGAGATTATATATTTTTTATCAGATGATAGATTTTTTAAATCCATCCTCTGTTTTTTTAGCAGTTATTTCTTTGAAAAAATATGATCTGGATTCCTAGGAGCTAGGAGTAAAATAGGTGAGCCTATACCTATTAAATATAGAAAAGTTTGGGGCTGAGTTATCTCTAAAGGACCAATGGGGTGCCCCAGTTTGATGACTGAGATGGATGTCCTTAGATAGCCTTGTCAGAAAAGAACAAATAAAAATGAGGGATAAAAATGAAGCCCATTCTAACAAGGCCATCCACCTCACTAAACAATCTTATAATAAGCAGAAAGAAATTTATTTCTCAGTATGTCACCTTTTGTTCAATCCACCCTGGAGCAGAGGCGTTTTCATCTGGGACTATAAATGAGAAAAGACACATCTAGATTGAGAGAAAGAATATCATAATACACAAGGACCTTTCCCAGGAAGAACAACAACAAAGTACACATCTTGCCTTCTCATCAAAAGTTTACTTGGAGATAGGACATACAGATGCACACACAAACATAAATATCACATATATTTGTATGTCTCTATATGTTTATAGATATTAGAATATTATGGCATTATGGAAGGATATGATCATGTATAATTTTCTACCAATAAAAGTCTTAGGTTATGGCCATTATTATCATATTAATTGTTTGAAGGATTCAATTCTTGCCACCTATTCTGACTTTCCTAAATCTGAAACTCTCTCCTTTAATCTCCTTGCCCTTTGAACCTTCCATACAATTGGAACTAATTCTTAACTGAACCCTTGGCTAGAAATTTTGGCATTCTGTTTGCCCTTTTAGAAGGTTCTTCTGATTATGGACCTGCCTTCTCATTCGTAGCTTTGGTTAATCACTCTTTAAATCCACTTTCCTATTTTGACCAGTATTCACACAAGACTATGAATCTCTTCAATTTCTGAATACCTACTTCCCCTTGACTGATTCCACTGCTATCTGAGTCTTGTTCCAGGGAAATGAAAAGAGAAAAGGAGAAATGATTATTACATCCAGGTAAAAACTCTGGTAACATATCTGTCTTAAGATAAATCAATAGCAAGAAAAATAAGCACAGCAAGAATGCCTACACTCTTATGAGTACCTAAACTCTTTTCAGATGCATTTGGTTCTGAGTTGTCCACTGGCCATGTGATAACCAATCTGTGCCTAGAGCACAGCTAAAAGGATTGTTTACACTTCAAATCCATTCTCTGTGGTACTTGTGAAAACAGAAAAGTGTTTCATATTTATTTATTTCCTTCACATTAAAGCAAAATGTATGAGATGGCTACCTGAAGTGATTATGATTGATAACTTAAACTTTTACTCCTCAGTCATCAAACTGCTAGAAATTAATAGAAATTAATTGAACTCTTTGTTTTGCTGTGTTTGTGTGGGTGTGTATATATTCTAATTTGAATCTCTGTGGCTTCAATGACTATACACTTTTCATTATGTTTTAAAGCAATAAAATAATCAGAAGTTATTCCTTTGAGTAAGAATAATCAAGTTCATGTATGTGGGTTGGGCAATAAAAAATAAAATTATGTCCTTTGAAATTACATTTCTTATTTGGAATATTAAAAAAATTTTTTTCACTATGCAAAAGACATGTGGTGGTGAAATTTAGTACCTTAGTTATGAGAGATGAACTCAGGAAGTATGAAAAGAAAAAAATCTACACTGAGTTTCTGTTTTACTCTCTTGAGAGGGTGGACTAAACTACGGTGTTTGTTTGGGAGATGAAGATAGATGTGAAGCCAGTGTTTAGATGGGAATGATTTAAGTCACAAACAGAAACTATCAGAGTAAGATGAATTATTGGCAGAACTACCAACTGACAGCATTCTTTATGGAAAACATACACAAAGTCCCTAACACAGTATTGATGGGCACAGGATGAACCACCACTCAGCAGGCATCAAATCCATTTTACTAATTCCCCTGGTCAGAAGAAAAGACACTAACCCAGAATGGAGCCAATCAGCAAAGCCAAGGTGTGCCATGCTAGGTATACACACCAGCAAATCCATAAATCTATTGTAATTGTAGTAGAATCTTTAGAGAAGAAGAAACATTTTGAAAAGTTCCATTCTTTATTAAAGGACTATAGAGATTATAAGAAAGCTAATTATCTAGAACTAATCTATTAAAGTGAAATCATTTAGATTTTAAAGTTATTAGTATTAATATTAACAAATATTAGTTACTGAGTATTTGTACTATCTATATAAATACTTTATTTGATATAATTATTTTAAAATCTCACACTAACTCTCCAAATTGGGTATAATTATCTCCATTTCATAAATGAGTTAACTGAAGCTCAGAGAATATGGTGACACATCCAGCTTCCCATAATTGGAAATACTGGAGACAGATTCAACTGGTCAAATAACAAGTCCTCCTTTAAAATCAGTGGGGATGTGGATGAAAGAAACTGAGACCCAGATTAATACTGTTTCCTTCTATCTAATTCATAGGATAATTTAGAGAACTAAATTGTAACGTTAGTCCTTGTTTTCTGATGATCCAATTCTCACCTTTTATTTTTGAGAGAATAATATTTATATCAAACAAACAGGAGGACAATGAGTAAAACATCCAAAGAGAAAAGACCATCATTTCAATGTTATTTATTCATTAATTTATTTATTTAAAAATGTACTAAATATTGTAAGGTGCTGTGCTATCTCTTTTTTTCTCTAAACAGTGACATTCTATTATTTCCCCCATAAGAATAAGATATATTCCCTGCAAAATTAACTCTGTTTTTCTTTTCCTGAAATGAACTATGGGTATATTGATAACCTGAATAATATTCAGACTTTTAAGAGGACCCCAGCACTAAAGAAAACAGAAAGGCTCAATTTAGTATGAAAGGGAAGTCAACAATTAACCCATTAAATCTTTATTAGATAGATAGTAGGCTAATTGATAACTCAATAGTTTTAACTGTAGCCATTGTACTGTGTTGGCTCAGAATACAGGAAGAACAGGATCATTTGCTTAGAAAAACAGATAATTTACTTTTAAAAGTCACTATTTGAAATTAAAAAAATCTATACGCATCATGATTTGAGGACTTTAAGGCAACATATAAGACCTAGCAGGTATATGATACCTGCTGCCTGCCAGGAGCATGAAATAAAGGCCCAAATGGGGGAATCTCTAAGACTGAAGTTTCCACCATTGTGTGGTCATAAATAAGGCACCCAGTAGATAGAATACCACTTTGAGTTGGAGATGTTTTAATACCTATATTCTCTTTATCCTTATAGAAGCAGCTTGATCCTTGAGAAAACTCTTTTACTATTTATTTTATGAAAAGTTAAAAAAAAATTATTGTTCCACTCTAGAATTATGTTATATTTCCAGACATTCTACAGTGTTAGTTCTGTCAGTTTCATGCTGTAACTTCACTTTCTTAGCCAATCTAAGCTAAAATATGATTCTGATAGAAGTATAGTGAGTATCATTAGAAGACTGATGTATATAAATGTCTGTGGCCAGGACACTGAGCAACTGCTTGAAATTTAAGCAAAACTTGCATGATTCTTTGTCAGTGACTATATTAGAATCTGTGACTTTTGAAAAGGGAGAAAGGACAAAAATAGCTCAGAGAGTAAGATCTTTATCAATTTCAGTTCAGGTGTTCTTAACTATGTGGTTAATTAATTAATCATTTTTTCATTCATGGAATAATGCAAGTACTAACGACCTAGTGTGTGTCAAGAATTGAGCTAGGCTGTGTGAATACAACAGTTAACAGGACACAGCTCCTTCCCTTAGGGACTTTACAATGGAATGGGAGAGGTACATAAGCTAGCATATGATTACAATGCAGTGATACAAGTACTCTGTTAAGAACAGTTTTTGTAAAGCAAAAATGAGTTTCAATATTGCTGGTTAATAGAATCTGGATAATACCAATTTTAAGATCAACATTTATTTATGTCCATTTTCATTGATATGAACTTTATCTCTCCTGTAATTTAATGAATGAAAATAGGGGTGAGTTAGAAAAAAAATGAAGGTCTTCTGACTGAAAACTTTGCAAGATGGGACAAACAGGTCTGTAAAGAGGAATAGAATATGGAATCTGAATATTTTCTCCTACTTGAGCACCAATGTCTCACAGACAAAATCTTGGTATCTTGGTGACTCTTCACACAATGTGGAGCCCTCTGTATGCACCTGAGAATTTACAATTGGATCTTTTCTTAACAAGGAGAAAATGACGTGTGTGTGTGTGTGTGTGTGTGTGTGTGTGTGTGTGTGCAAGTGTCCACCACAAAGGGATATGACACTCTGGAGTTCAGCTAAATTTCCTGAGGAACATTTACCTCACAGGGATACTTCTATCCAAGAAAATGACAGGTGCTTTTGCTGAGGTCCAAAGGGCCAGGCAGTTTGACCAGCAACACTGATTCTCTTCAAAGGTTTTTTGACTGCATAAGATTGTGAGCTGAACCACATTGGCATTGAGGATGAAAAAAATACATGAGAGGACTCTTGGCAAGATGGCGGAGGTATAGGAGGCTGAGATAGCCTCGGATCCCAGAAGTTCAGCTAGATAGGTATTCTACCTATCTAGAAGACAAACCATTCTAAAAGCCTGCAAACTCAACAGGAGAGAGAAGAGAGGAAGAACAGCAATTCTAGGAGCAGAAAATCAACCACTTTCCGAAAGGTAGGACATGTGGAAAAAGTGAATCCAAAGCGACGGGAAGAGAGACCCCGGGGGAGGAGCCAGCTCCCAGCAGCCACAGAGCCACAGAGCACAAAATCAGAACTTTTAGTCTGCTCCGCTGAGGGACATCACTCCAGAGGCTAAGCGGGGGGGGTTAGCCCTCGTGGGAACAGTGTGGTTTCAGGACCCGTGGGGTCACAAAGGGACGAGGGGTGACCAAGTGTGGCAGAGCTCCCAGGTATTGGGGTGGAGAAGCCAGCGGCAAACAAGAAGCTGTGCAGTGCGCTATCAGCACGGGCTTACCTTAGACTGATCGGAGACACAAACGGGCCACTGCTCTTCAAGCAGGGACCCTACAAGAGGCAGTTCCAGAGAGACCCCCTCCTTTGTCCTCCAGGAGGAGCAGCGCAGCAGCGCACAGCAGGAATCTTCTGGGTATGGAGACTCCAGACGGGGCCACACATGCCACAGATAGAGGCGCTCTGCCATGGGCAAGCTGAGCACAGAGCACGGGCCACAGACAAGGGAGATGGGAATGATTGACCGCTTTCCTCTGAGGACGTGCTGAGAAGTGGGGCACCCAGCACTTGGCTCCTCTGAACCGGAGACTGGGAGGCCTCCATTTTCATTCCCAGCCTCCAGGGTGGTACGGAAAGTGCTCAGGGAACAAAGACTCCCGAGAGCAAACCTGAGCAAAGTGCTTGGCCCATCCCCCGCAAGGGTGGTGCAATTCTGCCTCGGGCAAAGACATTTGAGAATCACAGCAACAGAACTCTCCCCCAGAAGATCAGCGAGATAATCCAGCCAAGACCTAGTTCATCAATCAGTGAAAACTGCGGAACTCCAGAGTATTTTTCTCTCTCACTCATCTATTCTTATCTTGATAAAATGACAACGCAGAAAAACTCACCACAAAAAAAAGAAGAGACAGTACGGATGGCAAGAGATCTAGTCAATACAGACATTAGTAATGTGTCAGAAATAGAGTTCAAAATGACAGTTCTCAAGATGCTAGCTGGGCTTGAAAAAAGCATGGAAGATACTAGAGAATCCCTTTCTGGAGAAATAAAATCCCTTTCTGGAGAAATAAAATAACTAAAATATAACCAAGTTGAAATAAAAAAAGCTATTAATGAGGTACAATTAAAAATGGAGGCTCTCACAGCTAGGATAAATGAGGCTGAAGAAAAACTTAGCGATATAGAAGACCAAATGACAGGGAATAAAGAAGCTGAGAAAAAGGGAGACAAACAGCTACTGGACCACAAGGGGAGAATTCGAGAGATAAGTGATATCATAAGATGCAACAATATTAGAATAATTGGGATCCCAGAAGAAGAAGAAAGGGAGACAGGGGCAGTATATTGGAGAAAATTATTGTAGAGAATTTCCCTAATCTGGCAAAGGGAACAAGCATCAAAATCCAGGAGAATTTTGAGAGATTTTGAGAGAACCCCCACTCAAAATCAATAAAAATAGGTCTAAACACCATCAAAACTTACAAGTCTTAGTGACAAAGAGAAAATTCTGAAAGCAGCTCGGGATAAGAAGTCTGTAACATACAAAGGCAGAAATGTCAGATTGGCAGCAGACCTATCCACAGAGACCTGGCAGGCCAGAAAGGACTGGCAGGATATATTCAGAGCACTAAATGAGACAAATATGCAACCAAAAATACTATATCCAGCTAGGCTGTCACTGAAAATAGATGGAGAAATAAAAAGCTTCCAGGACAAACAAAAGCTGAAAGAATTTGCAAACACCAAACCACCCTTACAGGAAATATTGAAAGGGGCCCTCTAAGCAAAGAGAGAGCCTAAAAGGAACATAGAACAGAAAGGAACAGAGACAACATGGATGAATTGGAGGGTATTATACTAATTGAAATAAGTCAGTCAGAGAAAGACAATTATCACATGATCTCTCTGATATGAAGAATTTGAGAGGTAGGGCAGGGGGTTTTGGGGGGGGCGGGTGAGAAAAAAGAAACAAGATGGGATGGGGAAGGAGACAAACCATAAGAGAGTCCTAAACTCAGGAAACAAACTAAGGGTGGCTGGGAGGTAGCGGGGATAGGGTAGGGTGGCTGGGTTGTGGACTTTGGGGAGGGTATGTGCTATGGTAAGTGCTGTGAAATGTGTAAGCCTGACAATTCACAGACATGTACCCTGGGACAAATAATACATTATATGTTAATAAAAAAAAAATAAAATAAAAAGACGAAAAAAAAAAAAGGAAAAATACATGATATCAGAGGTGTTAAAAGGGGTTGTATTAGTTATCTATTGTGGCACAACATACTGCCCCAAAATTTAGCAGCTTAAAATAACATTTATTACCTTACATAATTCTGTTATCTTACATAGGTCATGGAAACCTGGAATCACGTTAGCTGAGTGGTTCTGGTTTAGGTTCTCTCAAAAGGTTGAATCATGATGTTGACCTATGATACAATCAACCTGGAGGCTTGAATAGGGATGGATAATTTGTTTCCACAGTGGCTCACTGACATACCTTACAATTTAATACTGTTTGTTAGCAGGAAGCTTTAGTTCCTTGCCATGCCATGCGTACTTCACTATAAGATGGCTTGAGTGTTTTTGTGACAGTGTAGTTAGTTTTCCCCAGAACAAGTGATCCAAGAGAGCAAAGGGGAGCTGGGCATAGATGTCACAAATCATAATTTCTGCATATCTAGGGTTCACAGATGCTTCCCAATTCAATATGAGGAGACGCCATAGAGGTATAAATAAATACCAGGACACAAAAATCATTTGAGAACATTTTAGTGACTGGCAATGACAGAGGAAAAGGCAAAGAGTTTTATTTATTGACAATTTGGATATGAGAAAGAATGGGGAAATCAAATATGAAACTCAGAAGTCTGACTTTTGACAGTGTCATTGCTTTTATTTAGAAGTGTTTTGCATTTGCACTTTCCTGCTGAGTATTTGTTAACATGTACACATGACAACTATTATTTCTCTAGGGAAAGTCACTGGTATGAGTTGTTAGATCACAGTGAGGTTGTTAATTTGCACCATCTTTTGGAGAAAGGTAAGGAAAAGTATCCTAGGGATTGTTCTAAAACCAACTATTTCAACAACTTAATGAAAGTAAAATGTCTATATATTTCTAAGGTATATCAAAAGTGTAGAAATTAAGAATTGGTTAGTAGTTGTTAGCACTAGAGAAAAAAGTTTAGGGTTGCATGATATAAGAATTGCTGGTTGTCTCTAAACCAAGCTCTCTTAAACTTTTTCTTAGTGACATTTTGCATGCGATTATTTTTTGATTGTGATGTGGGCCTCTCCTCTGTATTGTGCAATATTTAACACTACCCCTTGCCTTTACCCACCAGATGACTAGCACCTTCCCTCCACTGTGAAAGCAATATAATTCTAGACCTCACCAAATGTCCCCTCAAGGTTGGGGAGTAGGTGGGGTAGGTAATGCATAGAGAGAATAAAATCACCTTAGGTTGAGAACCACTGGTTTAAACGTTTTTGGCTAGCTTTTTTTTTTTTTTTTTATATTTGGTAAAGGCTTTGCAAAAATTATGTCAAAATTAAAATCTGACTTGGTGAAATCTTGTGATTAACCTACCTGCTCAAAGGCAGTGCTTGTCATGAAAAAATAATTTCTCACTAATTCAATTGAAAATACAGAGCAGGAAACTCATTCAGATAAAAATGGAAATAAAATTGTATGTCAGGCTAGCCTTCAAAAATTGAATGCCTGCAGTCTAAGCTTTCTAATAATGTGGACTTTTGGGAGTTGAAAAGGCATATTCTGATCTCCTTTACTGTCAAACTGAAGTAAACATGAAATTCTATGATAGGACAGATAGAGACCCACATCCTGAGGAATTTTGCCTAGGAGTAGTATTAAGATTCAAAACAAAAACAAAAAACCTTATGGGGAAAGTCAAGTGTCCTTAATAAATGACCTTATAAAGCAACACAGGTTTTGCTGTTGGTCCTCCAAAAGTCTCACAGTTATTTCAAGTCAGGTAGGAACGAAAGATGCTTGAGAAACCAGGGGAAAAAAAGATCTAACTATATACTATCTAGAGGAGGAAGAGGAAGTAACATTCCTCAGTTTTTCCTGTGAGACCAGGATTATTTTCATACCAAAACCAGACAAAAAATTCACATGAAAATAAAGCTACAAATGAATACCCCCTATGATTATAGACGTAAAACTTCTCAACAAAACACTAGAAAAATGAATGTAGCAACATATTAAAATAATTATATAACATGGCCAAGTGGGATTTATTCCATAACTTAAAGTTGATCTGACTTCTACAGATCAATTAGTGTCATACACCATATCAGTGGTATAGATGATAAAAACCACATGATATTCTCAATAGATGCACAAAAAGCATTTGACAAAATCCAACACATATCCATGAAGAAACAACAAAACTAGGAGTCAAAGGGAAATTTTCAGTCTTGTAAAAGGCATCAGTAAAAATATCCACAGTTGACATGATACTGATGATGATGATGAAAAGACTGAATGCTTTTCCTTAAGATTAGGAACAAGACAAGGATGTCCACTTGCACTACTTCTATGATCATTATACTTTTAGTTTTAGCCAGGGAGATTAGGCAAGTAAGTGAAATAAATGAAATCTTGAACATAGATGATAGATACCGAAAATTCTAAGAAATCTTCTAAAATATAATTGGAACTAATGAGTTTGGCAAGGTTGCAGTATTCAGGTTAAATAAATATCTCTTCTATTTCTATACACTAACAGTGAACAATCTGAATATGAATAAATAATTCCATTTATAAATCACCAAAAATTTTTTAAAAAATTTTTAAAGATTTTATTGATTTATTTGACAGAGAGAGAAATCACAAGTAGGCAGAGAGGCAGGCAGAAAGAGGAGGGGAAGCAGGTTCCCTGCTAAGCAGAGAGCCTGATGCGGGACTCGATTCCAGGACCCTGAGATCATGACCTGAGCCGAAGGCAGAGGCTTTAACCCACTGAGCCACACAGGTGCCCCCTGCAAAAAAAAATTTAACAAAAGAAGTGAAGACTATTCAACATTGTTGAAAGATTTTAAAAGAAGCATAAGTAAATGAAAAGACATTCATGTTTGTGAATGGGAAAATAATACTGCTAAGATGGTAATACCCCATAAATTGATATACAGATTCAACACAATCCATGTCAAAATCCCAGCTGTGGCATATCTTTCGCAGAAATTGTGAGGCTGATCCTAAAATTCTTATGGAAATATGAGTCCCAGAATAGCCAAAACAATATTGAAAAGAACAAATCTGGAGGCCACACACTTCCTTTAAAACTTAATATGAAGCTATAGTAATCAGAACAATGTAATATTGGAATAAAAATAGAGGTGTAGATCCTGAAATAAAACTGAGAATCCAAACGTAAACGCTTATGTTTATGGTCAATTGATATTTACCAGGATAATTCAATGGGGGAGAAGACAGTATTTTCAACAAAAGATACTTTAACAACTGATTATCCACATGCAAAGAATCAATTTGGAGCATTTCCTAACATCATGGACAAAGAGTTAATTCAAAGTGAATCAAACACTTGAATGTAAGTGCTAAAAGCCTCTTAGAAGAAAATATAAGAATAAATTTTCATGATCTTGGGCTAGACAAAATTATCTTTGATGATTTTGACACCAAAACAAAAGCAACAAAAGAAAAACAGATACATTTAATTAAAATTAAAACCTTATGTGCTTTCAAGGAATTGCAGATCACAAAACTGAAGATAACCCACAGAATGGCAGAAAATATTTTCAAATCACAGATCTGATAAGATACTTGATTACAGAACAAAGAACCCATACATCAATAATGTGACAAATAATGTGACAAATAACCATTTAGAAATATACAAAGGATCCAAATAGGCAACTATCCAAAGAAGATACACAGATGATTACCCAACTTAATGAACAGACTAAAAAGCATCTCATTTTACCTACTAGATGGGTGAATTTCTGGTATGTGAATTATATCTCAATAAGGCTTATAAAAAAATAAAGTTTAAAATATTTAACCAAAATTATTTGTTTGTTGTATATATAATGTGAAGTATCTTCAATGAATAAATGAATATATTGCACTACTATCAAGTATAGCCTTTTTTTTTTTTAGAGAGAGAGTGTGTGTGCATGAGTTGGGGAGAGAGGGAGAAGGAGAGAGAATCTTTTTTTTTAAGATTGATTGATTGATTGATTGATTTGACAGAGAGAGAGAGATCACAAGTAGGCAGAGAAGCAGGCAGAAAGAGAGAGGGGAAGCAGGCTCCCTGCTGAGCAGAGAACCTGATGCGGGGCTCGATCTCAGGACCGTGAGATCATGACCTGAGTCAAAGGCAGAGGCTTAAACCTCTGAGCCACCCAGGCACCCTGAGAGAGAGAATCTTAAGCAAGCTCCACGCCAGTGCAGAGCTTGAGGTGGGGCTTGATTTCAGGACCTGAGATCATGACCTGACCTGAGCTAAAATAGAGTCAGATAGTTAACTGACTGAGCCACCCAGGTGCCCAAGTAGAACCCTTTTGAAAACCATCCTAGTGAAGCTACGCTTTAAACCAGCAATCACAACTATGATATCTAACATTTCTTGAATACTAACTTTGTGCTGAGCACTGTTACAAGTACTTTCCATTTTTCTTAATTTTTTGGCAACAACATTATTGGGTAGGTGATATCATTATCTCCATCCTCAAATGAAAAAAAATAAGGTAAATCAAGTTTAGCTAACTTGCTCAAGGTCGCAAACAAAAGCTTGAAAGGATGAATTTGGCTTATTAGATATTTTCATCAAGCCACTTTTCATTAAGGAATTTAACTTTGGTGTTTCTAAGGTGAAGAAAGCGTAGTTATGTGTAGAAAGTATTTTCTTTTTCTTCCTCTTCCTCTTGATTAATCTTAAATAAGCTTTGGCTCCATGTGATTTATTACCATTTAGGAAATGTACAGTGCAGCATGGGTGGATCAATATAGTTTCTCTAATACTCATCTTCTAGACCGTGGGTTCCTGGAGAGTACAACATTATCTTATATCTTCTTTATTTCCCAGCTCACCGTAAATGGCATAACACACAGGGGTATTTTACGGAAATGTAAGTTATTAATTAAACCAGAAAATTATGTAATGTGGAAAATTTCAGTTGCTGGAGTTGGTAGAAAATCTCAATTTTCTCTATTTTCATTACCTTAAGCAGAGAATTCTAACCATCCAATGACCATTGTAACAAGTGGACTAGTGTTTCTGAATCTTCTTTGAGGCATATTCTGTATACTGAAATTAATTGTACCTGTGCAGTACATGGGGATTGTAGGAGTTAAATTATGCTAATGAACATCAAGAATTTTCTGAGGTAACGGAATTTCTCCAAGAATTATAAGTTCTAATATTCTGAAATTTTAACTTTTTTCTAAAAGAAACAATTTTATCTCTCTTGGAAATTAAATGTTCTATTTCAAAGTTTCTGGACTAAACATTCTGGAAACCGCATTCATCTCTCTGTGTCAGAAGGATAATGACTTATTGTATACCAAAGCTGGGCTCATATTCTTTAAAAAATGTCAGAATGTGACTTCTCGAACTTTAAGTTTAAATATCAAATTTTCATGCAAAAAATTTTCATTCAAATTATAAATATAAAGTGCCCTCATTATGTCTTTTAGCTTGTTGTTTAAAGTGTTTTATTTAAAATTGAGAATCTTTTTTAGCATGTTATTTTGTCGTAAGCACTATTTTTACAAGGTAATTCTTTATGACACGTGTATGTATCTTGGCACAGTTTTTGTCCCAGACTATCTTTTCAAGAATGTTTATATAGCAGAACTTTGGAAAATAGAGATAGTATCTCCCTCTGGGGTAAAGGATATATATATATATATATATATATATATATATATATATTTTATACACATATAAACTTTTTTTCCTGAAGACTGTAACAAAGATAATTATTCCCTCTAGAGCAAAGACTAGGTAGCTTTGCTAGTAGTGCCTTTAAAAGACTGGGGTTTCCTTGACAGATGTTGGTGAGGATGTGGAGAAAGGAGAACCCCTTATACTTACTGTTTGTGGGAATGCAAGCTGGTACAGCCACTCTGGAAAACAGTATGATGGTTCTTCAAAAAGTTGAAAATAGAGCTACCCTATGACCCATCAATTGCATTACTGGGTATTTACCCTAAAGATATAAAAGTAGTGATCTGAAGGGGCACCTATACCCCAATGCTTATAGCAGCAATTTCAACATTAGCCAAACTAGGGAAAGAGCCCAGATGTCCATTGACAGATGAATGGATAAAGAAGATGTATATATATAGAATGGAATTCTACTCAGCCATCAAAAAAAATGAAATCTTGCCATTTGAAATGATATGGATGGAACTAGAGTGTATTATGCTGAGCAAAATAAGTCAATCAGAGAAAGATGATTATCATATGATCTCACTTATATGTGGAATTTAAGAAACAAAACAGAGGACCACACAGGAAGAGAAGGAAAAAGTAAAAGAAGATGAAACCAGAGAAGGAGACAAAACATTAGAGGCTCTTAATCATAAGAAACAAACTGAGGGTTGCTGAAGAGGAGAAAGGTGGGGCAATGGGGGGACAGGGTGATGGATAGTAAGGAAGGCACATGATGCAATGAGCACTGGGTGTTATAAAGACTGATGAATCAGTGACTGCTACCTCTGAAACTAATACAATATATGTTAATTAAATTAAATTTAAATAAATGAATTTGAATTAAAAATAAATAAATAAAAGATTGGGGTTTCATAACTTCAGCGTTCTTCAGAATGACACAGACCTACTGGGTGTGTAGTTTCTACCTTAGTCCATCTCATCATTGCCTCCCCTGGGACCTGGAGGTCAAGAGGGACTAATTCCAACATAGTTATGCTACCAGCAGTGCTGTGAGTAATAAAGTCTTTATCTCTAATCTAGAAGTCTCACATTTCTGCCAGCATCTATGAAACTATGGCAAGCTATCTTGGTAATTTCCAAGTAGGGTAAAATCTCAAACCCTTTATAGTTATTGACAGAATTAACTTCTAAACACACAATAGACTTATACAATGTGAGTAACACATGGTGGATATTCTGAACAGTATATACAAATGCTGATTTAAAATACATTGCCAAGGTGCCTGGGAGGCTCAGTTGGTTAAGTGACTGCCTTCGGCTCACATCATGATCCTTGAGTCCCAGGATTGAGTCCCATATCAGGCTTTCTGTTCAGCAGGGAGTCTGTTCCTCCCTCTTATCCTCTCCCTTCTCATGTTCTCTCTCTCATTTTCTCTCTCTCAAATAAATAAAATCTTTTAAAAAATGCATTGTTAAATCCACATACCTAACATTTATGATAATGATTGTAATAGACCAGTAAGATCTAATGTACCTTCTGCTCATCCATGGTCACCATTTTTAACATTTATTTATAAATCATAGAGTTTTCTTATATGCTTTCTACGTTTTATAAAAAATAGTTTCAGCATATTAAAAATTGCAGTTTTATTTTTATATTAAATTTAACCATATACTCTTAGAATTTATTATCATAGAAAAAATAGGCAAAAACTCAACTATAACGTCATGGTTATAAGTGTGTTTCCAATGGTTTCTTGTCTGATTTGTTGGCTTCCTTATGATTATCAAGCTCAAATCATTCATGTTGGCAAAAACCCCTGAACAACACATTTTTGTCAGCTTAAGCCCTAACCTAAGAAAAAAGTTCAATCTTAAACAAAAAAGAACAACACTGACTATGCAAGGGTAGTATCAGGTATACTTTTCAATAGGTATGTCTGATTGTGCTAGAGAACTAAATAGTTTTTTTCTGTTTTGTTCATCTTTCTAATTTAAATAGCATAAGGTGAAAAGGTAAGGACTAGTTCTCCTTGTGTTCTATATCACCAACAAACAAATAGTGTCCACTATATAAATGTGAATTGAATGAGTGAACTTTGTATGTTAAAAGCTCCTACTGCTGCTATACTTTAGGACTCTCCAACTACTTAAAAAATGGTTTGCCTTTTCACATTCAGATGGTGAGTCCACCTGATATTGCTAGAGTCATTATCATTGTAAAAGCTGTTTGAGAAAATGTATATAGGAAACTCTGGCCAATTCTATTCAAGGTCATCTAACTAATTTGAAACACCATTGGTTCAAGTCAAATTTATCATATATAATTGCTGAATTTCCCTCCATCACCTTAAAAAACTTACTACAAACTGGTCGTGTTTATAAAATACTCAGCCTTCATTAGGTGACACCTCCAATAATAATCATGGACAAGACCCTGCCCATAAGAGCTCAAGAGCTGAAAGTAACAGGAAGGCAGGCAAAACATAAACAACTGAATTGCAAAAGCAGGTGACTCCTACCATCTGCTTAGCTTGTTTCTGCTCTCATTTTGCCAGGAGCCCTTTGAGAAGACATGGAACCATGCTGATGCCCTCCATCATATGTTATCTCTCCTTCCCATCTGTGATGCCCTCTCCTATGCTCAATGACATTACTTTGGCTTTGTCTTTCCCTATTGAAACACACAAGATAAAGGAAGAGAAAGGAAGGGGTTCCACGGGTCCACAAAAATTTTGAAGGTAAAGACAGGATGGGATGTTAAGCTCCACTCTTCAGTTGGCCAAATGAGGAAGATAGTTAAAATAAGGTCTAAAATAAAATAGGTCATATGGAAATATTTATTTATTCTATAAACATTTACTAAATATGGAACATGTGGCAGATACTGTGGTAGACTCTGCAGATAATGGGGGGTGAAAGAGAGTGGGGGAGAAAAGACCAATTCTTGAGTTCAAGAAGTTCACAATTTAGAGAAAAAGGAAGAAAATAAATACACAAAATAATTATAAAGGATTGTACCTGCTAAGCTGTAAGGAACAATCTCAAAACTTAGATGTAAAATAACAAGGAGTGGGGAAAACTAATGCAGATAAATTGGTTAAAAAAGACTTCAGCTGAAGAACTTATACAACTCAACACCAGAAAAACCAAATAATCCAATTAAAAATGGGTAGAGGACATGAACATATATTTTCCTAAATAAGACAGATACACACATGGCCAACAGACACAGGAAACAATGCTCAACATTACTAATCATCAGGGAAATGCAATCAAAACTATAATGAGATATCACCTTATACTTATCAGAATGGCTAATATGAAAAACACAAGGAATTACAAGTATTGGTGAAAATGTGAAAAAAATGGAACCCTTGTGCACTGTGCGGGAACATAAATTGGTACAACCACTATGGACAACAGTATGGAGTTTCCTCAAAAAATTAAAATATAGTATAATAGTAATTCCGCTACTGGATATTTAACCCCCAAAATGAAAACAGTACTTAGAAAAGATATATGCACCCCCTCATGTTAACTGCAGCATTATTTATAAAAGACAAAACATGGAAGCACCTTAAGTGCCCACTAATAGATGAATGGATAAACAAGATGTGGTATATACAATGGAATATTAGCCATAAAAAAGGATGAGCTCTTGCAATTTGGGACAGCATGGAAGGACCTACAAGGTATTACACTGAGTGAAATAAGTCAGACAGAGAAGGACAAAAGCCATATGGTTTCACTGATATGGGGAATCTAAAAAACACAACAAATGAACAAACAAAACAAAACAGGTTTTCAGAGGGGAGACACTTAGAGAGATGAGCAAAATAGGTGGAGGGGATTAAGAGGTATGAAACTCCAGTTATAGAATGGGTAAGTCACAAGTATGAAAAGTATGAAAAGTGCGAAGTGCAGCATGGGGAATATAGTGTGTGTGTGTGTGTGTGTGTGTGTGTGTGTGTGTGTGTGTATACATAATCATAATGGTGGTGTGTGGTGTTGTGTGGTGACAGATGGTGACGTCCTGATCATGGTGAGCATAGATTAATGTATGGAATTATTAAGTCACTATGCTGTGCATCTGAAACTAATATAGCATTGCAAAAAAAAAAAAAAAGGTCTTCAACCAGAGAGTAACACTTAGGGTGAGACTTGAGCAAGGAGAAGAAATCATTAGTTTAAGGAAGTACATAAGTCAGTGAAGTAAATAAATTAGTTTAAGTGAGAGTAGGGAGAGGGGAAACCTGAGTAAAGTTTGGGGAAGGAAAACTTGGTGTGTCCTAGGAGAAGAAAGAAAAGAAAGCCATTTGTTATTGCTAGAGTATAATGAGGGAAAAGAAGAGCATTGTGAGGGGATAAGCAACTGAGAGGGAAACATACATCATGCCCAGGCCTCTGCTGAAGAGTTCTGACTTTATTTTGAATATTATGGGAGTGATTGGACATTTTTATTAGAAGGTGATACAATCAAATTGACTTTTAAGATCACTCTGACTGTTTTATCCAGAATAGATTAAAGTAAATCACATAAATTAGAGTATAAATGATATGTACCAGAGGTGGTGGGGAGGGGCAGGGGGGGAACTTTATTTCATTTATTCATTTTATTTATTTATTTATTTATTTAGAAAGATTTTATTTATTTGACAATGAGAAACACAGTGAGAGAGGGAACACAAGCAGAGGGAATGGTAGCGGGAGAAGCAGGCTTCCTGCCAAGCAGGGAGCCCGATGCGGGGCTCGATCCCAGGACCCTGGGATCATGACCTGAGCTGAAGGCAGACACTTAACGACTGAGCCACCCAGGTGCCCCTTTTTTAATTTTTTTAAAAGATTTTATTTATTTGACAGAGAGAGATCACAAGTAGGCAGAGAGGCAGGCAGAAAGAGAGGGGTAAGCAGGTTCCCTGCTGAGCAGAAAGCCTGATGCAGCGCTTGATCCCAGGACCCTGGGATCATCACCTCAGCTGAAGGCATAGGCTTTAACCCACTGAGCCACCCAGGTGCCCCGGGAGGGACTTTAAAGAAGAGAAGACAGAATGGTGAGAGAGTTCAAATAAGAAAGTAAGAACAAAAAGTGTGATCCTAGTCACCGCTGGCAATGCCACAGTACCAGCCTTGTAGCAGAATGACCAAGTCTGAAAGGGGAATATGTTTTCTTTGGGACAATATGGTCATGATTCCCTGGGGAGTACTAGCTACTTGTTCTCCGTGGGACCTGAATTCCCCAGCCAGATTTTCATATTTGTATTTCTTGACAAATATTTGCCCACTTCTAAACAGGAAACATGGAATACATCTAGAAGATCACGATAGTGGCTTGGGACGGCAGCTTCTGGGTCCTGCTTATTTGCTCTCACTGTTTCTGATGCTATCTTCCTAAGGTCAAACACACTGGAAGGGATATTGCGGCTCTCACACAGCCACGCCAGAGTGCTACAGTCATTCGCCTTTCCTTAAGATAACAAGTATAGGCTCTTGGTTCAATGAGACCGACCACAGCATTACAAATGGCACCAGTTTAAATGCCTTGTACAACATTGCAGGGGGAGAACTACAGATTTTTCAGAGCTGAGAAGGAGCACTGTGTATCTGCTCATTACTAAAAAGGAAGAGTGTGTTTCACAAAATATGGCCTTGTGGGCTAAAGCTGTCTTTCTTTGTTCCTTGGAACAGCCAAGTGTGGCTTTACATCTCAGGCCAATTATCCTCCACCGTTTTTCAGAAACTGACAAAACCTGTGAAATGAGCAATGATACGAAGACAGCATACCATTCTGCAGTTTACTCTTTATCCTGCATTTGCATCTGATTTTGGTGTGTATCTATTCGGCGGGGGATATCACTCGAGGGATAAGATTTCCTAATATGAGAACAACATACCAAGCAAACAGCTGCTAATTCCTGCTGTCTCTAATCTCCTTGCTGGACAGCTCTCCTTAAGAAGGGTACCTTTTCTATCAATACCCCCCGTTATTTTTTTTTTCCCTGAGATAATGGGATTAGCCAGAAGTGAAGCCACACATCCTGCTACCCTTAAAGAGAGCCCTCACTCTAGCTCGGGTTTGTGAGATGTAACCTCAGTTTTCACTGAGAGCTGCTGGAGCTTGACGTGCAAAACAAACCATCGGGGCATGTGGAGTGATTTCATACAGACTTGCTCTCACAGGAGAAGAGCAAAGAGGCGGAGATAAAAATTAATCGTGACTCTCCATCAACAAGGCACTGTGCTCCCTTCAGGTTAATGCTTGTTCTGGCCCCCAGAAATCCCAGGAAGCCCAGAGACACTGTCCTGCAGGCTCCTGTTGGCAGCACTCCCCACGGGGAAGACAATATAGGAAGAGCAGGTTAAAAATCAAAATGGAACTGAATAAAGAATATGAACATTTTCTGATTTTTTTAATTTCCACAACACACATGAAATTCACTTAGAATATACCCATAATAAAAAGAGAAATGATCAGAGGGATGTAGAATAGAGCCTGCTGAAAACTGATTTTCAGATACTCCATAATGTTCTGCAAGAGAAAACATTGTGTCAAATGTGAATTAAATTTGAACAACAGCCTTTCAAATGCAAATCCCTCGGAAGGAATGTCATTGATATACAACCTCTAAAAACCTTTCAAAAGGAATAAAATGGATAAATGTGATAATTAAGATCTCTATTTATAGGAAAATGATCAGATCACATTTGTTCTGAAATGTTTTTGTACCTGCAACATGGAGGGCAGGTATAAAAAGTAAGGATCAGGTTTGAAATCTGCAGGTTGGAGGTGAAAATGGAATGATAGCTTGTCTGACAGAGGCGAGGGTTTTCCTCTAGTATGCTAAGACCCATTATTATGCACCCATAATTGCCAAGGCCCACACTGACCTCTATTCACTCTTCCTCATATAGTCTCCACTTCAGCTCCCCCTACAACACCCTCCTCTTCCTGATGCAAGATGTAAGCCACTCCACTACCAGCAGCAGGATTCTACTAAACAGTATAGTATTTATGGGAAGCCAACTGGCCTACTTGAGAATGTAAAAAGTAGTGCTTTACACTGAGTATTTTTGGAAACAGAGCACTATATGCATAAGGTTTACTAGGGAGTGGTCTCAGGAGACACATCTGTAAGCAAGTGAGGGAAGGCAGGATGAGGCAGAAGAAGATGAATGACAAGTGACTGTGACCAAATGCTTAGGTGATCCTAAAACAAAGCAGTGATCTGGAATTAGGCGGGCTCTTCAGAGTTGTCACAAACTAGGGTAAATTATGGAGGGAGGGGCGAAAGGCTCTCCATTCCCACATCTGCCAGTCTTTGGTCAAACCTGTCCCTGGGACAGGGTATCGTTGGGTGAAGCCGAAATGAGGTCAAGAGCATTTGCCAGTGAGAGATGCACCTGTAATCCGTTGGCAGGTGCATAATCCCAGAAGCTGGGGAAAGGGTGAGAGGACCCACAAGGTGTATTACTTACTACAGCTGTACATGTGATGGGATTTGAGGATTCCTCCTTCTACAGATTCCCTCTCATCACCGGACATCATTTTTATTAGGAAATTATTCTCACAAAAGGGAATTTACCTTGGAAGAAAAGACACATAAAGCTATATTCTAACAGGTATACTCTAACGTGTACCTGACTATTGCTTTGCTGTGTGCTTGCCAGCTACAATGCTAAGAGGATATTTCTGGCAAAATAAGGAGAAAATGACAAGATAGAGACGGTGAGAGAAATCCATGGTTGAGAAGCCCTGGGTAGTTGCAGTAGAGAAAGAACGTACAAAAAATCTAGAAGAGCATCATTTCACAGATGATAAGGAGAGGATGCTAAACAGAAGAAATTCTGTTAAGATTCGCCCATGGACAGTCCTATACCATCACAGGAGAAGTAATGGCAGTGGAGGTGAAGGGATGAAAAAGGAGTAGGCTATGAAATTTAGACTCCCTCTTTCCTCACTGACTGATTTTTCCATCATTGCTCTTCCTAAGCTTCTGTTCTAGGAGGAGAAAAGTCAGGAAACATAGAAGACAGAATATGCGTTGGATGACAGTGTTGCTATACCTAATCTTGAGCCTTCTACGGTTTTTTAAATTTGTTTTCTATTCTCAATAATCTTATCTGATCATCTGTGACTGTAAACCCTCTGGATTTTTTTGTTTCTTGACAAGACTTATTTTAAATGTTAGGTACACCATTTGTGCCTCCATTCATAATCTCACTTTCTTTAGGCAAACAGCAGCTAAAATCTGGGAAAGCTGCCTTGTAGGACATTTAAAGCACACTTTTCCATGTCATTTGCCTGGACTTGGCAAAATTGCTGATGGTATTTTTCTGGCCAGATTTTTTCGTCATGTAGCCAAACGTTTTGAGGACCATTTTGCTCTTGTAAGATTTCTTTCAGCTGGTTCTCTGCATTGATACGGTTCAGAGGGTTTAGAAAACCATCTGAACTCTTGGGATTTTATTTGAACCAAAACCCAAACTTTGAACCCTTTATGGTTTTACACATCACAAGTAAATGTGTCTCCTGCCTTGATATTATTCCCTCTGGTTCCCTCCTGACTCTTTGTCCCTTGAATAAAACTGAACAGTGAGTTGGAGATCAAAACTCGATCCAAGGGTCACCTCCGATTGATGACCTTCTCTCTACAACAACCACTTTAATTAAAGACCACATCTACGAGCAACCACTTTTCCATGAGCCCTTGGATATGTTCTCAAGACAGATTTTTCTGTTAACAGCAGCTGCATCCCCTTGCTCTGAAGAGTAGCAAGTCCCAGTGGATCACAGATCTTAACCCCATGACAGGCCAACCTATTTATGCTGGCTACTAATAATGACTTATGTTTATAATGGCACTATTCATCCTAGAGGCTCACTCACAGCACTCCACTGACCACATGTGTGCTCTTTATACAGGCATGTGTCTATACACACCCACACATCACAACTGCACAAAGGTCTTGACTGCTGTGGCTTTAATCAGCCCTTTCTTCCTTTTGCTTAGCTTCAGGGCCTGATCCCTGGGATTAGGGGGACCAGTGCACCCTCCTCTTTATCATGGGGGGAACCAGATTGAACAGTTGGGAGTCGAGCTCCCTATTCACTTTGCTGCTTATTAGGGTGTGTGTATATCAGCCATGATGCTGCAAAGCGACTTGAGAGAGACATTGTGCAATACATATTTAATAGTGGGAACTCTCCTCCCATTTTATCTCTTCCCCTTCTCTCCTTCCATTTAATGAACCAATTATTCTGACAAGGAGGAGAATGCTCTCTTCCTAGCTCCCTCTCACTTGGAGCCTTTATTCCCTGCTTCTCTAAAGTGCTGCCTAATTTGGCATAAGACCCTATTGTAGGTTATTTTTACATTCACCATGAATTGTGTAAAATTGTTTCAGCACTTTGGAAATTCTTCTTTTAAAGCAGGAGATATTATTTTATCCCCATGTGAGTGACAGATAAGATGTGATGGTAAGAGAATGGCCAACCCTGAATAGATATGCAATTGCCTACATTTTATTTAATGACACTACAGTTCGTTTTTTGTAACAAGTTAAAACAAAGAAAACACCTAGACTATGTATTAATCGATTCCCACTTCTGTTTTTGTTGAAATGCTTAAAATGAAGCAAATTTGGTTTTCTCATTGAAGACTCTGCAGCTATTCATTATTTATGATGAAACATGATACAATTTTATTAATTTGCACATTTACTTTATTTACATGCATAAAAATCTACAGAACTTCTACTGATTATGAAACGTTTTGAGGATAAAATTGGAAGCAGACCTCAACAGTGCTACCCATACTATTTTTCTTAAGCATTTGATCTTCTCTATTGGATAGAATGTTAATTATTGATCTATTTTGCATGGTGTAATCTGAATTAGATAATGGTTGCTTTTTGTTATAGAAAGTTTTAAAGTGTTTGGTTTATTCTATAAATAAACTGAACCAAAGGACATGGGATATTTTTAATTAGAGGAACTGTGATCAGTTCAATTTTTAATCTGTAGTAAGTGCCAGGAACTCTGATAGATCATAGTTTCAATAAAATTTATAAGAAACAGGGAACGCCTGGGTGGCTCAGTTGGTTAAGGTGCTGCCTTCGGCTCAGGTCATGATCCCAGGGTCCTGGGATCAAGCCCCGCATCCGGCTCCTTGCTCAGCGGGGAGTGTGCTTCTCCCTCTGCTTCTGCCTGCTGTTCTCCCTGCTTGTGCTCTCTCTCTCTCTCTCTGACAAATAAATAAATAAATAAATTAATTAATTAATTAATTAATCTTTTAAAAAAATTTATAAGAAACAATCTTTGGCCTCAAGATACTTCTGTATCAGTGGGGAGACAGACTTTCTAAACTCTCATATGCCATTAGAAAAATATGAAAGATATACCTACTACTTTTGCAGTCTCAACATCCCTTCTTTTGGTAATAACACATGGATTGATTTTCAAAGATTCACTGGCTTCTCTAATGTCAATCTCTGTAGAGAGGAATTGTTTCTACCCTCTTTTTCCTAGAATCAGCATGTAATCCAGTCTTGGGCAACTGGCATTCCATCCTCCTATCCTCAACAATGGATAAGTATCACAACAACCCATCAGAGTATTTCCTGGAAATTTTCCCAGAGCTAGGGGGAAGGAGCAAGCCCTTTCCCTTGAATTTACTAGACTGACAGAGCATAAATCTAAAGTTCTTGGTGCCCACATTTGGAAATTAAGCCACTATGGCCACTCTTAAGCAGAGTTAAGAATTAGAGAGAATACTAATGATATTACTTGAACATTTGAATCCAGTCATAACTAAAGCCAGAAATCCTATGAACTTTTTATTAGGACAGTTAAAGGATGTCTGTGTATATGCATGACTACCTACCTGAATGTATGCGTGTGTTTTCTTTGTTGTGGTCTGAATTGGTACCCACATACTTGGCAAACAAAAAATTCTAAGAACATGGTCCCAAAGAGGAGGCAGTAAAATATTTCCAGAAGAGAGTTCATATAAAATGTTTATAACCTACCAAAAGCAAAGGTGGAGATGTTGGTTTCATTTAAGTCTAGAGATCAAGGCTGAAAAAACAAATCTAAGAACCAGTTTACATGAGTCCATTATTTAAACTGTTTATTTAAACAGACACTTGCATTAGAAAATGTGTATACAATGTTCCTGTTCATGTATGCCTGCTTCCTATTTATTGAGTTCTTAGTCATTGAAAAGTCTTACCCATAAGTAAGAATTTGATGAGCACAGAACTACTAAATTTCCTTTAGTAGACACAGGAATAACTTCCTTAATTCATCCTGTGGCTCCAGCAGTTAGCACTGATACCCTATTCAAGAAAGTAAGTAAAACTTTGTTTCAAAAGTAATTGTGTCAATTGAATATATTTAAATGTCAAGACAGTAAAATAGGTTATGAGTTAAAGCCTCAAGGCAGCATATGGACTAAGTGATTTTTCAAGATCGCTCTATTTCCACAACTATTTTCCTTGAGTCTATAAGGCTATCTTCCTTTCCCCAGGACATTTCTAACTAGTTTTACCACTGGACCAGTTAGGTCTGAGTTTAGGTTAGTAAGCCATGCTCTGAACTTGAAGGTACCTGTTATTTCACAACTGTAGATTTCCTTCCAGTTGTGCTGTATGTGCTTCTCTACTTATCAGAAATATGGAAAAAGAATAAAATTGGAAGGCAAAACAAGCCTTTGAAACAGACCTCTCTTACATTCAGCTGCAATTCCTCTTGAACCTCACACATGCTGTGTAGTGATCAGTTGAGCAGGTTTTGGTCAGCTTTGGGCAGATGCAACCTCAAGGGGCTTTGCTCTGAGCTCACATGGGTATTCTTCCTGTTTCTTGTCCTGAGGCTTCTTTGAATGCAAAGTTTAGAGCCTGTGGGAATCATCTCAGTGGTCATGCTTGTGCAAAGCAGGAAATTTGACAATAGGAGACAAATACAGGTAAACAAATACTTCCCCCTTCTTGTCCCAGGTGGATAGTTCTGGGAAGCATTTCATATGGCTATTCGGAAGGTCATAGGGGAGATTAAATTCAGTCTCTATAGCCGTGAAGCTTTGTGGCCAACTTGACAAGCAACCTAGTTTTCTTCCTCCCTCCCTTCCTCCCTCCCTTCTTCCCTTCCTTCCATTTTCTGCTGATTATTGGTAGGTTCTACAAGGTAAAAATATGGATAAATGAATAAAAGACTACCATTTATTGATATAACTTCTCTTGAGAAAGAAATTGACTTTGGGGATCTTATACGAGATCATAATTTAAACATTTTATTTATGTATTCATTCATTCATTCATTCATTTAGAGAGCATGAGAGGGGGAGGGGCCAAAGCAGAGAGAGAGAAAGAACCTCAAGCAGACTCCATGCTGAGTGTGGAGCCTGACATGGGGCTCAGTCCCATGACCCTGAGATCATGATCTGAGTCAAAATCGAGTTGGATGCTTAACTGACTATGTCACCCAGGCACCCCTAGAAGATCATATTTTACTAGGGATTCCTTTGCTAGACTGCCCAGGTTTGAATTTCTGCTTTAACTCTTACTAGCTTTGTGACCCTGGATAAGATACTTAATTTTTCTAAGCTGCAGTTTTCTCTTTTGACAAATGGTTATAACAAAACTTATTTTGTAGGGTTCTAGAGTGTTCTAAGTAAAAACATTTGGAGAAAACACTGCAACTATGCCTGACATGTGATAGGCACTAAATATATGTGACACATTTGAAGATAGGAAGTAATTTTATTATCCAAAAACTAATAAATTGTATTTCTGAAAAATGGAAAAAGAAAGGAAAAATTAGTTGAAAGATGCTGGACAGTTTTACTATGCAATTGAAATGCTGTAATTTAAGAAGGATGGTATTTCAGTAAAGTGAACTTATATATTCCAAATAATTCAAATTCTTTTCTTAAACACATCTAATACAAGCATTATATTGCTAAAATTATATATGCTTTATCCTAGATACCCTGAAAATGTTACATTTTACTTTATTTCCATTGCATATATACATCTAAGAAGAGTTGGTTTGTAAAACATTTTACAGAGAGCTACACATCCGTCTCCTATTATACAATATACCTAAACTAGAAAATTCAGTTAATAGAAATAATGTCTAAGCAAACTTAAAAGTGGACAAAGGAAAATATTTAAATCATAGTAGCCAGAACCCTGTACTCAGACTTGCAGTAGAAGATTCAATGGCTATTCTAAACTCTGCCATTAATAATGTGGCTAGGTCACTTAATTCCTCTAGGGTTTAATTTTCTCTAGATCAAATTTAGTCTAAAACAAATAGGATGAGATTGATTATCTCTGAGGACCTTTGCAATTCTAAAATGTCATAGTTCTATATTTTTAAGTTCCCTTTTTGCAGGATAGATCAAAGTATAAATAGACTGGTAAACTTTTATTGCACACAAGAGTGATTATGCAGCAAAATCATTTGTTCTTGACCTTGGTCATGACATAAATAAAAATTCCATCACAGAAATCATAGAAAATCAGAAGGAGTCCAGTTCACTATGAAGCATGCTGTGTTTCTTTTGAAAAAGACACATGACATTTGGTTTAGGTTTTCTAATGCTGTGATAACATCAATACCTGTAGAAGAACTTCACTAATGAGGCTTTAGGGTTGAGAAAGGAGGAAGTAAACTAGACAAAAAAGATTTGTAATTAGCACAGCAATTATTTTCATATAAGTAGGTGTTCCTGAAGTGCCTTAAGGAGTTTAAAAATGAATATTTCCATGAATACTTTCTTGCTTCTGGTTTATATTTATTTGTGTGCGTTTATGTGTGAGGTTGGGGGGGTGGGGACAGAGGGAGAGAGAGAACTTTTAGCAGACTTCATGAACAGCACAGAGCCCAATGCAGGGCTCAATCCCACAACCCTGAGATCAGGACCTGAGCTGAAATCCGGAGTTGGACACGTAAGTGACTGAGCCACTCAGGTGCCCCTACTTTTGGTTTATACTTTTAATCCATACCAACACTGAAGAAAAAGATTACTACTTAAAGACAAATGGTTCTTCGAAACTTTTTCAATTTTTGTTTATTCTGGTTTTGTGGACACCTAAATAAATGTGTTTGGGCTATAGTGTTAAAATATTGTTCAGCGAGATGTTCATAATTTAATAAAAAGCAAAACTAGGGGAAATATTCTTGTATTTTGGGAAAATGCACAAAGAAGGACTCTTTCTCAGAAAAAAAAACCCACCTCTGCAGTGAAAGAAGAGAGGTAATAAAATCTGAGATGGCTTTCCTAATACCAACATGTTTTTTTGCCACCCTGGATGGAAAAATTATTCAACAGATTTATGCTACTACCCCACAGATCTTTGAATCAGATTTTTTTCAGATTTTTAATTATTACCTGTGTGATTTTATAGAAAGTAACTCTGAAAAGTTGGCAAAGTCTCATGGAATAATAATGGCAAATAAACTTGAAGGTTACGGAATGAACAGATGCCACCTATTGTTTGATAAATTAGACAAATTAAATTCATGATTTAGTGGAAAGAGACCTTCTAAACTTTCACATGTCCACCCTCAGAAGGTATAATAACAAGGCCAAGAATTAATTGGAAATTACTTAAATTTTTTCCTTTGCTTTTTTAAATTGAGGTATAATTGATATAAGACAGTCTATTAATTTCAGGTATGCAACATAATGATATGCGCATATTTGCATATACTGCAAAATGGTCACTGTAACATATATCTACTTAATATCTATCACCGTACACAGTTACAGAATTTCTTTTTTCTTGTGATGAGAACTTCTAAGATCTACTCTCCTAGCCCCTTTCAAATATGCAATACAGTATTAACTATAGTGGCCATGCTGTACATAATATCCTCATCACTCATTTATTTTATAACTAGAAGTTTGTACCTTTTGATTCCCTTCACCCATTTCTTCCCCACTCCCTGCCTCTGGCAACCACCAATCTGTTGTCTGTATCTATGAGATTTCTTTTTTTATTTTTCCTTCAGACTGTACATGTAAATGAGATCATATGGTGTTTGTCTTTCTCTGTCTGAATTATCAAATTTTGAAGAGTTAGGAGTTATGTGATCATAATTCCATGGTTGGTTATTTTATAGTATCATCAAAATTAAAGATAATTATAACATAATGTGTCAACATATTTTTTTAATGTTGCACAAAGAAATGATCTATGATATGAAAAGCATGTGTAATATTACCTCTGTCAAGCCCCATAATTGGAACTTGGATCTTAGTATATCATCATACAAGGGGAGATATTTTTAAATAAAGCTGTTTCAACTTAATAGCATCTCATAACTCAAAATCAGCACTTTTTTTAATAAAATGTAAATAATCAACTCAAAGGCAATGGGTATTGCATGCAGAACCCCAAAATAGAATTTGCATTAAACTGAAAATTGGTCCATGCTTCACCACACAGTAATTTGACCTAAAGATAACATTCTTATTCCCACAGCAACAAGATGTGAGTTTCAGGCAATGAAAACATTTAAAAAGCACAATGTGGAGTATATTTTATAGTGTAAAAATGCCTCTCTCAAGTTCTAATGTAACAAAATACAGAAATCCATGGGCTTAGCAGTGTTAATATAGGCTTTCACCACATGAACTGTGACAATAGGAATGGTAAACAGAAAAAAATCTAGGAAATCAACATGTCTCACTTCACTCAATGCTTCATTTCTTGTTCAGTAATTTGTGGAATTAAGAGAAAATGGACTGGGGTTCCTGGGTTAAGTGCTTGATTTTTTATTTCAGCTCAGGTCATGATCTCAGGGTCATGAAATGGAGTCCTACTGAGGGCTCCTCACTCAACAGGGAGTATGCTTGAGATTTTCTCCCTCTCCCTCTGTCCATACGCCCCCTCAAATAAATAAATAAATATTTAGAAACGAGAGAGAGAGAGAGAGAAAAGAGACTTTGAAATGAATGTCCAAACATGGTAGTCCCAAGAGGCCTTTCCAATACTGTTTGAAATGTGTACTGGAGGAGAATGGACTGACCTTGCTAGTAGTGAGGAGACTATGTAGGCTATTAAACAGACAAGTGGTAGGCACTCCTTTTAGCTTTATTAAGGGAAGTGCAATCTGCAATGTACAGTGAAATTCTTAGGAAAGAAATTAAGGAAAGTCCAATGAAGTGGATGATTTTAAGAGAATCAGCATGCAATAGAATTAGCTTTTATTTACCATTCACAATACTTAAGTCAAGTACTCAACACTAGTTTCCTTGACTGCATCATGCAAAAAAGCACAAAACCTGCTGTCCATAAAGATCAAAACAGAGCCATATCTTATGAAAATGATAACTCCGTGTCAACCCAGCCTCCCTCTGCTGCCTGGTAATGAGAGAATTTGACACCACCTGACACTTCGTACTCATATAAAATTTCAATCATATCATGTAAGAGATTCACAGATCAATCCTCACCCCCATGAAACCATTAGAGTGAGACAGAAAAGCCATCTTCAATGGGTTCAGTGGAGCAGAACACAACTAAATGTGATTCTTTTTTCCTCCCTGTACTAGACTTGGTGCCTAATGAGAAAGGTTAGATGATTAGTAGTAACATTGAAGATGGTGGCTCTGACATGGCTCTGTCACTCCGTACATTTTTCAGACACGTAGATGCAACACCAATAAGCATTATTTGAGAGTTGATTTTGATTAAAAAACTGACCTTTACCTACAAATACTTGTACCATGCTTAGCGCTCTGCCTAGATATAGTCCACTGAAAACAAATTACTTACTCAATATTAAGTTTAGGATATTTTCTTTGGTGTTGCAAAATTCAATTTGTTGTTACTTATTTTAGGTGTAGTTTAAAGAAATTTTAGGAAAAGAAAATAACATTGTTTGGCAGTAGGGTATATAATCCTATAACTAACACCCCCCCAAAAAAATCTCTACTGTCCTGTGACATTATTGGAAAATACTTTGTTGGGCATTCCTCTGACAGAAAATTTGCCAATACTTCTCAAGACATGACTCCTGGAACCTCTTAAAAGTTTATTAGTTGTAAGCAAATTGTTTTAAAGTAATATTTTGAATGGTCACATTGGCTGGAATAGTTTGAATATACATATAGTGAGCTTAATTACAAGAATGTTTCTTACTGGATGATCTATTAATGACAGATGTTGATATTGCTATTAGAAGTACAAAGAAGAATTATCTATGTTTAAATAATTTGAACTGCATTGGTTGTATATTTCAGCTAGGTAAAAACTGATACCTTTCTCTAATTCCCAGATATAGCATCTGTCTCTAAGGGAGAAGGACTTTGTTAATATCAAAAAGAGGGGGTTACTCTGCTTTAATCAGAGTCATACATAGATCCACTGAAGCTTACTACAGGTATTTGTTTCTTAATAGGACTGCTCTGCTGCTATAGGAATCTGTAGATCTTTACCCAATTGGAGAGTGACTCCTGAATTGTGACTAGTGTCTACTTGGATGCCTCACTGTCTCTGAACATATCATCTGCTCTCTCTACATTTCTGTTCCTTCTAAGGTCTCTCAAAGACTTAATTAGAGCTCTAGCATGGCAGGAATGTTACTTGGGTAAGTACAAATGAACTTCCAGTTACTTTTGGTATAAGGTAGTAGTTGTGAAGAATTCAAAAGATAAGAATATCCAGGTCTGAATCTTGGTTCTGAAAAGTCTTCATGTGCAAGTCTGTTGCCTCTGTGAAAGAGTTTCTCAAAAGTATATATGAAGTAGTAGCATTTCTTGGCCCAGAATATGTAAATGTTCAACTTGACTAATTGATGCCATTGTACTAACTTCCAAAGTGGTTGTATCAGTAGATATGTTTATCACTGTTGGATGAGAGTACCCACAAAACACTGTGTGTCTTGCCACTCATTTCTTTTCCTCATTTTTCCATTTCATTGTTTGCCTGGTCTCACTGAATCATTTGAGTTCTTCATATGTTGGGTAAGTCACACAAACTTCTAGAAGCTCAGTTTCCTTTCATTAAAATGAGGGTAATATTAGGATTTAACTATTAGTCATGAAGAATACATGAGCTAATAGATTCTAAAATGTTTAAAATATTGTCTGGCATTAACTGAGAGTATATTATTAATAAGTAAATATTTGCTATGACTAATTCCTTCTTTGAGACATTTTAGATCAAAAAAGTAATTAGTAGCTAGAATAAAGTTGTATGAGAATTCCAATCTACCAGCCTATCTTTCTTTTTTTTTGTTTTTTTTTTAAAGATTTTATTTTTTTATATGACACAGAGAAAGCGATCACAAGTAGGCAGAGAGGCAGGCAGAGAGAGAGGGAGAAGCAGGCTTCCCGCGGAGCAGAGAGCCCGATGTGGGGCTCCATCCCAGGACCCCGGGATCATGACCCGAGCTGAAGGCAGAGGCTTTAACCCACTGAGCCACCCAAGCACCCCCAGCCTATCTTTCCATGTAAAGAAGGTGGCAAGAGAATGTTGTTCCCACCCAAACAATAAAAATAAACTAAGTAGCATACATAAGCCCAGTTTATTAAAGACTTTTAGAAAGCAGGAGTCACAAATTAACTAAATAAAATAAAAATTTTAAAAAATGCCAAACTGCTGCTAAGAAAAAAAAGCCACTTCTGTTTTCCTCCTTGACAGAGAACGAGGAAAAGGGGAGAAAACTCCACAGATGTGGGTAAAAAGCACCTAAATTTGTAAAAATATTTAAAGTCAGAAAGTATACGGTATGCCAATTTACAATCCCAAAAACTTCAGAAACAACTGAAATCTGTACCCACACTCTTTTTGACAGGCTTTCACCAAATGTTTATGAGAAAAGCTGAGTGCAATGCAGGGCAGCTGAAAGAGGCATTTTCTGAGGCACTGGCACATGTAGATCCCTCATGTGGATGAAAGTGGAGTTGAGAACTTTGAGAATCTGCAGATAATTCAGTCCTTGCATGGAGTAACTAGAAGCTGCTGGAAACCAGTGGGGTAGGGGTAGAAGAGCTGAGAGTGCCCTTCCACCTCTGAAAGAGGCTCATGGAACCCTGCTGAATGGTGAGGGTATCGATTTAGAACTGAGAGAAAACTTTTGGGCACTCTGAGCCTCATCCATTGAGTATGAAGCAATGATGGTCCATGGCTTTAGAATTGGAGGTGGGACATGAAAACCAAAAGGGATCTTCCTGAGGCAGACACACACAGGACCTATTGAAGTATGAAGAGAAGGTAGGAAGCAAGAAGTCTGAGAGATGTCTCTCAGCCACTTGGTACCTTTCACTGTGTACTAGGCAAGAGTAATCTACAGGGAGGAGAGGCAGGATGAAAAAAAAAGAAAAAAAGAAAGGAAACACTCTAGACATTTATACCCTGCATCAAATAATTTTAAGCTCATGGTAAAATGAATCTAACTACAGCAACAAAAAGTCTGGATTTATTTCAAATACAAATTAGACTGGAACTAGATTGGCAACTCATATACTAATGTTTGGGTGGAATTATTTACTTCAATCTTTATTTATGTTAGCCATTCAATAAAAATTATGAAATACATAACTTAGCAAGAAAATGTGATCCATCACCAAGAAAGGAAATGAATTAGATAAGACATAGTCCAGATGTTAGAATTTTTAGAGAGTAGCTTTAAAATGACCATGATGGATATGATATGTTGGAGAAGGTTCACAACATGTAAAAACAGGTGGAGAGATGAAAACCATAAAAGGACCTAAATGGCAATGCTAGAAATAAAAAGTAATAGAGGGGAAAGAAAAAGTAATAGAGATAAAATTCCTTTGGTGGGTTTATCAGCAGACAAAGTACTAGATGAGATCAGTAAATATGAAGACAGATCAATACAACAAAACAAATGAAGAACATAAGAGTACACAAGATTTGAAAGATACTAACAAATAGTCATCTATTTGGTATCATGGATGAAAAAGGGAGGAGAAAACAGGACAGAAGGAATATCGAAGAGATAATAGCCATGAATTTCTCCAATATTTATGAAGAAATCACCTCACAGATTTAATAAAGTCAGCAAGCTACAAATAAGATAAAAACAAAGAAACTCAAATCAAGGACATCATAGTGTCCTTGAAACTACTGAAAAGCAAAGACAAGGAGAAAATCTTGAAATCAGCCAGAGGAATAACACACATTACATATAGAAAAAAATGATGAGACTGGCTTTTTATCAGAAACAAAGCGACATCTTTAAAAAGTTTAAAAAAAAAAAAAGGGAAATTCTATACTCAGCACAAATATGCCTTAAAATTGAAGGCAAAATAAGACATTTCAGAGCCAAAATATGGACAAATTCTCTCCAATAGATATGCTCTATAAGAAATAAAAAAGAAAATTCTCTATTTTGAAGGAATATACTATCAGATAGAAAATATATTTTTTTAGGATAGAATAACAAATATCTGGGTAACTATGTCAATAAAGGAACGTGAGATAGGTAAATAGATAATTTTAAATCTCTCTCTCTTTTTTTTTAGATCTATTTATTTGAGAGTGAGAGAGAGAGAGTAGGGGTAGAGGGACAGGGAGAAAGAAACTTTAACAGACTCCTTGAAGAGTTTGGAGCCCAAATGGTGCTCAGCCTCACAACCCCGAAACCAAGACCTGAGCCAAAAACAAGAGTCAGACGCTCAACTGGTTGTGCCACCCAGGGGTTCAACCAACTGTGCCAACCGAGGGCTCCTTAAATCTCTTTTAAAGACTATTGACTGTGTAAGTGTTAATAATGTGTTTTGGTATTTATAGCATATTTTAAGGTAAACTACATGAAGAAAAGAGGACAAAAGGCAGGAAGGTAATACCTAAATGTATATCAATCATTGTAAGATTATTACTAATTGGTAAAATAGAATTTTTTGAAGTCAGACTGATAAAGAAGTACATTGTGATACCTAGAGTACCAATAAAACAATATAAAAATCCATGACTAAACAATCAATATAATAAAATGGAACAATCAATACAATAAAATGGAACACTCAATCTATTCTACTCAAAAAAATAAGCAAGAAAGGAGAAATAAAGGAATAAAAGCAAACAGAAGAAAGACAAATCAAATTTAATATGAGACTTGAACCTAAATGTATTATATTAAGTATAAATAAACTCAAATTAAAAGGGAGATATTGTCAAACTGAATGAATAGGAAATACTTAACTATATGAGAAGAAATAGAATTTCAACATAAAGATACAGATATGTTGAAATTAAAAGGAAAGGAAATGTTACGTTATACAAAAATTATTTAAAAAGCTGGTGTGGTTATATTTGAAAGCAGACTTCAAGATAGAGAATATTATCAGAGGAAAAGAGAAGCATTTCAAATTATGAATTAAATCATCCAGAAGACATAATGATCTTAAGTGATAATAATAATCTTAAGTGTGTTCACCTAATCCCACAGTTTCCAAATACATGAAGCAAAAACTGACAGAATTGAAGGGCTAAATTGAAAAATTGTTCAGTTTCAGAACTTAGCACTAGTTCTTTGGGAACTGGTAGAATCAGAAGCCAAAATATCTGAGTATAGATGATTCAAACAACACTATTTCAACCCATCAACATGCTTATGTATCATCAATAGAATATACTCAACTTCATATAGAGCATTTGCTAAGATAGACTATATGCTTAGCCATAAAAAAAGTCTTAGAAATACTAAGTATCATAAACTTACAGAATAAATTTGCTAAAAACAATGATATTAAATTTGAAGCACAAGATAGGAAGTCATTTGAAATATTTAGGAATAATTTGAAAATTAAGTAGCAAACTGAAATAACCAATATAAGCATCCAACTCTTGATTTCAGCTCAGGTCATGATCTCAGAGTTGTGAGATGGAGCCCGGCATTAGGCTCTGCACTGGAGATGGAGCATGCTTAAGATTTTCTCTCTGCCTCTCTGCCTCTCCCTTCTCTGCCTCCCTTTCAAAAAAAAAAAAAAAAAAAGAAAGAAAAGAAAAGAAAAACCCTGAATTCCTGAACTGATGGACACTGACAATAAAAACACAACATACCCAAAGCTGTAGGACAGCACTAACATAGTCTTTGAAGGCAATTTTGTAAAATAGCAAAACAATAGATAAAATAACAGAGAAAGAATTTGGTCCTTTGAAATGTTTGATAAAATTTGTAATCCTTAGTAAGACTAATTAAAAAAAACAAACAATAAATATCAAGATTTTAAAAAGAAATCATACAGATTATATAGATATTAAAAGAATAATTTACTTATGTCAATAAATTTGATAACCTAACAAAATGGACAAATTTCTTATAAAACAGAACCCACCATTAACAGATACAAGTATAAAATCTAACAGGTTCTCTATTTTTTTTAAATTTAGTAACTTCCAATAAATTTAAAATAGAGTCCACCTGAAAATTAAGATCTCATATAATGTAAGCTACACACTAGAGTGTGTAAAACTTGCATATAGATAAAAGGGAACCCAAAATAATTAAGTAACTGAAATTTATGTATCTATATCTGCATTATATAGTGCATTATATGGTACATTATACTACCAGCTGTATTTTATTTTCCTAGCCTAAGACTCTTGCATAAAACAAGGGGAAAGAGGAAATTAATATTTATTTGATACATATAGTACACTAGACACTATGGCATAAATTTTGAATTAGGAGGGCAAATGATTTCTATAAGGAAATTATTTTTTCTGTTTCTCTTAAAACTTGAGATCATGAAAATCTAATTCAGTTTTTGATATAGGAAGACAACACGAAATTTTGAAGATAGATGATGAATTTGTGAGCACCTGCCACTCTTAAAGCTCAAAGAGATCTAATAATTTAGATGAGGAATTAAAGTGCCTAGTCAGGATAAATGGAGGATTTAGACCTAAGTCCACCTGATTCAAAAGCTTGTATTTTCTTCAATATGCCAACACTATAGCTTGTTTGGCAAATACTGATGATAAGCAAAACTTTCTGACCCACCTTCCAATTTTCAGAACTTCTTCATAACTTATTATAGTATACTATGTGTAGTTTAGGTAATACCGTAGACCAAGCTACTAATATATTCTTTGATTCATCTTACTACTATAAGTGTATAACAAATAGCATCAAATATTATGTGTAGTTTACATGAGGAATTAATCATTAAGTTCTGAAATAAAAAGAACCTCACTAGAAATAAGGAGACCTATGTTTTTATGTAATCTTTGACATTTCTAAATAAATATCTCAGACTAAGTTCCCTGGCTTTCAGTACTTTAGGGTAAGGACTTCAGAAGCCCTGAAGTCTGTATTTGTTTCCATTTGGGAAATTATGTTCTTAAAATATTCAACAAATAAATACAACACCACCAATGACAACAAAAAGTAAAAAAAAAAAATTATGAGAATCAATCAAGCTCAAGGTCTTTTTTGTTTCAGGAATTACTGTAGAATATAAAAACTGAAATTCAACAGTCCACAAATACTTTGAGTGTCTACTATGTGAAAATGGTAAATAACAACAATGTATAAAAACAGTAGTTAATACATCCATAGGTTAGATCATTCACTAGTCTAACTTTTTTTATGTATTAACTTGTCTAATCATCATGAGTATCCCAAGGTATGGGTACTATTATCCCCACTTAACAGATGAAAAAACTAAACCTCAGAAATGTTAAGTAACTTACTCAAATATTCTAGGTGACAAAACTGAAAATCAAACTCAGGCTCTCTGGCTCCAGGCAGAGAATGTGCTCTTGATCAGATGTTGTATAAAGACATTTTTTTCTATTCTAAAGAAGCTTTAGTAATAACATAAAAAACAGAAGCAAACATTGAAAGTTCATATCAAAATGATTTGGTAAATATTTCATGATCTTAAAGAAGGAGATAAATTAGCGCAAAAACTATTTAAAGTGGCACTACATAGAAGTACTTCAATTTGGCCACTAGCAATGAGTAAGACTTGGATAGGCAGAGGGTCAAAGTTCTAAATAGCTAAAATTTAGACATTTAAAAAATGCTTTAGCTTCTATTCATTCTGCTTTAGCTTGACTGAAGTTCAGATGATTGGATGTCTATGTGTTTCAGGATAGGGGAAGTGAATATTACTCTTCTCAGAAAGGATGGATATTGGGGCACCTGGGTGGCTTGGTGGGTTAAAGTCTCTGCCTTTGGCTCAGGTTATGATCTCAAGGTCCTGAGATTTGGGATCGAGCCTCCCCATTGAGGTCTCTGCTCAGCAGGGAGCCTGCTTCCCGCCGTCCCCCCCCCCACTGCTCCCCGCCCCCTCTGCCTGCCTCTCTGCCTACTTATAAGGGTGAAATTTCCTGAGTGTTTGTTTGTTTTAATGGTGGGTCTTTTGCCCCCTGGTGTGTTTTAATAAATTAATTTGAAGAATAATAATTGAACTAGAATTTCAGAGTAATAAATCTTATCTCTAATGCCTTGGCATTCAAATGTTGGGGTTCAAAGAGATACATGAAGCTTCTACTATATAAAAGAAGCTTTATTTTCTTCAAGTAACTCTACCAAAGTGAGGTTTTTTTCTTTTATGAGTTACTCATTTCTTTACTCTTCAGTGGTAGGCTTGGCTAATGAGTACTAGGTCAGAAAAACCAGGAAGGCCCATACCCTCCTTTCCCACAAAAAGGATTTGTCCTCATCCAAGACCTATAAAACATCTCCACGTCATTTTCCTTCAGTGTCAAATGCAAATACTATAGGAGAGGCTTTTATATTTAGTAAGTGTAGTTTAGCAAAAATAGCTTTTCCAGGCCACTTTTCTCTGGACCACAGAGAGGTGAAAAAAATAAGTGTCCTGGGCTTAGTGCCAGGTCTGCTCCTATGTTTTAAGGATCAAACTACTTAATAACTGTGAAAGTGCCTTGTATACTCTAAAGGTCTATATCACTGATTGTTAACCTTTGGGGACCATGAATTCCTTTGTAATTGTGACAATCGTGACAGACGATTTATATAAGAAAGCACACATGTACATATCACCACCACAGGCAGCCACAGAATTTGGCATATCATTTCAGGGGATTTGTGGACCTCTCCACAATAGTTAGATGCTTCATGGACCCTAAATTAGGAATCTTAGGCCTATAGTAATATGAGGTTATTATTATTATTTTAAAGATTTAGTCATTTATTTATTTGAGAGAGAGAGTGAGAGAGAGAGAGGGAGATAGTGCCTGCAAGTGGGGGGAGGGGCAGAGGGTGAGACTCCCCAGCCAGACTCCGTGCTGAGGACAGAGCCCAACACGGGGCTTGATCTCATGATCCATGATATCATGACCTGAGCCCTGAAACCAAGAGTCAGACGCTTAACCCACTGAGCCACCCAAGCATTCCAAGATTATTATTTTGAATTTTAAGGAGGAATCTTCTGAAAAGGCAGCACAGGATTCAAGTCTAAACTCAACTTCCTCTTTCTCCTTTTTTGGTCATCTAATTACATACCAATTTTCTTTTCCTTTTTTATTAGTACTTCAATAATAACTTTATAATTTAAAAAAATTACTGTAATTAAATTACTGAATTTAATTTTATATTATTGATGTAACATCAATTTTACTTTCAATATTGATATATTAATTTGCTCAAATGGATGTTGTTAAGGTTAACATCTAATTTTTATTTATTATCATCATTACCACCACTGAATCATTTGCAAGAATTTTTATTATTCTTTTTGTTTGTTTGTTTATTTATTTATTTAAGTAATCTCTACACCCAACATGGGGCTCAAACTCATGACCCTGAGATCAAGAGTTAGATGTTCTGACTGAGCCAGCCAGGTACCCCTAATTTTGTAAGAATTCAGAGACTTGAATTAGTTGATTTAACATGTCAATGACTCAAACATTATTTTCCATTCTTATTTATAAATAAACATCTGGAAAATATTTTCACTAATAGTTATTTTAAAAAACTGGAAGTATAATCGTACATTAAAAATTAAAATGGATTATATTTTTAATGTTCTCTTCCCTTCTCTCTTTCCTATCCCTACATACACTCACCTTGATATCCTATCTCTCCCTTTCCAGCACACTGACTTTCTAAAGCATTAATGGAATCAGACACTTCTGATAGAATATATATTCTGATGGCCTTTTTTTTTCCACTTTTTTTTATTATGTTCACTTAGCCACTATATAGTACATCGTTAGCTTTTGATGTAGTGTTCAGTGATTCATTAGTTGCATATAACACCCAGTGCTCATCACAAAAGTGCCCTCCTTAGTGCCCATCACCCGGCAACCCCATCCCCCCTCCCCTCTGAAACCTTCAGTTTGTTTCCCAGAGTCCATAGTCTCTCATGGTTCATCTCCATCTCCAATTTCTCCCCCTTCGTTTCCATCCCTTCCATCCCTCTTTCTCTGCTTGACTTATTTGACTTAGCATAATCCCCTCCAGTTCCATCCATGTTGATGCAAATGGTAGGTATTCATTCTTTCTGATGACTGAGTAATATTCCATTTTATATACACATCTTTTTTATCCATTCATCTATTGAAGGGCCTCTCAGCTCCTTCCACAGTTTGGCTATTGTGGCCATTGTTGCTATGAACATTGGGGTGCATGTGTCCCTTCTTCTCACTACATCTGTATCTTTGGGGTAAATACCTGGTAGTGCAATTGCTGGGTCATAGGGTAGCTCTCTTTTTAACGTCTTGAGGAACTTCCATCCTGTTTTCTAGAGTGGCTGTACCAGCTTGTATTCCCACCGACAG
>CM053607.1:46834568-46909768 GCA_028646535.1 Procyon lotor | reverse complement strand
CCCAGGGTTATGTCTTCTGAATTCCATTTAGAATTGTATATGCATGCACATGAACGTGTATATGTGTTTACTCTTTAAGGAGAAAATGCCAGAGAGGGGTGCTAGGGCACCCTGGAAATGCATGCCATGTTTTTAGCTTCCACTACACACAGCAATCTAAACACAGATGGTTCTGGAATATTTGTGATGTGAAAGAGGATCATAAGACTTGTATGTCAGAAGGGCTGATGTTAAAAAGTTATAAAAAAAAAAAACACACACACTGAAACCTAAAGATCTGAGACTCATAGCCTGCCATAGACACTTGCGGCATTTAAGTGACATATGTGAGTATTTTGCCATACTTGGAGATTTTTAAGAGGTGGAGATCCTAGAAAAGATAGAAGAAGGAAAGGAGAAGAGAAATAACAAAAAAAAGAAGAAATCAGAAAAAATGAAGGCAGAAGTGGTAGCAACAAAGGCCCTCACCTACTGCTGCTCCTTCTTTTGAAATATATTTCTTCTCTTGCCTGTCTCTTGAGTTTGATTGGCAGGTTCATCAGGATGAGAGGAAAATCACCTGAGAAATTAAGGCACTGGTTTCCTTATCAATCATAGTGACAGACAGAATTGACTATGGTTTTTGTTTGTGGGTTGGTTTGGCATGACTTCTCTGGGTCAATTCCATCTCAGTATTTGCAATTAAATGTCAAATGCAATAGGAAAAAGAAATTGCAAGTGGGCATGTTGGATGGATTGACCACCATATTATTTATCTACTTTCATAAATTATTGGAAAATGATGCTCTCGGGAATCATAAGCTAAGGGAGTATACTGCATGCTTTGGAATATATCAGAGAAAGAAAAGAAAAATACATGTATAGATACTAGAAAGAAGCTATATATAAATTTGTAAGCCAAACTACATTTTAACTATATTCTAACTATATTCTAACATTGTACAAGGTTGACATGCAATACACAAGAAAGATTATCTCTCAGCAGTTAAAATTCATGTCAGCCCTGGTAGGATAGTTCATGTCCAGGTTGGATCTAGGTTCAGCTGTGTAAGTGACATGGATTTTACTAGAATAACAAAAAGCAAAACAGAAAGCTTCCATTTCTAGTGTCATCAGTAACATAAAATCTACACGATTAAATGGCACCAATACTGAGATAAATTCAATTTTGCTTTTGCCATTCATGATGTTATAGTAGCCAGGAAAGTACACTAGTTTCTTTACAGGAAGTATGTCTTGGTTTTGACATGGGCTCTTTAAAATTGGCTTAGAAAACATTTTTTTAAAGCCATCTTTCTTCCCTCCTCTCCACGTTATAAAGTGTTTCATAAATATGTTATGCAACGACAAACTCATTGACTATTCGATATCCTGTCCGATGCATAGATCTGACATCTTTCAGAAGTAATAGCTTGATTGGCTGAGGTTTTTTTGATGTAATTGAAACTGTAGCCTCCAAACTGAAAATTGTTTGATAAATGTGTGTTTTCTCACTTTGCTTAAAAGGAACCTATTATGTGAGCAGCTGCCTTTTGAATTATATTAATGCTAAAGTGAGCTTTATTATATTACAAAGTAAAATGAAGCCAGCTTTTAATATTAGGCTGAAAAGTATTGTTATGCAGCATGAGGACTGACCTATGACTTCAGCAAGAAAACTGATTTATAGAATAAAATGCAGAGACACAGCCTTTAAAAATGCCAACACTCTCTCTCTTTTTTTTTTCCTAGTGAGGAAAGCCAGAAAGAATTATATATGTATTTACAAAATAAAAGTACCCCAAGGAGTAATACCCTCCAAGGAGTTATCCTAGTAAGTGCTTAAACTTTTCTTAAAGTTGGATGAAAAAGGCCAAATACATAGGTGGAAAAGGCATATTACATCAAGGAGCTTGGGCTAGGACCCATTTCAATCATTTAGATTAAGTACCAGAGAAATCCAGGCAAAATTCAGCAAATTAAATAGGATCATCACACTTGGTGATCAGGCTGTCTTGTTGGAAACAGAGGACACATGCTCATCTGGTTTAGGATGAATCATAACAGAGGTGGGAGTTTTGCTGATGTCCAAACAGAATTCTAATGTGTGCAGAGGCAAAGAAGAACTTGGTGGGAAGAGGTCGGGGGAGACTCAGTCTACAATAGGTTAGGATTTTCTTTGTACTAATCCACCTTTCCATCAAAATTTTGTATCTGACTGACAAATACATACAGTTGTCAGGTCCTGGGCAGTTATGCCCAAAGATAAGGTTTTGTCAACTTCTCTCAGTCTGTGTTTTCACTGGCCAGTCCAGAAAGGAGGCAAGCCATGTGCAGCCACAGTTCTATTCAGCAGGGTGACATCAGTATCGTAAAGATGGGCTATCACTAGGAGAAACTCATTGTGAAGGAAGGGGAAATGAGAGTAACTTTTTAATACTCCAGAGTAAAACGTGTAGGGCTGGTAATGGATTTTAAAAATGTATTCAAGTCAATTTAAATGTGTTCTCTTAAATATACAATACAATTTCCACATATATACTATTGAGAATCTTCTAAATTGAAGCAAACATGGATAAAACGAGAGCCACTTCAATTTGCATTGCTTATCAAACAGAGTGAGATAAGCACTATTGCTTTCAAAATTTTATAGTAGAAAAATGTTTATCTCTGGCTTTGGACTTGGTTTCCCTAAGACTAGCAACAAGTGGTGCCAAATTCTACTCTCAGAACTTGCTTTGTACACAATTCTACAGAGTGAAGAGAAAGCCAAAGATCAAAGCTTGGAGCCTTCAAGGAATGTATTAAAATATATTATAAACTCTTGATTTCTAAAATACATAGGATTAAAACCCCCCAAACTGAGCTTCTGCTCCTTATTTAATGATGTTCTAAGCTCCTGGTCTTCAGGAGCTTAGTACTGATTTGATTTTACAATTTTGAGTTTCCCCAAATATCTGACCATTGCTGCTGCCAGTTATTAAAGTTATAACATTGCCATGGGAGAATACCCAAATGTATGTCAAAACCTAGTACCAATACATTTTGCTTTGTCATGGTGCTAATATTTGAATGTTCTCTAATTCAAATGATGTGAGTGTGAATCAGGGCCATAAAAGCTTTTCTGACAAAGACCTGTTTTCTCTCGGTGCTATTCACAATTTTTCAAGAAAGAGATGTGTTTAAAATGGAGAAACTGACTAGTGAGTCCAATTCTGAAACTTGGCTTAATTTTACCATTATGTCAGCTTCTTGGCGTTGAGTGAACTTTCTGTCCTTGCTAAGTATCCGATATCCCTCAAGAGACATAATTATTAAATGAGAGATCAGTTGTAAAATGCTTAACATCTAGTAATTATTGACTGAGGAGAATATAGCTACTTTTCTTTGTAATTAAGAAATAGTCCATGCTATTTGACTTTCCCTATATCTGAAGGTCCTGACATAGATTTTCCAGAAAGACAAAAAAGTTGTTTCAGTTGTTGTTGGTATTTTTAAATTATATTTGTGCGTGTATGTGTTTAAGAAAGATGCTTTTTCTATCACTTCTGCTCCAGGGCAATGAAAACACATCAAATCTTGTGAAACATTGCTGAACTCAAGCCACTAACTTCACTGCTGAGTCAGTCTGTTTCCATTTCTTATGTTTCCATTTCAAATACACATCCTGCAAAGCTTGAAACGTTTGTCACTATCTTCAGACATTCAAACACAGATCCTGTTTGGCAATCAACTTGTTGCTATTGAGAGAGTACAATCTCATACACGCTCTGTTTTCTTAATTCTGGAATTCATCTCCCCACGCCTCAATTTCCCGACTCAAGTTCAGTTTTGGTTTCCTCTGTTATTTTTTCCCCGCATGATATCTAATAGGTCCAAGGAAAATAAATTAGCATGTATTAAGGGTTCAAACACATAAAACTTAGCACAAGTGATTAATAAGGGCTTAAGAAAAAAGTCAGTATCATTTTAAATTGAAGTAGCTCAGTCGATTGAACAATGCTTTTCATTAGACAGGCCAGTTCAAAGTATTTTTGGTTCTGGGTCACTTTCGTCCTCACCTGTAAAATGACTCACTTGGGTGAGATAGTCTCAAAGATCAAATGCTGGAATTACATTAATTCAGATACATGCAATCCTGTTTTGCATCAGTGACCATGTTTTTGTAAGCATATCAAAAATGAACAACTTTTTCAAGAAAGGCTGTTCCTTCAAAAACTTAGGTTTCTCTGTGTAACCCAGATGTCAGCTGGCCTTATCTTCCCAATCACTTATATAGATGATATACACTTTTTTGGGGAGAAGGGAATTCAATTTCCTGAGTCCTCCATATTCCTAGAGGGCTGACATTCTCAACTCCTTTGTTACCAGCGCCTTGCCCTAAGTTCAATTTATGGATCACTCAAATGCCATACACATGCACCTTTATTCTATGACAGTGACCCAGGTTTGGAACACAGTTGTCTTCTGAACTTCCATCAAAACAGTGATCCTTACACAAGATTTTTCTATATAGCAACTTTACTGAGGGTTTAAGAAGGATGGTGGAGGCATTGTTTTGTAGGAACAAAACCAACTGGAAATCATACACAGAACTTCACCTTTTAAAAATGTCTTTGGATATAATTCTTAGTCATACCCTTTTCCTCTCCTTACCTCTTCTAGGTCATATAAAACACAACAACTTAGCAACACCTAGGTAGCTCAGTGGCTTAAAGCCTCGGCCTCCGGCTCAGATCATGAGCTCAGGGTCCTGGGATCGAGCCCCACATCCATCGGGCTCTCTGCTCAGCAGGAAGCCTGCTTCCCCCTCTCTCTCTGCCTGCCTCTCTGCCTACTTGTGATCTCTCTCCTCTCTGTCAAATAAATAAATAAAATCTTTAAAAAAACAAAAAACACAACAACTTAGCTATACTTTATTATCTAGGGTCCTATCCAATTGCTGAAAAAGTCTTACCTACCAGTTTAAGAAGCTTCTTAAGGTAATTCCTTAAACACAGTTTGCTCTCGAAGGGGAATTCTAGTGTGAGCATGTCCAATATCTCTTCACTATGCCAGATACATATCTAACACTTATTCCTTTTCCAGTTTTTTAGTTGTTCTAATGAAGCAGCCATAAAACACATCAATTACTGGCCATGGTTACATTTTGTTATTTGGCTTACTCTCTTCTCCCTTATAGAAAGACAAAGAACAGGCTAGAACTATATCCATAAAGAACATTGTAAAAGGGGACAAATTGGGTAGCAATATGAATCCGTTCTCCTAATATGTCCGGGTGTGTGTGTGTGTACATGCCTGTGCATATGTGTTTTCTTCCAGTAATACCTCTTGATCTGAAAAATTCAGTAATTTGTTTTTCCACATGAGTTTCTTTTTTGCAAGCTGACTACTACTCTTCTTCAGTCAGATAATCTTTATCTAAGGGGACAAGGCACCAGCATATCCCATCAAACCGTCATTGGTTCCCAGAAAAGTTGTAGAGGCATTTTGTTGTGGTTGTTTTGATTATTGTTTTGGCAAATAGAACCCCATCTGACTGTTGACTCACATTACTGTCTCTAAGATGATTTATCTTCACTTTAGGCTTGAACAACTACTGCCAAGAGCACCTCTTTTACTTCCAGATCCTGTGTCTCTTCCCTTCCTGCCTTCCTGGAAAGTTGTTAAGGGTCAGTAATAAAAATTTAAAGTCACAAGGGGAACTAGCTACTTAAAAAAAAAGTGGAAAAGAAATACACTTGTTATTTTCAAAACTTAAGTCTTGAATAATTACAATAATTCCTACTATTTAAATTTTCTGTAAAACAAAGAAAATCACAAAGACTGATGTTTACTTGGCTTTTTGCAAATAATTGAGAGGCATCTACTTCCTAGTTATATCAACAACAGGATTCCGTTTATACTAAGGTTTAGAAAAAAATGGAGAAGGAAAATTTCTCTTTGACTTCCACAGACTTCTCCTTCTTCCCCAAGAAGGAGAAAGATTTGTGTTAAGAGATTTAGTTCTGACCAGCATGCTGGGTTGAGTGGTATGTTCTTATTGACCATAAGGCAAGTATAAGGAGAGAATACACCTGGGTTTGAGGAGAATTGTGTTACATTATTGTCAAAGGTAATGACAGCTTAGTATTTATTGATATTTACTGCCCCAAAATATTGCTTTGCATCTTTGAAAATGCTAAATGTCAGAGCAGGGGTATAAAATGAATTCTAAAAATTCCAACTCTTCTCTTCCACCCTCAAATGAGCCTAGAAAGCTTGTCAAAGCTACCTTGCATGGGTTCACTTAAGTCAAGTTCATAGCCTCTGAGTCTCAAGTAGCTTTTTCCTTATTCCATAAATACAAAAGTCAGGGCTTAATGCTGTGTGATTCACTCATTTAATCAATACTTGCCCCAAACTTATTATGTGTTCTCTCTTCACAAAGTGGTAAATTCTTCCTTCAATTATTTCTCAAGATTCTAACGTGAAACATTATTCCATAAAGAAAAGCTAATCTTGGGTGCCTGGGTGGCTCAGTCGTTGGGCGTCTGCCTTGGGCTCAGGTCATGATCCCAGAGTCCTGGGATCGAGCCCCGCATCGGGCTCCTTGCTCAGCAGGAAGCCTGCTTCTCCCGCTACCAATCCCTCTGCCTGTGTTCCCTCTCTCACTGTGTTTCTCTCTGTCAAATAAATAAAATCTTTAAAAAAAAAAAAAAGCTAATCTTGCTGGGTGTCATCTGTAAGTGATGAATCATTAAATTCTCTTCCTGAAACTGGTATTACACTATATGTTAACTAGCTAGAATTTAAATAAAAACTTAAAAATAAATAATTAAAAATTTAACAAGCTAATCTTGGAAACTCTTTTCCTATCTCTCTCCCTGTTATAGCATTTAGAATTTTCATTTTTTTACATACTTAGGTTTCTTTCTCTATTCTTCTCTTTTTCTCCCTCTTACAAAAAACAGAAATGATTGGGAACAAAAAGATGTTTATCACAAAGAGAAATCAGAGAACAAGGAAACATAAAATTGCCATTTTATATATGCTCATCACCAGTGTGTGTGCGCGTGTGTGCATGTGTGTGTCTGTCTCGTGCAGGATTATGGTATTTTTTTCTACTGTGTCCTAATTTTAAACATTTTAACAATGGACCTCCTTTTAAGTCAGTAGGTATGTGGTCTTATTTAATATCATTGAAACTTATGCAAGGTAAGCAGGGAACATGCTCCTCCCTTTGCTCAAGTTAGAACTAAAGGAACCAGGAACCACAGTGAAGAGAGACAAAGCAATTTGCCTGAAGTCATCTGTAGCTGGTTGGAGGCACAATGTGACTAGCACCTAAGTCTGATCATGCCATGTCCACATTTTTCTGTCACAGACCATGTTTTCTAAGGAATCCAGGTCAGATCTTGCATGCTCTGTGGCTCAACATCTTAAAACAGACCCAGACTGTTCTCTGCCCCACTGGAAACACAAAATGGCCAGCTTCTTTCTCTCTATGCGCTGAATGTCTGACAGTTTTTTGCCGCATGCATATACTACTTTGTACTTGTCCATAATAAATCTCTTGTTGTCCTTCTCTGACCCTGCGTTTGTCATTGTTCAGGTGATTCCAATCATTTTTAGCTGTGAGTCATGTAAGCAAGCTCTCCCTATGTTACAATCAGTTCTGAGTTTCATCAATATGTTTAAAGCAGCACCACCCCCCAGATGCAATGGCATTTGTTTTATTTGATATTTGGGAGAAGTGGTGAATTTTCTCTTTGATACTCTATCTATTAGGGAAAAGAGCTGGACTGTAAAAGAAGCCACTTCCTCACTCATTTGGAGCCTTGCTTTTCTCTGGATTCCATTTATGGCAGGTAATGATGGGGTTGTAGCCCGCAGCTTCTCCACAGTCCAGGACACAAACAATCCAAGAGGACAGTGTCACCTGAACCTCAGAGATTATTTTTAAAAGACAGTTTATGGCAAAAAACCTCACTTGAATAAAGGGAAAGGGCTGTTGAGAGCACTGACTGGTTTTATTTTTGTGGTTGTTAACTGCCACAGTAAGGGAAGGAATTACTGACTTACATGGGTATTACAAAGGCTTTACCAGGGATGGCTGAAGACAGCTTTCTCTCTTTCTCTTTCTTCCTCTAAAAAAAAAAAAGGAAATACGATACCTGTCTCTTAAAAATGGGTGATGCCCTAAAATTGCACATTCCTTTTGTTTCAAAGAGTTGAGAAACACTTATTAACATAGTGCATGTAGATAATATGTCAGAATGGAGCCAAAGTTTGGACTATGCAGTGTATTATGCAGTTTCTTCTAAGCATACCAGCTCCGTGACTTTGGGCAAGGACTTCTTTCCACAGTAAGAAAAGAGAATGATAAAATATCATAAAACATAACGTGCTTTTTGAGATTAGATAAATGAGATGATAATATTTGCAAAGCATTTAGCATAGTGTCTAGCACATGGGCCAGCTATGCTCTTTATATGCAGATCCTGTCAGTAATGATTGTCCTCATTCCACTTTGCAAACTAAAATCATCCAGAATCTTCCTTTTGCATATCCAGAAGCCTCTATATATGGGCTTGCATTTTTCCATAGGAAGCATTCATATAGTTTCAAAGCAAACATGTAACAGTAGTTCTTGTTCTTAATAGGACATAATTGGTTCATTAAACAAATATAAGTGCCCAGCACATATATTTTGCCCAGCACACTTCTAAAAGTTTGGGACACATGAGAGAATAAAATAAGGAACATTCTTCTCCTTGTTGAACTTACCTTCTAACATTGGTGAGACTTATAATAAAATAATTGAAAACCTGGGGACGCCTGGGTGGCTCAGTGGGTTAAAGCCTCTGCCTTCAGCTCAGGTCATGATCTCAGGGTCCTGGGATGGAGCTCCGCATCGGGCTCTCTGCTCAGCAGGGAGCCTGCCTCTCCCTCTCTCTCTGCCTGCCCCTCTGCCTACTTGTGCTCTCTCTCTCTCTCTCTGTCAAATAAATAAATAAAATCTTAAAAAAAAAATTGAAAACCTGAAGTATATGGCATAGATCAGGGCAAGATAGATCATGAGTATAAAGAGGTGAGAGATGGAAATATACATTATGATAGTAAGAGTATTTATAATAATGATAATATCAACAACTAGTCCAAGTGGCCACATTGCCCATCTTGCAGCCTATCCTATGGAATTGGTTCTATGAATAAGCAGAGTTGAGGGAAGAGTGGGCAATGTACTACAAAATATTTTATTTATTATTTTCAACACCTATCCATTTTTAATGAAAATCATATATATTAATGGTAAAATATTTAGAAATATCTATAACAATATTTTGTTTGGTGGGAACTGGAGAACATCATGGCTAGCACATAGGAAGCTTTGAATGAGAGATGAATGACTGCACAGATATATGGTTGGACAGATGGATATCACTTCTTTGCTAGAGTAAAAGCAAATCATCTCCTCAGACAGTCTCTAAGTAAGAGGCTTTCTCAGTTTTTTAGAATAAGAATAAACAGAAATAATATAGCCTGGTGTCTGATGTATGCACCAATGGATAGGCTTAAGAATTGTGTACAGGTCTAACAAACAGACTATAAACAATTGCTTTTCATTTGGCCTTCTATGTCTTCTCAGTGTGATGGTTTTTCCTTTGTGTTTAATGTGTTTTACTGGTTCTGATGCCAGTCTTCATTTCCTCAGCACAGCCTACATAATAAAGTGGTAAAGTGGCAGAGGACGTTAAGGCAGATTAAAAGTCTGTCACAGATAGAATTGACAGAGTTGATTATGTTTCTAAAATTAATGTAGAGCAAGAGGATCCTTATATGTTTTTTTTAACAACAATAACTACCCTACTGAGAAGTCTATTCAGGTTACCAAATATCAAAACTTTGCTCATTAAAGAAATAATAAGAGAAGGAATACTGTAAACATGTGATTTAAATCAAAAAAAGAAATTTGAGGGGCGCCTGGGTGGCTCAGTCGTTAAGCGTCTGCCTCCGGCCCAGGTCAGATCCCAGGGTCCTGGGATCGAGCCCCGCATCGGGCTCTCTGCTCGGCAGGAAGCCTGTTTCTCCCGCTACCATTCCCTCTGCTTGTGTTCCCTCTCCCGCTGTGTTTCTCTCTGTCAAATAAAGTCTTTAAAAAAAAAAAAAAAAGAAATTTGAATAATTGAAGCTCAAGCCTCACTAATTTTAAAGACTATATCCTCCAGTCCAAAGGGAGTTTTTTCATGGCTGACATTTATTATTTGTATAGGTTATTGCATTCAGGGCTAGATTTTGCTTGTTCGTTTAGTAGACTATTAGATGGTAGGCCTTACTTGCATGATCTCATGGACAGATAAACATACATTAATTAGCCCATAATAAATTGAATCAAGTATTCAGCATTTATAATATGTAAATCATGTATCATCCAGCACAAGTACCTACAAGTAATAAAATAATGAATGGAGTGTATAGTTCCTATTTTACTTTTTAATTGTCACTTCTGGGTCAACACTTCTAGCCAGAGGTTGTCCTCAATCTGACTGCCTCTTCCTGAGCACAGAGTAGTTTTTGCTACTTCCCTTGAAAAGAATGAAAATGTCCTTCCAGATGATTTACAAGTAAAAAACTTCATCTTTAAGTATACAACATCTCACCTTTAAGAAGATAAAAGCTAAAAACAAGACATAATTCTCTCCTGATAAAACTTGTTTAGAAAGAACTCTGAGCTAAACATTTGCAAGGTAGACATTTAACTTCCTCATTTGAGAACAATGTTGGGCAGAAACTTGTTAAAAGATAACTCCATGTTATTCATCAGGTACCCACTGGAATGTAACTGTGTAGTAGGCACTATTATAGGAACAAATAAGTATTTGTTTTTCTATATCACATATTTCTTCTTCCACTGAGAAGATTTTCCTGCTCCCTGAAGGCATCATTTTATGCCTTCATTTGATCAATGAAGGAGAACTCCAGGTATGTTCTACTAATCACAGCTATTTAAAACATGGAATGGTTCAAGCAAGGATTAAGTAGCTTTTTTGCTGCAATAGTGTTCATCTTTTCACCAGGAGGGTGAGGTGGGATAAAGATATTTTTAAATTTATTAATTGAGTTTTGAAATTCTCTGTTCTGTAGGGGTAAAAAAGTAGTAGCTTCCAGGAGTCACAGCAATAGGAATGCTAGGATGAAAGAGACCATAAGAGGAAAAGTGAAGAGTACCGAAAGTGATGCTCTGTGTTTATAGGGGCTGTACTATCTCTACTTTTCATTCTGTAGGATAGGGGCTTGAGCATGGCTGGGTCCAATGAATGTGCTGAATGGTTGGGTTTACCCAGCATTTCTAGGAAAAAATCAGTGTCAAAAAAAAATTTTACAAAGAAGTTTTACAAATAACTGAGGCTTAAATTTGTAGTAAAAGCCTTTTTTGTAAATATTTCAAATATTTGGGCTGAAAATGTTTCTGAATGCATTCTATTTTTACCTCCTTCTGTACAGAATATGCTGAATATAATTTTCTTCTAGAAAATGCTAAGTTTTTATTGATAAATTTGGATCAATATTACAAATTTTACATTTGTATTATAATTAGTGTTTTATTACATTAGTATTCCAAGAACTAATTAGTTAATTCATGCCTGATTGAGGTACTCTAAATTACTTATTAATGTTAACATGGATTGCTGTGTTTAGCATAGCTGGCCCTTCACTATATGGTTCCACACACATTTGCTTTTATATTTTTATAATTAATGTAACTTTTGTCTTTTTACAGCCAGCTGTCACACCCCATGGTTGTTTATTCTAACTGCTTGTTTTCCTACTTATAATTAATATCACTAACAATTAAAAGCCCGTTCATGCTTTATAGTTTTATGTAACACTTCCATAACCATTTTCACATATAATCATATCAATCTTAGAAGAAGTGACAATCACATATATTAAGTGACTTGCTTGATGTCTCTTATTCCCCCTCGAGAGGGAGAAAAGGGGCTGACATTTTGAATTTGGGGAGCAGAAGACTGGTTGAATATAAAGAATGGATTTCTAAAATTAGAAAAGGTACAACAATCGGCTTATCCATCATAGACTTTCCAATTCTATTGGAAATGATCTTCAACAATTAAAATTAACTGGAATTGAGATCTTAAAGCACTTAACCTGCTGAGAGGAAAAGTTATGCCCTCAAAACCATCTGAAACAAAAGGCCCATAACAGAAATGGAGAGGCAAAACCTCCCTCACAAAATTATCCTAGAAAGTCATTCTATGGATTCTGGGAGATGGTGTCCTTGTCATGTTATAATATTATTATAATTAGGCAAAATTAGGAGAGTAAGTAAAATAGGTCATCTGGTATAGATGAGTGACAGAATAACAGAGATGTTCAGTTTAGGTTTGCAATGAGGCTATCTTGCAGGGAGAATAGGGAGAGATTATGCAGTTCCTGGTACCAAGCTTGGGACCCCAGGCCTATCTGGTTGATGTAACAGCCTCTCAGCCTCTCACTGGCATGACTACTGAAAAGTTAGAGATTCACTGAGCATAATATAGATTCTATGTAAATTTTCTCTATGTTTTCAGTACCCTGAAATAAGCTAACATCCAGCGTTTTATGTAAAACAAATTTTCTTTATCAAGTGTCTTCATTAAAAAAAAAACAAAACTTCTCTATCCATAAGACATTACTTAATTAAAGCAGATACTGAGGTTCTCATTTCTAAGTCCAGCCACCAACAAATATTTAACCCAGCATTTGTCATTAAAACCTTTTCACAGCCAAATCTTTTAATCTTTGCTTATCCTTTAAACTATCTACCAAATGGAATTAGGTAGATTCTCCTTTCTTTTGGGACCTATTGTTCAACTTTGATTATTAAGGCTTTTCTTGCTACTTCATTGAACTTAACAGTCTTGGTCACCTAAATAGGCTCTTCTTTTTCCTTGATTCTATTATCAGTACCACACTAATTGAAGGACTTGTTTGGGTCCCTTTCCCAGTCTGTCTCAGCCTCTTTCCTGATAACTGTTCAGTTCTATATAGACAGCCACGTTATGGATCTATCGCTAGCTTGCAACTTTCTTTTGGAGACCAGTTAGGCAGACCAATTGGACATTAACAACTGAATATATTGCAGTCAAATCAAACTCATAATCTCCACCCTTACATGATCATTTTTTATATCCCAATTTCTATTAATGACACTATTTCCTTTGTCTTTCTAACTCACACCTTTCAGGAGAGAAAGGAACAAAAGTAACATTCTATAAACAATGATTCTCTTACCTCGATATCTTCACATCTATAACTCTCTCATTTTTATAGATTATATCTTACCTTATTATTTCATCACTAGTAGAATGAATAGCTGTGGTTTCTTATCTCTGTTGTCTTTGTTTTCCCCAACCCTTCTTATACATGGCTGCCAAAATAATTTTCCAAAATACATGGCTCTGATTGTGTTATTCCTCTACTCAAAAACATTCACCAGTACAAATCCACTTAATCACAAACCCCTCAGTCTGTTGTTCATGGTTCTTTATACTCTAGCCTTAAACCACCTCCTGAATCTAAATTCCCAATTATTCCACCACATGAGGCAATACCCAAATTCTGCTGATAATTTTACTTTTCTTTGCATATGTTCTAAACATTCGTACTTTATTTTTGCCTTCTGCCTGAGATACTAGCTCTCATATATGCCTTGTGAATGTGTTCTTGTTTTGCAAATATCCTTCCTCCAACCTATGTGACATCTGTCTACTTTGAACCCTCCCAGAACTGAGCCAAAGGCCTTACACATAGATTTCCAATAAAAACTTATTAAATTCAACTGAATTAAATGGAGGTTCTTTGACAATAAAAAACGTTAAACATACATTGGTCTTCATTTTCCTTCTATAATTGGTGTTTAGTTTTCCTTTTCTCTAACCCTACACTTTTTTTTTTTTTTTAATGTTGCAAAAGCCTCAACTGAAAAGAAGTTACAAAGACACATGGGAACATCTGCTCTCAGAAGCCACTTGAAAAATAAGTATGCCACAGAATGGAGAAAACATCTGTGCAGTCTTCATGAGATTATTAGTAGTGCCGTAGGAAAGTAGCAGAAAGAAATAACACACACATACACACACACACACACCCCAAAATCTGGAAATGAGTCTTAGCAATAGATACTAGAGTTTCCAGTTGGAGACCACAGTGCTGCTTTATTCTCCCTCAATCTTCCAACAATGTTTCTTCAGAAGGGGAAGAAGACATATTTTGCCCATCAATTTGTTTTTCTGAATCAAAAATACTCACAACTGTATCTTCAGCTGATTAGTCCAAATGAATTATAAGTTTCAAAATGCCAAAGTATTATCTTAAATGATACAAATAATTGTATAATGAATAATAATGAATTATATATAGATTCCAGGCAGTTGCCTATTACTGTAATAGGAAAAGCTAAATTTGCATTAGAAGACTTCAGTTCTGTAACTAGATTTACAACTATTGTTGGCTTTAAAATACTGTATTTATTTTTATTTGTTTTATTGAATTTTATTAAATTTAATAAGTCTGTGACTCCTGTATCTTACTCAACTTTTCATCTATATAACGAGAGCTAGCTACTGTTTAGACCTGGCCTTACTCAAACCATGGCACTCCTAGAGACTACACTGAACCTTTAGTTTATGAGGTCTCAAAGACCTTAGTATAGTTTGTTCAAGGCATTACTCTTTCAGTTCACTATATGCTTTAGAATTTACCTGAAATGTGTAGATGAAAAGTAAAACCCACCCACAGAATTTCAAGGGAGGAGAAAGCCTAATATTGGGTTTTCTTTCCAAAATATGTAGTGAGAACACGACATTTAGAACTGGGAGACATGATCATTATCTAACCCAATCTTCTTAGTTTATAAATACTATTTAAAAAGTAACTCATAAGGAAAAGAAACTTGTTCATGGCAATACAGAAATGGCTGGATATTGGAGGTCCTTTCCCTGCCTCATGCTGAAAGATTCTTAGATCACCTACCACTTCTCTTAAAGTCTTTTGATATATGTCTGACCTAGTTATCTTTTCCAAAATTTAATTCAAAATCAACGGGGCCACCTTATTTTTGTTCTTCAGAGATACATTATATTGAAAAAGAAACAAAATTGCAGAATGATGAAGCTGCTCTCCTCAAATACGAAAATGACTGTCACAAGGAAGGACTCGTTTTAACTTGTGTTGCTCTAGGGGGCAAATCTAGGACCAGTGCTTATAATAGAGAAGAAGGCAGGCAGTAGTTTATTATAATGAAGAATGTTTAAACATGAACACTAAGAATGGTCTAGTAATTAATATAACTTCCTTGTGCTGGAGAGAAAGCTAATCTCTGGAGGTCTTCATTCAGAGGCAAGGGGCTAGATGTCAGGAATATTCTAGAAAAGATTCTAGTACTAAGGTTGTACAAAATTGCTTCTTTAATAAGGAAAAGTTCTTTATTTACTCATTTAGAATTAAAAGTGACAATGGCAAATAAATTAACGTAATTAATAACTCTCCCTCTAGGGAAGAAAAGGAGCAGCCCTTTTGGAATGGTATGTCAGTAAGAATGTGGCAGGCAGAACTTGGAAAGAACTGAAGGAATGGAGACAAATTTCATAGACTTTTCCTACTTTACTCTGAAAAAAATGGAAAGGACTTTAATACATCCCTTATCAGTGGTTCAGCTCAAATATAATAAGAGCTAATAGGGTTGGTTCATGATTTCCCGTCAAAGCCTTGCCCTTTTGAACTGTCAGGGAGAGAGGGAGACTTTTATTCATTCTCATTTGAACACTAGAGATTTGATTGATGTTAAGCAAGTCGCTTCCTTTTATTTAGTTTGTTTTCTCATCTCAGTAGTTGATTATTCGAGAAATACTGTACTGTCCATTTTAAATACTATACTTTTTTGGCTATAAATCTGCCTTCTTCCTATTGCTCAGATTGCGCCCAGTCTTGGACCATGGCTAGCACACATGTCCTTAGTTCATTATCACCCACAATACCCCCACCAAAAAAGCCCCAATGAAAATAGATCATTAGGAGTAAGAAAAGTGAACCTTGAGAATTCTACAAAAGGAGGAAATGTCTTAGCAGAATTTCCATATTTATACACTATCTGTGTTTTTACTTAAATTACTTGCAGAGCATGAAATGGGGCCCCAGGGATTTCAAGGCTATATGATCAGAATGACTATGTATGTTTCACCTCATCTCAGGCCCCAGAAAGATAAATATTCTTCTTACACAGCCTGGCACTAAAGGGTAATGAAACTATTTCCCTATGGCCTCTTCATGGGTCAGCATCCTTCTGAAAATACCCCTTCTACAGCATGAAAAAGAAAGCTGCATATATAAGAAATACTTTGAGTTTTTAAAAGAAAAATACAAAATAAATTTTAGTTATTATTATTATCATATTACCACTCACTCAATCAATAGAATTTGACACATTATGTTCCCTTTAGGCCCATGGAACCTCTTTTCTGAATGCTGGTTCATAAAAAATTCACATATAATAAAAAAATTCTGTGTGCCTGGAAATTCAGTGAACCCCATGTTTTATGGGAAAGCTGTTCTTTCTGATCATTAAAAAAATCTATTTTTCCTTGGATGTTTGCATTTCCATCAACAGAATGTTCTATCAAAAACAATCCAAGTTACAGAAAAAAAGGTTAGTGGAATAGAAATAAGATCGTGCTACACGATCTGTTTCTATAAACCAATCTTGCAGTTCAAGATGTCTTGCAGAGGAATTAATTTCTCCATATTCTCTTCACAGAGCTGAAATTGGTCTTTTTTTTTTTTTTTCAAAAACAGTATGAATCTTTTCAAGGGGTGTCATTTAAACACTGAGAGCATCAAATTCAAACATGAGGAATCCTTGCAAGGATTTCATAATGCCTCAGTTTCAATTCATTGCAAAGACTAAAATGAGTCGTGTATGATTCTTCCAAAGTGGTACTTATTAGTATATTATAAAGGAACAGAAATTACAAAATAAGTGAGAGTCTTTTCAGTTATGTAAGCCAATTCCTGGGAATTAGATGCTTAGGGATACCCCTTTATCACAATGGAGTTTTTAACCTCAGCATTGCAGTAAATTAGAGAATGGCTAATACATGTGTCTCTATTTTAACTAAAGGGAGATAGAGCTTGGGTATCATCCAACTTAAAAATTCAGATTTCTTCACCACATCCTCGGTATGTATGGAAAGTCAACTTTGCTAGCCACACCTTCTGGAACTTAGAAATTGGCTCATCTGACAAGATTTCCGATAATTAATGGTTGCATAATTGCAAACAGAGCACCTTTTTAGAATTGGAGAAATAGGAAAGAATAAGACATATTCTCTTGTGGTCTGAAACCACAGGCTTGGGAAAGAAAAACAGACTTAAGAAAAGCAATCCAGATGGCAGCTGTCCCCACCGGCTCTGTCCAATTTTATTCCACTTCAGATCCAGGCAGTACCAAAACTTCTCCTGGTATTTGCCAGATAGAGTTTCTCTCGCCAGAAATATCGATGAAATCTATAGTTTTTTGCTTAAAATTAGGTGGTAGAAATGGAGGACGGGTTTAACCCCACAGTTTACTCCCCAAAACTTAAAGACCTCTATCAGGTATCATGTAATCTTATCTTCCTCTTTCCCACTGGGTGGGAATTGGAAGTGAGGGGCCTTGAAAGTGAGGGCCGGTCAGGTTTTGCCCACTATTCTTCCAGACATGTGGCTCTCTGGCTCTGATTTCCTCTGGTCTGGGTACTTGCACTGATTTCCCCTTTTCTTCACTAATTGTGCAAACCAATTCAAACCTCTTGTGGCTTTTACCTTCAGACTCATGCCTTCATAAGACTTCAGACTTTTACGTTCACACTCATTATCATACTCCAAAGAGTGAAGAAATATCTATCATCCCTGAAAACCGTATCCATCATTTAAAAAATATAGAAATAATTCTGACAAAAATGAAGACATAGATATCTTACAATATAGATATAGATAAAATGCGAGAAGACCAGAGAGACAACCTAGTTTATCTGGTAGAGTACATTGGAACACAATGTAGAAACCTGTATCACTAGCATCTGTAGCTCCCATGGGCAGCATCATCTTTGAGGCTCTGTCATCTTTGGTTGGGAAGAAGGTGAAGGAGATGCTGTGAGTCTTTTTAGGTGATATTAATAGCAAGCAAGGAGAATAAATGCAAGTCCATTTTCCATATGTGTGTGAGCATCTATGTATGTTTGCAAGAATGTTCAAGAAAATGATACTGGTGGTAGGCCTTGGAGAAGATACCTGGGAAACTGAAGGACAAGTCTAGTTCTTATATTGGCAGGCCCTGGGTGAACCTACAAATGAAGGTTATGTACTATTTGTCTAAATGTCTAAAAGCTATAAATTAAGCTAACAAAATCATTAAATAGCCTATCCTCTCCTTTGACAAAACAAGCTCTATAATAAAAAAAAGTTGAAAAAAGGTGTGAAGCCGTGGCTTTATGACCAAAACTGGACAAAATATCAAAGATGACTGTCTCTTTTTTTTTTTTTTTTTTTATTTATTTGACACAGAGAAAGAGAGAGAGAGATCACGAGTAGGCAGAGAGGCAGGCAGAGAGAGAGGGGGAAAGCAGGCTCCCTCCTGAGCAGAGAGCCTGATATGGGGCTCGATCCCAGGACGCTGGGATCATGACCTGAGCTGAAGGCAGAGGCTTAACCCTCTGAGCCACTCAGGTGCCCCAAAGATGACTGTCTCTTTAAGCACTCTTCACATTATCTGTAAAAACACAAATTGTAAATACTTTAAACTTTGAGGGGCATTTGGTCTCTGAGGCAGCCTCTCATCTCTGCCTTTGTAGTGCAAAAGCATCCATAGACATTATCTGAATGTATGGGCAGAGCCACTTATGTTGCATATTTCAGTTTCTTTTGATTTTTGATTTTTTTGATTTGATTTTTTTCGGTTGAAGGAAAAAAACTGTATTAACAAGTGATATTGCCAAATTCAGATCTATTTAAGCTTTCTTGCAAATCTTTTGCTAGCACTATTCATAACCATCAAAAAGTGTGGAAAGTGATAATTTCAAATTAATTTCATTTTTTACTAAAGATTCTGATACATTATTTATTTAAAGATATACTGCTGTTCCATGACTCTTACTTTTTAGTACATTTTCATGTATTATCTAAATTAATTGTTACAGTTTTAACATAAATTAATCTTGCCAATTGTCCAGGAGTTTTAGTACAGATGAATTTGAAAAATGTCTCATCAACATTTTCCATCTTACAGCAGATCTAGAAAATACCATATTTACTACTTGACTTGCTTCAAAGATTATTCACAGTTAAGGTCATGTTTCTTAGTAACCAATTCAAACTATGTGCCATGCCTTGCACAAAGAATGGCTTTGGACTTTCAGTCAAAATTCTGGCTTTTATGACTCTTTCTTTACTGGCCATGTTAGTTCCCTTATCAAAAACATTAGACAATGTTTTAAATCAAGGCCAAAACCTAAAAAAGTGAGTCACCCAGCTGCCCTGAACATGACTTTTTTCTATGATAAAAATCTCCAAGAATGTTTGTTTTTCTTTTTATTTTTTTAAGTAATGTTTACTTTTAATTAAAAATTTATTATATAGGGGTGCCTGGAGGCTCATTGGGTTAAGCATCTGCCTTTGGCTCAGGTCATGATCCCAGAATCCTGGGATCGAGTCCTACATGAGGTACCCTACCCAGGGAATCTGCTTTTCCTTTTCCCTCCCCATATCCACTTATGTGTTCTCCCTCTCTCTATCTCTTGCTTACTCTTGCTCTCAAATAAAATCTTTTTTAAAAATTTGTTGTATGACTTAATCTCTCATTTTATTATCCATTAAGTTATTATTTACATTTTGAATTTACTATTCTAGATCATCATAACTTTTTAAATCGTTTTACATGTTTGGCCATGCTAGCATCACATTTCAAAATATTTCTATTAAGTAAGTATATTTTCAACATTTCCATTGTCTATTTTGTGTAAAATTTCATTATGCTTGGCTAAATATTGGACATATAATATTCTTTTAGCCAATCACACAAATATTTTGTAACAAAGGTTTCCTTGTCTTTGCTAAATACTCTTCATTGTTTGCTCTTTATCAAGCCTTTTTTTTTAGTTTTAATGATTCATGTGGTATATGTGTGTGTATGTGTGTGCAAGTGATATTTTGTATTCTTCTAATTGAGAACCCAAACACTTCTATTTTTTTTTTAAGATTTTATTTATTTATTCAACAGAGAAAGAGAGATCACAAGTAGGCAGAGAGGCAGGCAGAGAGAGAGGGGGAAGCAGGCTCCCTGCTGAGCAGAGAGCCTGATGTGGGGCTCTATCTCAGGACCCTGAGATCATGATCTGAGCTGAAGGCAGAGGCTTTAACCCACTGAGCCACCTAGCCGGCCCCAAAACACTTCTAATCACAAATAAGATTTTTTTGCAAAAGCTAATCTATGGCCAAATATTTTATAATACATACATATTTTGTCTTTGAAATTAGAATGTAAAAGCTACTTTCTAAAGTTTCTTTATTCATTTGAAGTAATTTGGGGTAAAATTAAATACTTTTCTGCCATCTTAAATACATGGAAAATTGTAATTCCTAATTTGAATTGTGTTTTGTTTCACTAGAAAACTTTTCCTGCACTATCAGAGAAATGCGATGACTGCATTCTAGAACTACCATTTATAAGCTGGATATAGCTCCAGTTTATTTTATACTTCTTGTCCAATTTGATAACTTTGTGGATACAATTTCCTTTAGCTTCTAATGTGCAGGAAGGAGATATAATTGTTGCTTCTGAATTATGCATTTGATGTGAATAATCCTTTTATCACTCTCATTGTATTTGTAAGTATTTAAAATTTTACTTAGTAAAGCATATGAAAATTCAAATCTGTTCGTGTTGCTAAATGGATAAAAATAGTTTTCTTGTTCTTCTTCTTTGTTTTGAGCAGTAATTAAACATTTATTAACTAAAAACTGTGTAATGCCCTATTCATAAATTCTTGGGTTTTGTATGACAGAAGTCTACTTTCAAAATTCAACTAGATCACTGAATTGAAAATTTGTCTATTTTTTAAACGTTCTGCCATTTTTTTCCAGAGTGCTAATGTAATATTTTTTATTTCTATCCCAATACTGACTCATATATTATCTCAATTATATAAAATAATTGAATAACATTTTTTGCAAAATTTGAATATAATTTTACTAAAAATGTAAGTTAATGGAAATGTATACCAAAATGGAAACATTTTCATTCTTTCTAAATTATTTTATTATAAAAACTCAACTACTTATTAAAAATTAAGAAGCAGGGTTTGTCGGGGGCTCAGTCATTAAGTGTCTGCCTTCATTAAGTGTCTGTCCCAGAGTCCTGGGATCAAGTCCCATGTCAGGAACTTGCTTCCTTGCTTGGCAGGAAGCCTACTTCTCCCTCTCTCACTCCCCCTGCTTGTGTTCTCTCTCTTGCTGTCTTTCCCTCTGTCAAATAAATAAATAAAAATCTTTTTAAAAAAAATTTTAAAAATTAAAAAAAGGTTAATGGAAAAGTTGTTTAAAAATCAAAAGTAAATTGGAATTAATAAATGCCATAATTTTAGAACAAATTAGTCAAATAAAACTGAAAGGCTTATTTACTTTTTTGAAATTTAACTTAATGTTTAAGATAATTTTATAAAAAATATAATTTCAGCATTGTCTCTCTAGTAGACAATATAAAAAAATTGTATTAGACTATTACACTTCAAATGTAATTGTATAGATTTGCATAATATATATAAACATAGTAAAAACTCTAAATTGTTTAATAATTCCAAAAATTCTTCAGTTTCTATGTGTAACTGTGGTGAACACCATGCTAATTCATGAATACTTCAGGACCACAAATTGGAACAGGGAGAGAACAAGAAATGGATATTTAGCACTACTGGGAAATAATATTTCATCATTCAGGAATCTATTACATTTATGCTGAGAGAAAGGACTTGACAAGTTAATTAATTTGTCTTTTATTTAAGTGCTTCATGCTCAGAACCTCACTGTCTGATGAAGCAGTGTCCATTTTCAACATCAACTGTAACAAAACCTACAACCTTCAGAGCATTTGAACACAATTGCCTTTTATTTCAAGACTTCAGGCAAGAGATGTGAACAAGCACTTCCATGGGATCTGAACTATAATATTAAGGGTGGGCTCTGTGCTAGCATTAAATGCCAGGACCTGAGAGTAAAAATATCTCATCTTTTTTAATAAATTTATTTCTTTGTGTGTTTGAGACACAAGTGACTCTAACATGTGGAGCAAGACAGCGACTCCACTTGCCCATCCCTATTAAGTGTCTTACTGTTGGGGGACAAGGGTAGCATAGAGAATTATTTTTTGTTATATAATCTATCCTGTGAATTTTTTAACTGCATGGATACATAACCAAATTTAAAAAAAAATGCATGACTCACATTGGGATTTCCTAGAAGCAGATCCTAAAAGAAGAATTATTTTTTACACAGTCTTTTGAGATAGGATTGCAGGAATCAGTGGTGGAGAAGTAGGGAAGTTAGACAGGAAAGGGCAGGAAGCCAGTAAATCTACAATAACAGATGGCCACTCTGAGCAACTGGAGCAGAATCCCATGGGAGACTCTGGGAAACAGTGTAGAACACATGCCTCAGAGTTCTTTCTCTTAAGGGACAACTGAGGAGAGCTACCTGTCAATCAATTCCCTTCAGTCATTCATGGAGCACTGCTTCCCGGAAGCATGAGGACCCTGGCACTTGCAGCCTGCCTTACATACAGTCAAAGTTGAACTTTAGAATACACAGATCTTTCAGGCAAAGAGTGTCTGGTAGTGACAGTTCTAAGTCCAGTTCACATGCTCTGAATGATCTGTGGGGTGGAACGATATAAGCAAGGCACTGACAGTGTCTGCATCAATTTAGAAAACTCATATTCCTTAAAAATTAAGAAAAGAAATATCTGCATGCTAGTGAATTCCAAAATTAAAAATGAAGTTAGCTTTTCCCTTATTCCAAAGGTCATATGAGTCAGATGTACCTCTACTATGGTGAAGGAATATGCATTAAGACTTGCAAATATTAGCAATCTTGAATTCACACAATGTCATTGGGGCTATACATATAATTTCTACAGTATAATAATAAAATTTATCATTGTACAATAAATAGGAATACTGTGATCTTGACTACTATTAGTGGCTATTTTTATAAATTCAGCAGTATCTTTGCAGTATGTTTTCCCAACATACTCCAAGGGCCTTTATAAACACTTTGTATACATTTGCTTACAAAATCCTTTAAAACCAAATCAATGCTTTATCTTTCCCATGCCTCAGGCCAGAAAAAACCTGCAAATCTCTGATATTATATAGAAGTACACCTATTCTCAGTGGACCTAAGCAGCTTCTCTATTTCTCTTTCTTTTTTTCCCTCTCTCTTTTCATGAAAACTTTAAGATATATATAAATTTAAAATCTATCTTTTATTGTTATCAGAAGTATACCGTCCATGAAATTGTTTATTGTTTTAAAAAGAATTGGCCTTCTTAAGAAAAGGAAATAATATATTTTAAAATAACTGGCTGGTTTTCTTTTAAAACACTGCCTTTAATTTTTTTTTAAAGGAGAATATAGATATAGCCTGCAAATTCTAAGTAGCTAGCAATAGGAAAAATAATCTGGTTGTATCCTCACAACATGAAACACTTTCATTAGAAATTTAATTTACTGAATATCTTGACTACCAGTTAAGAAGGGTTTATGTTGTGTCTCTATGAGAAATTTCTCCCTTGTAATAAGATACTATTTAAAATCTAGGAAAGAAGGAAAATGTAATGTGGAATAGGAAACATTCTGCTTTTCTCAAGTGCCTACATATACAGACTTCAACATAATTAAAGAAAAAATAAAACAACCTTAAACATAGAATTGCCACATTCAAAGAATAAACAAATACAAAGGTATCTGTTGACATGTAGAAAAATTCTTTTCCTTTTGTGCCAGAGCACATAGTTTAGAAACAAATTCAATGTCCATGCATGTTGGACATTCCTAGTTTCCAGTTCATATTATTGCATGTGGCCTCAACTTGTGATTATTCTTCTTTCAACTGTAATAATCTTTTTGTAACATGTTACATGGTTACCATAGAACTATGGTGACGCTACCAACAGACGAGCATGAACTCAAGAGCACATAAGAATCAGGAGCTAATGAGGCTAAAATTTATTAACACAACAAACCCCATTGTCTAAAGCTAAATGTCATATTTTTAAGAAAATTAGATACTAAAGTATAATTGTTTCAAAAGTGTTTTTGTAAGGTTTATTTTGGCTTTTCTAATCATTAAAAAATACACCCATCAAGATGTAAGAACTCACAAAACATAGGCACAGTTGATCCTTAGATATCCAAGAATTAAATCACCAGCATTAAGACAGGAAGTTAAGAAATAAATAGTTCACTGGGTGATTGGTGATATTGAAGCCAAAAATAAACTACTGCAAAACAACAATTGTGATTTTCCTACTTGATCCACTGGGAATTTTTCAAGAAGCACAAGTTTTAAAATTTTCTTTAATACGGGGGCACCTGGGTGGCTAGGTTGGTTGAGCGTCCACCTCTTAGCTTGAGCTCCGGTCATGATCTCAGGGTCCCAGGATGGAATCTCACATTAGGCTCTGTGCTTAGTGGGGAGTCTGCCTGAGGATTCCCTCTCCCTATGTCCCTGCTCCTCTCCCATGCATGCTCTAAAAAATAAATAAATCTTTAATTTTTTTCTCTTTAAGATATAAATACAGGGGCACCTGGGTGGCTCAGTGGTTTGGGGTCTCTGCCTTTGGCTCAGGTCATGATCTCAGAGTCCTGGGATCAAGCTCCACATTGGGCTCTCTGCTGAGCAGGAAGCCTGCTTTCCCCCTCTGTCTCTGCCTGCCTCTGACTACTTGTGATCTCTCTCTCTCTTTCTCTGTCGGATAAATAAATAAATCTTAAAAAAAAAAAAAAGATGTAAATACAAAGCATAAAGTTGGATTAAGATGTTGCTGAACTTCTCCAGAGAGAAATATATGCTGGCTGATTAAAAAAAAAAAAATTCCAACAGAGTGATATATAAACCACTTTTTCTTTTCCTTACTGTAATGCTAGCACTATTACAAATGGCTTTGAGTTGCACTGGCTCACTTGATGTCCAGTTTCAGGGTAATTGAGAAACATTTAGGTTATAACCTCCTGAGGAAAAGTGAGATAGAGAGCTGAAAATAATCTAGCCAGTCTGGATATTTCTGGTCCAAGGGAAATACTCTTTTCCCCAGTGGATGGCAGAGCTCCCTATCTATGTCTCTACCTACATCATCTCCATTACCTACATAATGGCCCTAACTACTAAACTTTGTTAACATAACATTAATATCCACTTAGATACCTCATAACACTCTCTACATTCTTTTGGATGCCTATAAAGCTAATCTACATGTTTTCAATGCTTGGTTTTGAGACAATAAAACATTTACTTTTTCAAAGCCCATTTAATGCAAAAAGAAAGGTTCAAAATAAATAAGCTTTTGCCTCAAATAATCAAAATACATAGGATTCCCAACTGTACCCATTGTAAAAAAAAGTCCAACAGAGATGTTAAATATCTCTATTAGCTCTTCTAAAAAATGGAAGTCAAGCATAAGTCAAGTCATCAAAGTACTGAGAAACCGGTCCTCAAATGCTTATCAAGTTGGTATTGCTCAGAAAGGTTCAATTAGATTAAAAAAGAACACAAACAAATATGGGTACTTAATTTATTAATAGCTTGATTGTTACTAGGATTTTGAAAATGTGGGCTCTGTGGCGGAGAGACATGCACACACAGTTCTAATTAACACCAATCACAAACGCTAATGGTAGAACCTACTGCTTAAGTAAATGAACATCCTTACCCCTGCTGCTTTGAAGAGCCTGATAGGCATGCACTTTATTGACAAAGTAAGCTAATTTACAGAGTGATTGTCCAAGAGGGAACTGCTGTTTATTTGCAGAGTTTTTCCCATTGAACTCACAGGGCAAACATTGCACTTATATTGTTAATTAAAATATCAACAGATAAAAATGTAAACATTGGGTTTTCTTCAGAGTAGAGTGACATGTATTCATTCAGAACCAAATGCTGATGTCTTCCTGATCATTGATTTCTGAGGAATGAGAGTAAGTTCCCTGAAAAGGTTAGGTGGCTGAGCTTTATTTGTAAGCAAAGAAGAAATGTTATTAGGGCTAAAAAAACAAACACATGGAGTAGCTGAAAACCTAAGGAGGTCTTCACTTTCTCTCTGTCTTCAGTGATAGCCATCTGTGGTTACCAGATGTGACCATCCTAAACTTGAAGAATTTGAGGGTGAAGTTAAAGCTGGCTGGACATGGTGTGTTTTTCTTAAGAACTGTAGTAAATACCAGAGGGGGAGGGGAAAAAAAAAAGAGGCCCAGTGTTCACTTAGCTCCAACAGAAAAAAATATGTCTCAAACTTGAAATAAAAAAGCATTTGGCCTTTTCAGAATGTAAAAGTTAATTCTGGAAGCCAAGACAGTATTATTGTGAAATTTTGAAGTAAGTGGATAAAGTTCTGTTTGGTTTCTCTCTTAAGGCATTTTATCTACCCTGTCTCCTGAGGCTACATAACCAAGAAAGATCCTTATTTGATTCTCTTAGAATGAAGGTGTATCCTCGCTATACTCAGTCAAGTGTTGGAGTAGTTCTGGAAATGCCGCTGATGATATGAAAAGTATCATTTTCAGTGCTCTAAAAGCAAGTACTGTTTCTGAATTTGATTGACTTCCCTGGGCCTCATTTTCCTTTTTGAACTGGAAATCTTGATGTTCCCCCAAGAGTTGAAGATGGAGGTGGAGGGAGAGATATTCCAGGAGATCTTCCTTGGATCCACCACAACATGCAACCCCATGCAGATCCACCATCTGCATCTGGTACTAACGTTCCATCCAAAAGCTGGTTTGAAGAAAGGATTCCATAGCTGGGGGAAGGCGGTGGTTGGGGCAGAGAAGCAGTAGCTTCTGGACTAGAAGATGTCAAATTTTTCTTTGGCTATAAAATTCATACTTTATATTTTTATTTTTTTATGAGTATGCATCACGTTTATTAGAATTGACATTTTCTCCAGACATAGGACAACTATACTCTATAGTTTTAAAAGACTATTTGAAATGACAGAGAATTCTTAAAAGGGGTGTGTGTGTGTGTGTGTGTGTGTGTGTGTGTGAAGACAGATACATACATTTGTGTGTATGTAAGAGAGTGATTTGGAGAGAGACTGAGTATTCGAACTGATGAGTTTCCTTGTTTACAAGCATGTTCCTTATCACACGAAGAATATGAAGATCAAACAACCTGCCAAGTGATCTAATGGTGTCTATTTCCCACTTCCACACAGTGTTTAAGTACCAAAACAAGTACTTAACTAAACAAAAAAATAAAATAATTTGTCTAGTGCTTTTCAGTGAACTCAGGAAGTGAGCTGATGGGCCAGGTATTAATGGTTTTCCTGTTTTGCTGTCTATAAAACACCATCCTCACCAGAGAGAATTGTTATGAAGACATAATAAAATACTTATAAAATGTCAGCATCTGAGGCACCTTTGGGGCTCATCTATTTGAAGCTTTTAATCCAGTGCTGTAATGCAATAGAACTATCATGTGAAGTCACAAACGTAAGCCACGCATGTAATTTTAAATTTCCTAGTAGCCCCATTTAAAAAGTTATGTGTGTGTGTGTGTATATATATATATATATATAAAATTCTCTTATATAACATATATAATATATAATATATAACTTAATTACATATAATGTATAATATATAGATATATAATATATATAACTAAGTTTTATATATATGTGTATATATATATATACATATATATATAAATCATTTCAAAACTTGGAGTGTATTTTACAGCTACACCACAGTGCGATATGCTGTACATAGAATACGTTTCATTTACATAGAATACAGTTCATGTCTTCTATGGCCTAGTAGCACTGTAATAGACAGTGTACCTCTTAGCCTTGAGCAAGTACTCTGCTTTTGGTTAGGTTTAATAAAACTGGATTCATTTCATTTCCTTCTAATAATAACTATAAGGAATGTAGGGTTACTATAGATATTCTAATATATAAGGGCTCAATCAAGGCCCATACTAATTCCCATACACTTGGAAGTGTCTCCACTTGCCCAGGATCACTGGTTGGTCTCTGGGCTTAATAGAACCTGTCAAGGAATCAAGAAGAAATAGAGTGGCAAGCTCACAAGGAATGGCTATAAGAAGGTCTACTTAAAACACAAATCTCCTCATGACAAGAAATCTTGTAGTTCACTGGTAGTAGTTAGTAACTTGTCCTTGTTTGCTTTTTAGGAAACCTAAATTAAAAACAAAATACTGTCCTTTTTTCTCTGTGAGTTCTCATATCTGTCTATGTACCCTGGTACGATAGCATTTATAATGATTTAATTATTTATTTGTATACCTAATTTCCCTGTGAATATAATGAGCACAGGAGGTTATGTCATATTTACCATTTATCTACAGTTCCAAGCACAAGTCCTGACACACATTATATGCTTAATAAATGTCAAAAAATAATTGACCACTTAAAGGAAATTTATATTTTTTAAATGTCAAGGTGAAAAATTGATACCAAACATTATTTTTATAACATGCTTGCATATTAAAAATGTAACATGTTTTTTGATGAGAATATGGATTATTTTAAAAAATTACATGTAGTCCTAATACTGCTGCTATAATTTTTGAATCTCCTGGCATTTTATCCTATGATACTTTTTTCTCCGTCTATAGGCCACAGAAATATTTGCTACTTTTTACTCCAAAGTTTCAGATTTGATCAATGTAAGTTTTTTTTTTTTTTGGTTGTATTTATTTATTTGAGAGAGAGAGCGTGAGCGAGAGAGAGCACAAGCAGGGGGAGCAGCAGAGAGAGAGGGAGAAGCACACTCCCCACTGAGCAGGGAGTCTGATGCAGGGCTCGATCCAAGGACCCTGGGATCATGACCTGAGATGAGGGCAGATGCTTAGCCAACTTAGCCACCCAGGTATCCCTCAGTATAAGTTTCTTTAGCTTGCTTCTTTATTTAAATATATTGAAAATCTTTTCCATGTCATTACCTACCACATAAATTTAAAAAATGCACTTATATATGAAAACGTTTAAACATACAAAAAGGGAGAGAAAATAATACAATAAGCCCAACTGTGTCTCAGGCCCAAGTTTAGCAATATCAATGTTTTGCCATTCTTGGTTCAATGAGTCCCCTGTATTTCTATTTTTTACCACATTACTATGGACTGAATATATCACCCTCTCCCAAATTTATATATTTGAAATCCTAACCACCAACACCCCCCACCCTCATGTGATGGTATTAGATTGAATGAGGTCATGAGAGGGGAGCTCTCATGATGGAATTAAGTGATCATTAACAAGCGAGGAGGAAGAGAACTCTCACCAGACTTTGACCATGCTGGCTCCCTGATCTTAGACTGCTAACCTCCATTTTATGTGGAAATAAACAATATTAGAGCTAAATTTGTGTTCCAGTCAATATTTGCTTCTTCCTCTGATCAATTCTTAAAAGTAGAACTGTTAGATCAAAGGTCTTATAAAATTATGCTTTTGCTATTTATTGTCCAAGAGTTTGCAAAATTATTTTTACTACTTATAACCTATATATATGTATATATAATTCAATATTTTTGCCAAGCTGATAAAAATGTAATTTATCATTATCTAATTTACATTTCATTACTTGCATTTTTTATGTTTAATAAATATATTTTTTCTCTAAGAATTGCATATTAGTGTCTTGACCATTTCCTTTTTGACATATTTGTCTTTTGCTTACTGATTTATAAGACCTATTTATATTCCAAAGACAGTAACATTTTATAATATAAATTGCAAATATTTTTATCTCTTTTCGATATGTCACTGATTTTTTCCTATGAGATTTGAATTATTTATATGTATCAACATGTTCCATTATGGTTTCTGTCTCTGATTTCATCAAAGCAAATTTTCTCCATTCAAATATATTATACATATTTATATTTTACTACATTTTTTTCAAAAACTTTTACCTTTTTTTCTTTATGTGTGTATCTCTATTTCATTTGGAAATTATTTTCAATATAAGTGACAAATTAAAGATACAACATTATTATTTGCTAATTGTCCCAATGCCATTTGCCAATGCATTCAATGCTTATCTTTACCACATACTTAATATAATATGCTGGGACAGACTGTTAGATATTATGCTTGTAACATTGATCTTTCTCAGATATTCCTTTGCCAGTACTATATCATATTATTATTGATATTATTATTATTGTGGTAATGATTGTGATTTTGTGTTATAATATTTGGCTAGGCAATTTCTCATCCATTAAGCCTTTTAAGATTTTCTTTGCTATTTTCTTGTATTTAGAATACAGATAATTTCCAGTATTGTTTTCAATAATATCGTCTCAGGTCTATTCTTAAAGTCTTTTTTTTTTTTTTTCAAAGATTTTTTATTTATTTATTTGACGGAGAGAGAGATCACAAGCAGGCAGAGAGGCAGGCACAGAGAGGGGGGGGGAAGCAGGCTCCCCGCTGAGCAAAGAGCCCGATGCGGGGCTTGATCCTAGGACCCTGAGATCATGACCTGAACCAAAGGCAGGGCTTTAACCCACTGAGCCACCCAGGTGCCCCTATTCTTAAAGTCTTGAGTCACTTGGTGGACTATCCGGTCTCCTTCTGCATCTCTACCTCATCTCTATATGCTAAATTCATGTCTAGGTGGCCCATTTTTGTAAAGAAGGTAAAACTGTTTCTAGTCATTCACTGTCATAATGCATCTGTCATTCTCTCTCATCCCAGATACTTCATGGTCTTTCCTACCTGATATATGACCTTTCTGAGTAGCTGACATGTTGACTTCTCAGTATGTTAATAAACTAATTAAGGGCTTAGATGTTGTCTCAATAACTTCTTTGATTTATGAAACAGGTCCCTTTTAGAGACATAGTAATTTAACGCATTTTTTTCTAAATTTGAGTTATTTTATATATAACTTCCATATTTTTTGCCACTTCCACATACAGTTATACTATTAATTGGTTAATAGCTTTCTAATTAATTCACTTTTTAAAAAAAGTAAATGCCTAATTTAGCTTTGTTTTAAGGAATATGTATCAGATAAAAGGTTTGGCTTATTAATATATTTTTCAAAAACATACAATAACACAAATACATAACTATTAAAACAAAAATGTTCCTCCTACAGAAAGCCATCTCGTTATTTCGTATGACATGCATGAGTCAATGTAGGCATACTGTCTTAATTCATCAGTTCATACCAGTGGTCCCAAGACTTATGTGTACTTTCAATCACATGGTGATCTCTAAAAATACCCATTTCACAAAACACTCACAAGACCAATAAAATCAAGTATATGAGAGTAGGACACAGGCATCGATATTTTTTAAACCCCCAGGTGATTTCAATGTGTCACCAAGGCTAGAAAGCCCTGTTTTGTAGTGTTTATACCATGTTCCTCTGTGGCTGTCTATTGTGACTGTGTTGGGACTCTTCCTATACAAAATGTTCAGTGTAGAAAAAAAAGGACAGTGGTCAAAACATCCAAGTGTGATGTTGATCTTAAGTTAGTTCCTCTGATCCTTAGTTTCTTTACCAATTAAAAAAATGATAATAATGTACTTTGCCTTAAAGCAGCATTTCATGAAGCCTCTTTGAAATCTGCTTCCATCAGATTAACCTGAAGATGTTTACTAAGATACAGATTACCCATAGTCCCCCTCTCCCCTTATCTGCTGACACTGAATCACTCAGGGAGGGACTCAGAAATCTGCATTTACATATACCTGCATATGCCCTAAGTGATTTTTATGCATAGCAAGTTCTGTTATTGTGAGTCTTAAGGAGTTGACAGGTATGATGTACATGAAGGAACATCACAAGCTGACATATACCCTACTGAAATAGAGTATGATTAAAAAATCAGAAATAAAATGTTTATATTGCTTAAATCCTCTCTTGCATCCATCCATTCTCCCATGCCACTTCTGCTGTTGATATCCTATTTTGTACTGAAATACACAATCACTTACTTGGGCAAAGAAGGGCTAGAGGGATTATTGCTTAATTTGCTAGCTAGCAGTATTTATGCTTCTCCGTAGATGAACACAAATAAACCACTCGCTGGGAAGTCTTTTCAGAAATGGTTTCTTGTTCTAACCCCTTACTATTTTTCAAGCAAATGGAAGGCAGACCAGTTGCAAAGGTGGAACTCTCTTCTAATTAGGGCCTCAGAAATATGAATTAGAAGTTTGCTGGCTTGCAAGGGAACCAAGGACTGAATGAGAAGCCCTCGCTAGATTTCACACACTTAGTGCAGATCCAAAAGGATTTGCCTTTGTCCTAAACCTTATGAATCATTTTGTCACTGATGAAACTATAGCAGCGATTAATCACACACATGATTTAGAACAGCTCTTCTGTTGGACTCCGAGTCCTGGTATAAATGATCATGTCAAGGATTAATCCATTTATTTGCCTTAATCCTCTGTTTTCATTCTCTTCCTCTTCCCCCCCCAACTGCACCCTGTTTACTCAGCTTTTGTGCAGAAGGGTTCCAATTGTCTGTTTGACAATTGGAATCTGAATGATTAATAACAGTGACAGAAACTTGATCAAGGGTTCAACAAACCATGAATAAATACATTGAGCCCAAGGTCAGCTCAGGTTACGTTTGTGCTCCATCCTCAAAAAGAAAAAAGGGGTGGGCTGAGGGTAAGGGAGAAAAGCAGTTGCTTCAGGCCTTTAAGGCTGAAGGATTATTCTCACTGAGAATAATCTGAATACAGCGTGCCTGGCCATTTCCCCCCAAACAGACGCCTTCTGTTATTAGACTTGCTGTGTAGGCCACCCAGCCTGGTGGAACGGCCCAATTCAGCAATTTCAAATCACAGTTAAATGCTGTTGCCTCCAGGGCTTTGACTATTGCAAACAAAGTGAGCTGGCAAGTTGCAGAAGCTTCCCTAAAGTGTGATATAGGATCGTAAATTTCCCGCGTGATGGCTATTAAGCGGCATAAGTTGTAGTCAGAACATCTTACAATCAACGCTCCTCCGGGCCTTCCCGTCAGGGCTGAGAAGGCACCTAGCCCCAAACAAGGAGCAGCCGCAAGTTCGGTATTGATTAATTAGGGGCCAGTCAATGCTGGTTTTGAAACTTCTGTGCATCTGATGGAGGACTATGTCTAATGTGAAGGATAGATTCCTACATTTCGGGAGGAAAATCTTAAACAAGAGGGGCTGGCGTAAAGCCGCACGCTAGCAAATGCTCAATAAATATCAATTAATGATGAGGACCTCAGAGGAGGGCTCCGGTAAGTGGAGAAATGAAACTTGGCCACTGTATTGGAAAATCAGATACCGATGAGCATAAAATAAACATGGGGCACAGTTTAAAAAAAGAAAGTCATTATGATGTGAAGCAGAGCATGATTTTACTACATTAAGAAGTCAGTTTTGGCCCAATACACGTGAATAAAATCAAATACTGGCATTCAACTAACATACTTGTTAAGACTTGGCTTTGTGGCAAACACCAGGGGGCTATAGTGAAGAAAATATACAGGGTAGGCCCTACAGGAACCCGTAAGTGATAAGACAGACAGCCAAACAGCAATCATCAACTCCTCCAGCTCATTAAGAAAGTGATCATAAATGTCAGATCTACTTTCACCGAGGAAGGAAGAGTGGGGAATAAGTGGGGAAAAAGTGGAGTGAAGTGGCAAATAAGTCTTTTGAGGCCTACCCTTTTGCTTGTCAATCAGCATTAAAAAAAAAAAGTATCTTGTACATTCTAGAGAGTAAAGATTTGCTAATCATGTGACAGATATGGGGTATTTTGAGCTTAATACTTATGAAGTTGACAAAATGAAATTAAACTGAGTATATTTTGTGACCAAAATAGGCTAAGGCAGAATTTAAATAAGATAAAAATTAAAGATAAATAAATAAAGCATTCAAGGCAAAACTACTTTTATTTTGAATTTGTTGAATTATAAACACATTTCTGAGACATTAATAATGACAAGATGGTATTTTTTTATTTTGTTAGTTAAATAGAATTTTCAACATCTACATTCAAGTTCATGGAAATACTTTCAGTGATAATTGCTAAACATGCCAAGTGCATTTCTAAAAGCCGGCATATATGTTGATAGTTAGCAAATGTCTATATTTGGTATGTTTTATATAAACATAGACATTCAGTAATTATCACAGTTGCTGTTAATTTCAATGGGGGGAGACAGCACAAATGCAAGGCCGATAATTTTACTTTAAGGCAGAAGTAAGCGTTTGGATCAAAATCCAAACTAACCACATAAATTCACAGTAGCTTCTATTTCTTTAAATAAATAGTGGGGGCGCCTGGGTGCTAGGCAGGTTAAAGTGTCTGACTTTGGCTAAGGTCCTGATCTCAGGGTCATGGGATCAAGCCCCACATCGGGCTCTCTGCTCACTGGGGAGCCTGCTTCCCCCTCTCTGCCTGCCTGCCTCTCTGCCTACTTGTGATCTCTCTCTCTGTCAAATAAATAAAAAAATCTTTAAAAAAACCCAAATAGTGTACTAAAATGTATTCAAACAGACACATGTATGTAAAGACTCATAAGTAGAGCTACATTAAAATAGTTTATCTAAGGAAGAGATATTATATATACATTTTACGTTTACATTTTGCATATACATATAATTATACACACACACATACACACACACACACAAACACACACATAATTTAAAAGACCCTTTCACTGAGTCAAATTTCACAAATACATTACTCAGGGCTGCTGAGAGGGGGAGAGTTCATTGTATAGACACTGCATTGATCAATATTGTAACTTTCATTCTATCTTCTAGCAAAACAAAACAAAACAAAACACTGGATGCAAGGTAAAGACTTTAATCATTCTGGATTTGTGGCATGGATTTGTAGTCAGAAATTTAAAAAAAATAATAAAGTTGCCAATTTCATAACAAATATGACACTGATAACAGCAACAGAAATGATAGTTACTTCAATTAACATAAATTTTATGAGATGCTAACATATGATGTTCAAATCTTACAGTTAACTCTATGAGATCCCAGGGTCAGAATGGAAGCACACACTCTAAAATGAGATACTTCTCTTCCTATGGCTCCCACTGATTGTTTCTATGTTCTCTATTTTATTTTCTCAGGCCTTACCTTAATTTCTATTTCTGCTTCTTTCCAATGATTTATCCTCACAAAATTATGAAGGGCTCCCTCAATGACTGTTTCCAATGACCGTTTCCAAAATCCTTCTAAGAGCGGGGGAAAAAATATATATGTCTCTGTGTGTGTGTGTGTGTTTAGTTGTCCATAGGCTGTGGGAGGAGGAGAATAAGATGTTAAATAATTAGCAAGCATCAAAAGATACTCTGATATTGATTGCTGAATTGCATAATATCAACCATTAGTGTTACAGGATTTTGGAAGACAGGAAGTATAATGAGATAACCAAAATAAAGAAACTCTGGGGGTGTTTGTAACCTGAAAATTAGACTGAGTCTAGATCTAAGTGTAAGGACTAGGGTATATTGAAGATTTATGGCACTGAAGACTGAAGTAGTATTAAAACTTGCACTGATGCCTGAAAGTAAAGCTTTTCTCTCTGGATCTCCTAATTTTGACACTTGTCTGTGGCTATACATCAAACAAAATTATGTATATCTGCCACAATTATCCCAACCTCAAATGTTATCTAAAATGACATTTAGTTAGTTTACTTGAAATGAGAATTATTGCACATGTCATAATGAAACATTTGCCATTGTCCATCCCACATGTCTATATTAACTCTTCATAAATTCTCTGTGTTTTTTTTGTGTGGTTAATTACTATATCAAAATGCATGATATCATAAGGACAGTTTCTTAGCAAATATGTGAATGGAATACATAAGTAGGCAGCATCTGTCATCAAGTTTGCCTTTCCAAAAGCTATGAGGTCTAAGCAAATGCTTTTAAAAATGAATCACAGGTTATATTTACTAAACAAGAAAAGTAAAATCTATATGAATTTTTAGTTGTTGAATGTCTCTGAGTAACTCTGTTAAATGGCTTTCTTTTGGTATTCTTGTCTTGGTGCTTTCTTTTTCATCACAGGAAAGATAATTTTTCTGTAACTCGTACGTCCAGATCATATAGGTAGAGCCAGGTCTCTAAGTAGCACATACATCTTACTTGAAATCCCAAACTTTGGAAACTAAGAAGGGTTGATGCAGGACAGATGATTGGAAACAGCCTCCAGCTCTGCAGAATAGGAGGAGAGGCAAGCCAGGGCCCACTAGGTTGAGAGACTTGTGATACTTATTAGCTGGTGGTTGGGAGAATTAGCCAGCACACAAAATAGTGTTAACATCTGAGTATCTTCTATATGGATCTGAATGGTCTGTTGAGCAGCTTGGCATTAGCCTTTCATACTATTAACATTAATGACTTTCTACTACCATCTCAACAACTGCCATGAGAATGTGTTAAGGAGGTACCATTTTGAACAGGGTTCACATTCTCAGCTTCATCCCAGGTATATTTCGCGAACGAAAGCCAAGTAGAGAGAGTTAGAAGTGGTTTTCAGACCATGTTCCTGTGAGCCCACAGAGATCTCTCTGACCAGCATAAAGAAGGAGTCCGGGGTGATATAGCAAGATGGATACAGGGGACAAGTTTTCAGGTATTCCAACTCTTCATTACATAGATTATCTTTTCTGCTTTAGACATTCAGATTCAATAGATTTGGTTAAAACAAAAACAAAGGGAGAGTTTTACTCTTTCACACAAACAAAAACAAAAAAATAAAAATGACAACAAAGTAAAAATAAACAAAGACAAGAAACACATTTGTAATGGAGGATTTTTAGGGCAGTGAAACTACTCTGTATGATCTCATAATGGTGGAAAGATGTCATTATACATTTGTCCAAGTCCATAGAATGTGCAGAACCAAGAATGAACCCCTAATGTAAACTAAGAACTTTGGTTGATAATGATATGTAGGTTTATTGGTTGTGACAAATGTACCACTCTGGTGGGGGACGCGGATAAAGGGGAAGGCTATGCTTATGTCTGAGTAGGGTGTATAGGGAAAATCCCTGTGTCTTCTCCTTAACTTTGCTGTGAACTCAAAACTGCTCTAAGAAATGAAGTCTACTTAAAAGGAAGAAAGAAAGGAACACATTAGTAAAACCATTGATTTAGTGTAAAGAAAGAGAATCCTAGAGAGTATGAATTCCTTGCCCTAGGTCACCCAGCTCATAAGTGTCATAACTGATGAGTTTCCTGAGATTGTGATTTTAATATTTTTTTCAAAACACAGTCACCTTTTACAAGATGGCAAAAGCAATCATCTTTTCGTTGTATGAAATATTTCTAAACTTCACACAAAACACGCACACAGGAAATGAGTCTCCTCCTTTCTCCTCTAGCATTTTTTTCCATTGCACCTCATTGCCATTCAAACAGCCAAGCCTTAAGGTTGAAAATGTAGTTCCAGGAGATTCTTATTAAATTGCAAATATGTTGTATGATTGGAATAAAACATTAATTGAGCAGTAAAATAAGCACAGGTTGAGTTGGAAAGGGGAGAAGAGAACAAAGCATAGATGAAGGTTGGGAGACTAGTGCTTGGAACAGCGAAGTCTAGAGAGAGTGAAATAGGGTCAGGGAAGAGTTCAGAAGTTGGGTAGCACTGGAAGATCCTAAAAAAATGGAGAGTGCACATGCCCAAACACATAATCCAGGGCAGGAGTCCTGAAAACGTTTTTAACGCCAACAAATAAATAAATAGTAATTGCTTGGGACCGACCTTGTACCTAGAGGATAAAAAAAAATTAAATTGTGGTAGACTTACAATTTAACAAGTATTTTCTGTTCAATGACAGATGCTAGCATTTTTTAGTAAATAGATGCTTCTCATTATATTGAGAATGTCCTCACACAAAAATAGTAGATATGAGCAGGAACCCTTTCTAGAGTATGGAAAGACTATATTTGAAAAAAAAAAGAATGAAAAAACTCCTTTTATTTGCCATTTTCTTTATTTGCCAAATAACAGACCCAGGTGCTAGCTATAACAAATCAACCATAGAGGACAAGTAACAGATAATTAGTTCTCATATATATTTTAAAGCTCTTAGATAGATTTTCTTTCTTTTTTCTTTTTAGATAGATTTTCATTAAATTATTATGCCTTGATTTCATGGACCAATTTCTCAGGACTTGCTACAGCTTAAAGCCAATACATTTTATTATTGGAAAATGATGAGTTTCCTGGGATTGTGATTTTAATATTGTTTCAGGACACAATCTCATTTTACAAGGTGGCAACAGAAATAATATTTTTGTTGTGTGAAATGTTTCTGAAACTCATACAAAACATGCACATAGGAAAGCAGACCGTGTCTGTTTGCTATTTCTGTGATTAAAGTTAGTATCATTCAACTTAATAAACATTTTGGAGAGGGCATATCATTATGCTTTGAGGCTTTAGCTCTGGGTATTTTAAGAAGAATGCACACACAAAAATGTTAGGAACAAAAATGCACTCATATTTCATGAAAGCAGTAGAAGAGATGGTTGGGACTGACAGAAGGAGAGCCCCACACATCCTCTATCTAATGTAATGAGCAGCCCCAGGAGGAATGGCCTCAAACTGAGTTTTTAATAATGAGAACCATAGATTCTGGCAGATAGGGAGAAAGAGTTGGTCCTGGGCATGAAAATTCCCAAGAGCAAATTCAAATGACTTTATGATGAGTAAAGGCAGGGGAAGGCAGCCAATTTAGCCTGACTATAATTGAAAGCCTGGGTCTGGTGGGGGTGAGCAATACAAAGGAGGGGAATATGGTAAAGTGTTCTGCCTTATTCTTAGAACAAGGAAGAAAAAGGTGTTCAAATAGTTAATTCAAATAGTTAATTCAAATAGTTAATTCTGGTTTGTTTTTTTTTTTCCGATTGAACACAATTGTTTCTTGAAACTAGCAAGTTTTTTCCACCAGGGAGTATGTAGGTATGGGACAGGGGTATTGTATAATTAGGATATAACAGAATTTGCGGGACTACCTTTTTTTTTTTTTTTTTCAAAATTAGCCTATTAATCACTTGAGAATTTACTTAGAAACCAACTGTCTAGGTCTGTGCTTATGGGAAATGTAACTCAGACCTCGTTCTGAGCAAATTGGATAGTGCCACTCCTATGGTCTCTCCTTAGGAACTTTCAAAAAACCCAAGTTCTGTAGCTAGGTTTTTAAGCTCCTCTGTCATCTCCCTCTGCTTACCTCTTCCTGCTCATTTTCCATTTCTTTATTTTAATAACTTTTACTTATCACTATAGATGTGGTTCACGGGTTGACTCCTTTGGGAAGCCACTTATGATCACCCCTCACTCCTATTAGGGCTTTGTTCCTTCTCAGTATTCCCATAATAATCTGTGGATATTCCTATCATTGCATTTTCTGCATTACTGTATGTTATCTGTTAATGTGTCAATTGCTCCACTAGTTTGTCTTACTCATTGTTTTATTCCCACTTCTTAGCACAAGGGTTTCTATAGATTCATTATTCAATATATGATTGAACTAAGGAGAATATCATCCATGAATAGTTTTAAGTTTTTCACTCATTTGAGTTTATCACCCTTGTATAGTGATGATGTCTTACGCAGTTGAAAAATTTCACTCTTACACTTTTAGGATTAACTTAGATCAAGTTATTTTTATAAGGTTAAATATATTATTTAATTGATTTTTTCCTATTTTATACTTAGAAAACAAACCTGTGGATTGTTTTAGAAATATTATCTTTTAAATGTACACAGGAGATCCTTAGGGAATTGTCTCCCACACACTTCTGCCTGGAGATTGTCCCTCAATCTTCACTCCATCCACATGATTATTTTAAGAACTGTTAGGTTAGTTTCAAGGAGAATCCCAATTAACTAAGTTGATCAGTTAAACATAGGCACTCAACCTGCCTGGAACCATGCGTCCCTCCCTAGGGATTCTGGAACTGAAACAAGAAAAACTACGTCAGTCTTTTTTGAAGAGCCTAGAAAGTGAGATGCAATTCTTGGCAACTAAGTTTTCTTCCACAGGAGCTAATGAAACATAGAAAATTCTGTTATAGAGAAAAAGAGAAGAACGCCTGATCAGTGGAGAGAGGAGACAAGATAGCCAAAGCAATTCCTAGATATGTTTGAGTTTGTTGTTTCAATAAGTCTTCAGGCCCAGCTACCTTCTGTTCTTGGGCTTCATGAGTGACTTAAGGATCATTATAATAAATCTACTTTTGCTTCAGTCAATTTGAAACAGATCCCTCTCACTTGCAATGAGCATCCAAATTATTATAATATACAAAACAGGATCTAAATTCCTCCTCAATTATGCATTTCAATTATTTTTCTGATACATGACACATTTTCTTAAAATATTTCAATTGGGTAATTGCAAACTTAATTCTGGCAACTAATTAGTAGGAAAGCAGTGTCTGTGAAAAACAACCATTCCTACAATGTATGTGTAAAGAATTATAGAAAATTTAGAATCATAGAAGCATAGCATAAAGTCCAAATCCATAATTTTAATGTTCTTTCTGTTCTAAAAACTCATTTAAAACATTAGACCCCAAGTGGCAACTAACATTAAAAGGAGAAAAAAAAACAAAACTGTGTTCCAATTAAAGAAAAAAATTTATTTGGAAATTTTGGTTCCTAATTTGCGTAGGATTTTTTCCACCATCTCTTCATCTTGTTTGGGTGATGATTAGAGACTTTTGTAAAGACTAATTCCAGTAATAATCATTTCTCTCTGCCTCTGGAGAGTACTTCCCTCCCCAGTGCACCTCACAAACATTTCTTGATTAAACCTTCCAACAATTCTTGGAAGGAAATTGGGTGATATTTTCCGTGACTGCATTGTCTCTAAGGAGGCTATCTATTGGGATAAACCAATTATGAGGACAGCAAGTATATCTATCAGCAAAAGCTTAGAAATCACAATATCCTGAAAGTCTTACTCTATACTGTTCAAATAGGAAGTCACTGCCAAATGAACATTTAGCTAAATCCCTAATGAAGTTCTGGCTGCAATTGTAAGATGATAGCAACAAAGTCATACTAGTATCGCCAATAAATTTTTTTCATGTGTTTTTGTGGTTGTGTGTTCAAACATTTTTAACTTTATGAAGATTCTGATTTTTAAAAATTCTTCTTTAGATTGAATCCAGCTGCCAATCAACCATGTATAAGTAAGCTCTGCATGTGTGTGTACATGTACAAGAGAAAGAGAGACAGAGAAAGAGAAAGAGAAAGAGGGAGAGGAGGAAATATCAGGGCCATATTGTACTTATTTTTTGATGACTACATATCAGTCTAGGTTAGGTGATGTTGGCCAACATATTGTTCATTTAAATTATATTGTTGGTCAGATATGGAGAGGAATTATAGCATGATATGTTTGCATTATGCATAATCAGGAAATAGTTATTTTATAAATATATATAAGTTTCTATACATACATATATACATATAACATGGTAACAAAAATAGCATCATTTTATGATGCACATGCACCCTTCCTCATAAGGAATTATGAATGCTATTCATAAATGTGGCTATTCAATCACATAAGCCACATTTATTAGCTCATGTGATTATTCAAAATCTTCCTTTGAACAATCTGAAACATTTCAGACTTGAAATGGATTTGGATATGGTAACTCCACGTTAAGCAGAAAGAAAACAAAAACACCAAAGTAAATGGATCTTCCATTTAGTAAGATCAGGTAAGGTGACTTACCCTGTGCTTTTTCAGATATATTAAAATATTGTTACAAAGAAAAGTGTTAAAGTAGAGACTAAAAAAGTTGCTAAAGGGATAATGATATTTTCAGTTGTATTACAGATTTTTTAGGATGGAGTACGTAAAATGAAACTTAAGAATATGTGGAGGAAACCACTTTCAAGAGTTAGGAGGACCAGAGTGGCTCTTCTCCAATCTATACTGAAAAGATTAGTTTATTAGCCTTAATCATTAGTCTTAAATGATCTCTCCGAGTTACATGATCCTCACTTTACCATGTCCAGGGCTGCTGGCATCACAGGAGGTCCTCCATATGCTTATGAGGAAGGGTCCATGTGCAAACTCTGACAACTCTAGCTGAGTTTAATCTGCTAACTCAGTGCTCAGAAGACATTGGTTTGATCCCTGCTTTAGAAGTGGTGAGTACACTTCAGTGCTGGGTAATTTGTTGCTTGTTTAAATGTTCATTATTTGTTTATGTCACATGAAAATGTTCACTGCTGATAGCAAAACTCAGGATTCAAGTACATAAATTAATATTAAGCCATATTTCAGAAAGAATAAATAAGAATAAGGAATTAACAATGCAAGTCAAAGGATTTTGGCACTATGTTGGCAGCAGTGTGTTGGCAGTCAGTCCTAGAGAGTGCTCTATGCAGTGCTCTACCAAGATCCAAAATGGCAAAGGTTTAGGGAAGTCATTTATTGCTATTATTTATCCACGTCAGATTACATATTTTGCAGACAAATCTCTGTAGCACCATCCAACCTCTTTATTCATTGTTGTGTTTATGGGTAGATGGATGGAAGGATTGATTCATTGTTTTAGTTATATATAAAAGCATTATCTATTCAATACCTGCTATAATATGTCAGGTGTTGTACCAAGTATTGAGAAAAAAAGTTAAATACAACATAGTATTCATCCATCATTTGTTCAAGTTTACCAGATACCCAATAGTACAATAATACTGATGTGTAAAGGTTATTAAAGAAGTTCATAGAAGGGTGTAGATATAAGAGGTTCAATATGGGCCTGAAAATGTTGTAATATAAGAATCTTAAACCCCTCAATGTGGTAATGTTTACAAATGCACTGTTTCTTATTGTGAAGAAACATATTCAAAGGCTTTGAGATTTAATAGATAATTAATAATAGCCTTTGGATATTAAAAAAAAAAAAACAAACCAGACCATGGAGTTCCATATGTCATCTTAGATAGGAGTCTTTAGTTTCTGAGTACTTAAAAGAGATGATAACAATTGCCTGATTAGTGTTTCTTGAGAATTATATAAGTGACTATCAAATGCTCATCTCAGTGCATCGTTGAAGTTCAATATGCAGTGACTATTATTACTTCCAACATTTGCTGTAGCTAAAGAAAAATCTTTATACAAGACTTGGAGTTCAATAACAAGGCCACAAAGAAGAACGGAACTCACTGTTTGTCCCTGATTTATAGTCCTGTTCAGAGGGTAGAATGCATACATTTAAAAAATAGTAAAAAATGCAACACAGTATTTTTGTTCTACATTCCTAGCTACAGAATGTTTGAGAAAGGAAATGTTTGAGAAAGGAAATGTTAAGCTGAATCTTAACTGAAGGATGGGGTCTGAGACACAAAAAAAGGAAGGTGGTAAGTTTTGTTCAAGACTGTCTCAAACAGGGGCACCTGGGTGGGGGCATCTGGGTGGGTCAGCACGTTAAGCATCTGGCTTTGGCTCAGGTCATGATCCCAGGGTCCTGGGATCCAGGTCTCTATAGGCTCCGTGCTCAGTTGGGAGCCTGCTTCTCCCTCCCACTCTGCTGCTCCCCCTGCTTGTACTTTGTCTCTCTGTCAAAAAAAAAAAAAAAAAAAAAAAAGACTGTCTCAAACCAAAGAAAACCCACAACTATTTAAAATACATAAAATCTTATAGTTATATCTTCTGCCCAAAACAAACAAACAAAAAAAAAGAGTAAATTCTTTTGGAGATAATTCTAATGATCATTTAATCTCAGAATGGATAAGTCTAAATGAAGATGTAAGTAATATCTTGACAAGACAATAAAAATAAAGTTTAGCATCACACTTTCTGATGTCAAACTATATTGATAGTTACAATATTCAGAATGTATGATACTGGCCTGAAAACAGACACACAGATCAATGAAACAAAATAGAGAGCCCAGAAATAAATCCATGCATATATGATCAACTAATTCATAACAAAGGACCCAAGATAAGGGACAGTCTCTTTAATAAATGGTAATGGGAAAACTGGAAAGTCAAATGCAAAAGAATGAATCTAGACTCCTATTTATACCATACAGAAAAATCTACTTAAAATGGACTGAAGACTTATATTCAAAGCCTGAAACCATGAAAATTCTAAAAGAAAACACAAGTGGTAGGTTTTTTGACAGTGATCTTCACAGTGATTTTTTTTTTTTTTTTTTTTTTGGATTTGACGCCAAGAGCAAAGAAAGTTGGGCTGATTGTTAAATGGAGAATGGGGTTTTAGACATATGGAAAAGAAGGTGGTAAGTTTTATTATGAAGGTGGTAAGCCCCAAAGAAACCCACAACAATTTAAAAATTACGACAATCTACATCAAACTGAAAAACTTCTGCACAATAAAGTCAGCCATCAACAAAATTAAAAGGCAATCTGTGGAAATGGAGAAATATTTGCAAATATCCAAATATGGGGCTCATATCCAAAATATATAAAGAATTTACACAATTCAGTAAGAAAAAAAAATAACAATCTGATTTAAATGGGTAGGGGGACTGAATAGATATTTTTTCAAAGAAGACAAATGGCCAGAAAGAAATGTACCTGGTCAACAGGTAGCTGCAAATGTACTCAACATCATTAATCATCCAAGAAATGCAAATCAAAACCACAACGAGATATTACCTCATACCTGTTAGAATGGCTATTAACAAAAAGAAAGAAGTATTGGTGAGGATATTGATAAAAAGGAATGCTTGTACACTGTTGATGGGAATATAAACTGGTGTAGCCACAATGGAAAGCAATATGGAGGTTCCTCAAAAAATTAAAAATAAAACTATCATATGATCTAGCAATCCTACTACTGGGCATAGATCTAAAGGAAATGAAATCAGGATATTAAAGGGATATCTGCACTCCCATGTTCACTGCAGCATTATTCACAACACCCAAGATATAGAAACAACCTAAGTGTCTGTCAAGGAATGAATGGATAAAGAAAATGTGATGTGTGCATGTGTGTATGTGTGTCTATGTCTGTGTGTGTATATAATAAAATATTATTCAGCCATGAGAAAGAAGGAAATCCTGTTGTTTGTGACAACATGGTTGGAGCTTCAGGGCACTATGCTAAGTGACATAAGCCAGACAAAGACAAATACTGTGTGGTATTGCTTATATGTAGAATCTAAAATAGAGTCAAACTCAGACAGAGAAGGTGGGAAAGTGATTGCCAGGGACTGGAAGGGGGGGAAATAGAGAGAGGTTAGTGAACAGGTATAAACTTTCAGCTATAAGATTAGTGAAATCTGAGGATCTAATGTATAATGTCATAACTAGAGTTGATACTGTATTGTATAATTCAAATTTGCTAAGAGAGTAGAACTTAAACATTCTCATGTATATATAAGCTAGACTAGGAGTCCTTTCATAATGTACACATATGTTAAATCAACAAGATGTACACTTTAAATATCTTACAATTTTAAAAAGTATCTTATAATTTTATTTGTTGGTTATACCTCAATAAAGCTGAAATATATGTATTTCTACCTATTCTGAGAGGTTTGCATTGGGAGTAGATACAGATGGAACATTGTTCTCTGTCCAGAACCTTTTTACTTTTTTCTGTTCTTTCTTTCTTTCACTTTTTCTTTCTTTCTTTCTTTCTTTCTTTCTTTCTTTCTTTCTTTCTTTCTTTCTTTCTTTCTTTCTTTCTTTCTTTCTTTCGAAAGAAATCATTTATCCTTTCTTTCCTTCCTTTCTTTCTTTCTTTCTTTCTTTCTTTCTTTCTTTCTTTCTTTCTTTCTTTCTTTCTTTCTTTCTTTCTTTTTCTTTGAACTTTGCTTTCAACACATCCCTCATGATTACCCTGGGGAAAGTAGATTGTTATAATGTCACTTTCCTGGAACTATATTCAATTGTCCTGTGATGCGCAACTGACCTATCCTAGACCAGTAAATCCCTACCCCAGGATTTTATTTTGGAAATTAAGGAAAGTCAAGTAAGTACTCACTGTACACTTGTTAATTAGAACTGAAATGTTATGCTGAGCTTTAATGTTCAGAAAAGGTGGTGACTGGGTTTAAACATTAAGTATATTTTTACTAATCAACTTGCTATTTTGCAATGATGAAGAAGTTGTGAATTTTAGCATTTATAATCCAATCACATCATTTGGGGATTGGCAATAAAGCATGGCTTATGTGATGTATCCAATCAGAGATAAAGACAGGGAACATGATTGTCTTCTATAATTTTGTTATAAATCACAAAATGTATAATTTTCATGCAGATGTGCGATGGAAGCTTAAGAGAGATGTGTGTGCTAGGTTGGGGTTCACTCCTTTTTCTAGGAAACAACTTACAATGTGCAATGGAACATTTTTATCTGATTGCTGCTTGAAGACAGGGAAGGAAATGACCTTTAACACCAGAACCTGGATTTTATAGAGGACTAGATGATCTCTAAGCCAGCAATGACATGTGCAATGTTATTTAAGCAACTGTATAAATACTTAGATGTGATATTTAATGGAGACCCAGGATACCTCTTTTGAGGAGCCTCACTTCCAAGAATCACATGCTGAGCTACTGTCAGTTTTTCTCTAATCAATTCCTTCTAGAACAGTCTTCTTCTATAGGAGACTTGCCATGGGCCTGATCCAGTAGTAAGTGATTTATGAATATGATAGCAATGATAGTGATGATGACAAAGAAAAGTAAAAATAAAAATAAAAATTACAGGAAAGAGGAAAAGAAGAGAAACAAGAATTGAAGAAACCAATTAACTAGAAGATGCAATACCTTATATTTCACATACTCTTTGGAGTCTCGCAATTCTATTAGGTAGTAATTATTTCCCCATTTTACAGATGAAAAAATGACGTTCAAAGAGATGAAGAGAATCTCCCAAGTTGTATCAGACATTTGTTGTTTCTGATACTCAGGATCAATTCCTCATTCCCCATCCCATTTCCCCCCCAATAAGGACAGTTCAATTTTCTACTGGTGAGCTACTCACAACCACTCTCACTGTAGGTGCTTAAGTTGGAGCTCCAGGAAAGAACATGCGACCCAGACTAATGCTGTCAAATCAAAGCATTCCCTTCCCCTCGTTTTGGTTACTGGCTCAGAGATGTATCTATGAGGCTTAGGACTTTTGCTCAAACTGGTGGCTTAAGAGAGTTCTGTGATTTTTTCTTTGGGTCCCCCCCCCACTCAACTTGAACCTGGGAGCATTCAGGACTGGAAGTTTCAGCCTCCATCATGTCATCAAGTGAAGTCTAAGAATGAAGTCAACAGGAAGTAGAAGAGAGTTGGAATATAGATAGAGACTGAGTCTCAGTGACATTCTTGAAATTTTGAGACTAATCACGCCCAAAAACTGCATTAACTTTGGAAATTTCAGTTCTATGAGGAATAAATTCTCCAAATATTTCTCTGTGTGTGTGTCTGTGTTATTCTTTAACTGGCCATAGAAAATATCCTGACTGATACCTAAAGACAATAAAGAGTTAGTGACAAAGAAGGGATTCAAACTATAATTCTCTGATTCCCATCACTTATGCTTATAAATAACATACTGTACAACTCTCCAACTTATAGGAGAATTTGTAATGCAAAGAATATGACTTAATAAGGGTAATTGTCCGAATTTTGATATAGCTTGCTATAGTACCAATTTTTTCTTCTGTGGAAAAACCAGGATATTAACATCGCCTATCTCAGTGGGTTGTTGTAACTACTCAAAGAGATAATGTGTGTAAAATGCCTTAGACAACTACTGACACGTGGTAAATACTCAATTTATGTTAGCAATAACTATTATTCAGAATTCTTATGGAGTCAAGTGTGAAGAACAACTGTAACTATTTTCATAATTTCTATCTTTTAGATGATAAGTCATTAGAGTATCATTTACCTGGGTCCTCACTTTTACCAGTTCTTGCCAAATTGAACAAAAGAGGAAGATAAGAAATGCTGAATTCAAATGTTTTATATCTTAACCTTTTGTGGGAAAGCTCTATCTGGACCATTCCCTTAAGGGAACATCTTTCAAAAACTCAGCTCACAACTTTGGTGTCTTGGTATATATAGGATCAAGAAAGCCACCAAGGGAAATGTTTTCAGGTGTTGATATAGTGGCTTGAGATTTGGATAACTTTTGCAACTTTGAGGATTTATTTGGATCACCATACACTACAGATGCATCGTTCCCTTCTGGTGGTCATGCTAAACGTCTGAAATCAAGGTGCATAAAAAAGGCAAGCAGAAATTGAGTTGTTTCAAAGATAGAGGCAACAACAGATAAATGCAAAACCAGAAAATCTGAAAAAAAAAAAAAAAAAGGAGCTGTTGGAGTGAGTCACACTTATGCCAAGCACACAGCATTAATCTGACTCTAGTTGTTCACAGGCAGAATCAAGGTGAAGAGTATGAACTACATGCTGCTAGTAACTCCCATTGGACAGAGACCACGACATGTCAAAAGGTCCATGTAAATTCAAAACTTTAAGCCCTAGAGGTGTATCAAGAAATACCCTGGTAATATTTTCCAAGTCTTTCCTTGCATATCGCTGACATTCTGCCAGGGGAAGTGAGTACAAAAAAGCTCTACTTAATATCTCCCAAAAGCCACAGGTGCAAGCTGATTTCTAGCACCAGCCTCTAGAGACAAGCAAACATTATATTACAACGGATGTCATTAGACATACAGAAGGTAGCATAAAATGCCTAATTTATTCACAAAGTGACATTTTATTTAGTGCAAATAGGCAATTTGGGCATTTACCGGAGGCACTTTCAGTAATAAAGGGGTGTTACTAAAATAGGTTGGAACACCTGACATTGTTGTCTTTATAACACAAGTTGCTGTTCTTTGGCTGTGGCAGAATTTAACCATAAAATATAAGATGTCTAGTGTTCAACAACCTTCCTAATGAACATATGCTCCTCCCTAGTTCAACACTACATGATACCTCCCCTAGCCATAAGCTTTGGAGGTCAAGTCACTGCTACACTTTTATTATTATGCATCAGTGTTTCCAGAGTGATTTTTGCATAGGAGTGTTTTTTGGAGATCTGCATTAATTTACTACTGCAGTCAAAGGTTAACTACTCTAGTGAATGCTGTGCTTAGTTAAACACAGGGTCACTGTGTACTTTTGCTGCTCTGACAATTTATATCTGTTTATGGTATCTGGCAATATGGCTTGATAGTGGGGTCATCCTTATACCTTAGGTATTTCATATATTCCCATCAGCCCTCTAAACATTCAATAACTGCTATATAATTCTGACCGTTTTTTCTCACCCCTTTATTCTTTTTATGCCTAAGCTCATTGCTGAGTGTACATAAAACATATTAAGAACCAAATGACATATGACAAGCAGCTGTCAAATGCACAATTCAACTAAATGTAACTGAATCTACTTCTTGTTAAGATTGTGAGGGAAGTTAAACCTGTTTTCTCTTCACTCTTTTTTCCAAACATGGGTCTAGTGTCCAACCTAGTCCCAAGATCCAGCATAAACTTCATGTCAGCTGCTTGAAAGAGAAGTGAATATATACTCACTCCTTGGATTTCTGGGGCCTGGCAGAGTTTCAGAAACCTAAGAGATGCCTAGGACATGTTTTTGGACTGAGTTAAGGAACAACTTTGTTGTTTATCCATTTCTGGTACCTTTTTATTTTAATAAATAGATCTTAAGGGTGTTGACATCTGTACATATTAAAAGACAATCTCTAATTGTGGATTTCAAATATTGATAAGGAGAGGCATTTTGAGGCAGGAGATTTTGGTGCATTCCTTTCAGTTACTTTTTGGACCAAAGCCTGCCAGTAAAGCTAGACGTGAATGATATGTAACTTAAAAATAAGATAAAACTAAAACCTTACCCCCTGTGACTATGTAAACTACTCACGTGGGATGCCTTCTTGCTGAGAAATAACAACTCTTCCAAAACAAAAACAAAAACAAAAACACTTCAAATGGTTGTAAAATATAAGCTTCATAATTGGGCCGCTGAGAGAAAAATCCACCAAGCATTTCGTTATTATGACTTCTGGTGTGCTGTTACAACTGCAGTAGATGGCTTTAGGGGCCACACATGGCTTATCCATGCGAGCTTTTCAGGACACACCACTGCCTCTAAATAGAGCACAATTATTGCTCTCATGCAGGTTTTCTGAACACCACCTATGAATGTAGAACACAACCATTCAAAGAAAGTTTGAGGCGCTTCCCCACCAGATTTGTGAGCTGCTTAGTATAATAGAGCCACCTGTCAAAGGTGAAGGCCTACTTTCCCATGAAAAGGTAGTCTACAAATGATGGCTGCCCAGGAGCTGTGTTCAGCATGCAGCCTGAGCACAAACGACCCGCCCAAGACACCGCCCCCTGTCATCTTCTTTCTCCTGAGTCAGCAGGGACCAGAATGCACAGGGATCCTATATGTGCCAATTATCAAAGAGCACAGATTTGTCGATGCTACTTCCTACCGGCTCACAAGAAAAGAGCTCTCAACAAGAGAGACAGGGAGAGGGATATTTTGAAGCCCTTTTTCCTAGAGGACTTCAGAACACAGCCCAGCACTGTGAATAAATTCTAAGGCACTACGGTACTAACAATGGCCTCCGTTGGGTAAACTTAGGACAGCAATCAGAAAAAGAAAATCCTGAACCCTACCTTCATCTATGATTAATATGAGTTACTGCTAGCTTATTGGCAGTGGCAAATAAAGATGACAATTACCTGTGAGAGGCTATAACTGTCAATTACACAACTCTTGCTGAACTGCTTTTAATTTTCCAAAAGCAGTATGACATTTTATCATTTCACACTGTTTTTGATGTTGTTTGGATATGTGTGGTTTATATGCCCATATCTTCCGAAGAAGCCACCAGTTTTATCAGCCAGGTGGTAATGTATGAGTTATCACAAGTGGAATTCTGAAATTATTCCATTGTTACATTGAAATCCTTGCACTTCAGGAAAAAATGACATCATTTGGGGAAGAGCAAAGGTTATAATACTGAACTTAATATTCAAATAAATATACAATGGGAAGCTGTCTTGGAACACATTCCTTCATTGAATCTTCCTTCCCACTCTTCAGAAAAATCTGCTGAAAACACTAGGAATCTGTAGCAATAAAACTCTTTCTATTGTGATAGCAGTCAATGCTGCACATAGACTATTATGTTATAATTTTATTGGACACAAAATCAAACATGATTAAATAGACTTTTAAGTTTTTTGTAATGATGATTAAGATTATGATTGCAGCCAATCTGAATGGTATCCACTAGAGACATGCAGTGAGATATCTTAGCACTCTTTAAAGGTATCCATTTTATTTATTCTTGGGTGAACGTGTAGGTATCAGCCAGTCCCTCTCCTCAAAACATTTCAATAGTTTTGAATTGCAGCAAAAGCAAGATGCCTCAAGAATTCCTATTATAATAAATGCTGCTAGAAATAGCAATGATTGGGGTCTATGTGTATGTGTGTCTGTGTGCGTATATGCATTCCCTGACTGAGTTATAAAACCATAATTCTTTGCAGTAATACTGAGTTTTTAGAACCTCAGTAATATATCCATTGCTAAGACAGCACACAATGGGAGTCTTATATGTGAGTAAAAAATGTTGAATAAAGATTAGCCTCGCTTTAAGCAGCATTACAAATATCTGATTCTGCATTTATTTTTCAATGGTTCATAGTTACTCTTTTATTCTGTACTCTGCATGAGACTTCTATTTGACCCTAGATTGCTCATTATTACAAGAAACACAACATAAAAGCCTCCCTTTCTGGATTCTAATATCTACCCGTAAAACCCTGGAGTTTCATAGAAATAGATACAGGTATTGATTTCTCTCCATAAAGATCATAGGGAATTCATGACTTCTTGGGCACTTTTAATTAGCATAAAACATGCTTTGTTGAGTGAAATACTGGGTTTCTGAATCTTTAAAGAGAAATTATTATAGCTATACTAGAAATATAATAATCCAGGGAGCCTAGGTGTAACTTTCTTCTTTTAAAAAAAATATGTTCCTAAACTCTTTATGCTGAAGTTAGGCTGCAAAATACTTTTCATTTTTTCCCATGGTATTGCATTTAGTTTTTCTGTACATTTAAAGCATGTCTACAATTGATTGAATGGTTCAAAGCAATACAATGTTATTATAAAGCTTTTGCAAGGCCGTGGTGATGTTTTGTTCTGCCCTTGTACATTACTTGTCACTGTGGAAAATGTACCAGTATAAACACTGAGATCTTAGCAGAATAGAGAGCTTGTTTCCAAATGTGTGCCTGGCACAAAGAAAGATTTCACACTGAATTTGAAACTGTAAGTCTCATTTTGATAAGGAGGTTCCCTATTCTATGGTAGCAAACAGACCAATCCAAGTCACTTATCACTCATGACCACTGGGTACTTATGAATACTATAAAGATATATGTCAAGGAAGAATCATCTTTGAGAAGTGGCTAAAAATTTCCCACTGATCCAATTAATTAAAGTAGACACATTGCCCTCAGACTTATAATCTTAACTTTATTAGCAATTACCGATATAGAACTTAAGTGACAGGCAGTCTTTGTTGAACAGCATGGTGTTTTCCAAGGACTCGACTGCAAGATTAATTGTGGTTGGTAATAACATTTGAAACACATTGCATGCAAAAAGTTCCCTTTTACTAGTATTTCAGGGCTTCACCTTACATCAGAGAGAGACAACTTTTTTGGAGCTCTGTATCTTTAGCATGCCTTTAATACTTCACAATGTCTCCAGTTTAACAAAGAAAAGGCCTTGGGCTCAGAGTTTTTTGGCAGATAACAGTATCTACCTCAAGTTTAATAATACTGGTTTGTTTTTGTTTCTGTTTAGGTTTTCTTGGTGGTGGGGGGAGATATACTTAAAGTTATCTTCTATGTACAACAGCTGATATATTTTAGGATAAAATTAAGGTTTTTTAACCTATTAAATTAAAAATATGAATATTTAAGAATATCTTGTAAACATTACAGAACAGGTGGTAAGTTATGTAATATGGTACCTTCTCAGAGGTTAGAGGCCATGGAACCCAGATATGTAAAGTCAATAAAATGGTACATTCAGAAAAAAAAAGAAAAAAGAAAAAAGAAAGAAAGTAGTACATTCATATATATGCTGTTTGGAGAAAACATGGTGCAAACAGTGTCACATATTTAAATGCCAAATGAATCAATTGTCTTCTCTATATTGTAAGGATTAATTTGGACAGAGATTGATTACCTTTGGTGAGCTTGCAGAGAGGCCAACTGAAGCTGATCCAGGAAGCTTTATATCATGAGGAAGGGAGAATAAGGTTTAGACATACAGGGGAAACCAAGCACAATAGCATAGCACTCTGCAAATTTAATATGCATTTAATGTAAATCTCCTGGGGATCTTAATATGCAGATTTTGATTTAGTAGGTCTGGGATGATGGAGATTTTGCATTCTAATAGGCTTGGGGAAGAGGCCCCTGCTTCTTGTCCAGAGTAGCAAAGAGTACAGAAAGTTTAACACTGAATTCCTGGTAATTTTTATTGGAAAACAGTTGAGGAGGGAAAAAAAAAAAGTGGATACAGTGCATTGGAGATAGGCCAGCAAAAGTGGAGTGATTTTGTAACTATGACCTGGATTTTGTGGACTCTATATTACATATAATTCAATGGAAGGGGTTACAACATTGTAATAGGAGGGTATATCCACTCCTAAATAAACAGACTGCTTAGACAGGAGGCAGAACAGGGGTAAACGTCATGAAGATATACATTCATATGGAAATCCCCAGACCTGAGGGCAGGAGCATATGGATTAGGACAAATGAAGAACACAGAAGTGCTATCTTTATGAGAGTACACTGGGACACATGGAGGAAATGTATAGTGTATTACTAGACACAGATTTTAAAATCAGTGCAGAGAAAAGGCAGAGTAGTGATGGGGATTTCAACTCTCCAGACATCTGCTGGAAGTCTCATTTGGTTAACAGCAGAATGTCTAACAGGTCCTTGACTTGCTTTGCTAACAGCTTCATTTCCCAGAGGAGAAAATTTCCTGGGGGAACTGCCATTCTGTACTGATTTTTGGCCAACCAGGAAGAATTAGCTGGCATTTCAACAGTGTTAAGTAATTTAGGAGTGAGATATCATATCATTTCAGAGTTCATGATAGGGTGGGAGAGAAAAGATAGTCACATACATTATAATTTATTCAATTGGATTCCAAACAATTTGGAGACACTTGACATGAGATCTTTGGAAGGAAAATTATATCAGCTCTTCAACTTCAGTTTGGGCTGTGTAATACCAAATGATCTAAAGGAGAATGAAAAGGAGGAGGTACTCAGGTATCATTACGAAAACCTAGGGAACATGTTAGTGGCCCAAGATAGACTTGCAGGGTGTAAGAGGTAGTCTCTATTACTGGAAATAATCTCTTTGTAGAGGAGATTGGATACAGCAATGAGATTGGATGACCTGAGCTTTGCCATCTCTGCTCTAGCATCATTGAACTAGCTTTGTACTTCCATCACACTACACTCTCTCTAACCTCTAGGGGCTCCTGAATGGTGTTATTTCTTTTGAGAATACCCTTACTTGTTGAATGGTTCATTTCAACTCATCATTTAGTGTCAGTTTAATCATAAGGTCAGTGTTCCAGGCAGCTTAGATTCCTCAAAATTTCCACATTATTAATTTTTTTCCACATTATTAATTTTTAAAAATTTTATATGTCACATCTTCTCCAGTGATTGTTGTGCTCAGGGATCTTGTCTATTTTGTTCCTGATGAATTCTTAGCATCTAACCAACACCTGCCATAGACTACTGGGTACTCAATAAGTGTTTGTTTTATGAATGAATAAGATTAAATATATATCATCCTAACCCCTGAGGATCAAAGCCTCTATCTTGTTAGCATTTCTGTCCTCTTGGATTTTAATACTGTTTCTCACACATAGAATATTCTCATTTTTATTTGTTGAATTGACTCATCCCATTCTTTCTGCCACCTTATACCCCCACTTCCCATTTCTACTTATTTCCTCAAAGGAAAATGCAGATGACAGATGAACATACCAGTTTACTCCTTGACTCCTCCTCCTTTCATCACAAATATTATTAAATAAAATATTAAAAAGAAAAAGTAAAAAGACATAACCATGGCCCAAAGATGAACGATTTGAAGACGAGGAATAGAGCAGAAACTCCAGGTGTTAACTAAAACTGACCTCTCCCAAAGTCTCCTGGGCTTTGAGTCTCAGAATAGATGAGGTAAAGAGTAGTATATGGTGAGATAGTGGGAGTTAGAATTGTCTCACACCTCTTACAGACTGAACTCTGGTTCATTTTTAAAAACGACAGACTGAAGCACCCCTTCTGTGCCTGGGAAACAAAATGTGATTGAGTGAGGCCTGCAGTTAAAGCTTGTATGAGGCTAAATTAAAAGGATAAGAACAGGCACAGTCTGTCTCTCTGTCAAACCTGGGCAGGCTGCTCATCGATTTGAGGACTGGATCTGAACCTCACAGGAAAGAATCCTGAGCCACAGCTATTAGACTATAAGGACTTGGTTTGGACTATGGGATTCAAGGGGGTTATTTGAGGGCTGAATTTTGTAGGGAGGTTTCCACTGAAGATGAAACTTAAAGCCAAAATTCTGAAACTGATTGGGCAAAGTAGCAACATCACAAAGTGATAATCAGGTGATTAATTCACTCTCATATAAATGGAAATGACCAAAGAGTCTACAAAAAAAGTGAATTTAAACTGAATATGTTTAGGATCTTTCAAGATAAGTGAAGAAATGACGCCCAAGATATGGAAAAGATTTTTTTTTTTTAAATTTCATGCACAAAGGAAATAAAAACAGGTGGGAATTTTAAAAAAAGAACCAACTAGTATTATTGAAATGATAAAAAAAAAAACTCACAGTCACTGATTTCAAACAAAGACAAAAATACCAATCTAGTGGGGTGTTGAAACAATAAGCAGGTGATTATACAACTGGGTGGTAAATGCAGTTATAGAGATATGTAGGTGGCAAGACAAATGACTTACACAGTTGACCCTAATTGGCCTGATCCTTGGCTGGAAAGGAGATCAGAAAAGTAGATGTGGTTGAACTGAGTCTTGAAGGAAGAATAGAAGATAACAGATAAAGAGACAATTTTCGCCAGAGAGAATAAGCAAGGCAAGAAACAGTGTATAGAGGAACTAAAAGCAGTTCAGTGTTATTGGAGCAAAAAGTATAAGTGAAGAGGGTGACAAATAGCACTGCAGAGAGGCCAAATTATGAAAGACCTTTGATGCTACATTTGAAAGCCCAGATTTTATCTTGTGGGAGACAGGGCAGTCATTGGAGGGTTTAAACGTAAAGTCCAACATGCTCTGATTTATTTTTGAGTTGGGTTGCTTTTAATGGCTAGGTGGAAGATAAATCAGAAGGGGCCAGTAAAATCAGGGTCAGGAAAATTAGATAGAAGGCTGTCTCTAATAGCCCAGTTTAGAAATGATGATGAGAAGAGTCTGTTCTTATTCACCTTTGCACTCCCAGCACTCAGCTCAGAACCTGGCACAAAGGAAGTGCTTAAATCACGTCAGAATAAGTGATTTTGTTCAGCTTGAAATCAAATAATTTCCAAGAATAATAAAGATGGAGTCTTCATTACTCCTAGATCCATAGCCAGGAGCAGCATATCTATAGATGGATCAGTAGAAATCCTGATCAACGTAAACCCTTTGCATGGGTTTCAGAAAGATAGCTGGATGATATCTTGTTCTAAATGATTCGTTTTAATCACATAGTCCTGCAGATAAACTGGCCATTGGCAAAAGCTTGAAATGATATTTGTCATGACAGAATCTGAGCTGTGTCCAGCATTTCTGTGTGATTAGACAAATCTCATGCCAAAGGATCAGAGGAGCATTCCATTCTCATTATAACACTAGTGTGAGGAAATTAGTGGGAGGAAAACTCATTTCATTTAGAGGGCAGTGAAAAAGCCCACAAAGAGATAAATATGTATAGTGATACAAACAGTCTTGTATAGCACACGTTCCTGTCTTTGGAATTACATAGCCTTCTTTACTGCACCTAACCGTTGGCACACAGCAAATGTAAAATATTAGCAATAAAAACTGCATTCCACATATGCTTAATGTCTATTAATAAGGCTATGACTCTTAAATTCCCTTAAGCTTCTTTCCATTAGAAGCAGTAAATTAAATATATATATTTAAACAAATTAAATGCTGCTAACAGCTTTTCTAATTTGTAAACACTTGCATAAACATGAGCTTTATCAAATGCTTAACTAATCTGAAATGCCAACTTAAAAAGTGAAGTAATGAACAATAAGCATATTACCACCTTAGGATGTTATTCCATCTGGGTGCTTTTTACAAGAAATTTAAAGATATGCTTTCCATATAAACTAGCTAAAGTTGTAAGAAATCAATCAGCTCTCAGGAATTAAAAATAGTTTGGAGTTGACCAAGGTTGGTTAGCTTTCTGAATAAACTACTTAATGAAAAAGAAAATCGCATAGGCTTTTAATAAGCAAGTAGCTTTTCAGTCAATAAAAGTGAGGTCTAGATTTTATGATTTGAGTTTTCATCTATGGCAATAAACCATTTTGCTATAATTTAAGTAGCAAACATAATTAATTTGCATGACTCTAAATATAATTTTGTAAACTTACGGTTCATATTAGTCCTTGTTTTTAATCTATTAGCAAATACTTCATTTTAACATTATTCTGTAATTATCGCTTTTCAGAAAACTTTGATATAGATATTACGTATGATACATAAAAGGTGAGAGGTGCTGTTTTTGACAAATTGAGTTCCTTCATTTTCTGTCATTGAGCACAGATTGGGCACTCAAAAAACACTCAAAACATCTACTATGCAAATGAAAAAACTATATAGATATGAGAGTTACCAGAAAAAGGGGAACTTCTCCTGTGTAACGTTTTTTGTTACAGAGGAGTTGTAAATAATGTTGAAATAGTCCATATATCTATGAGAACCTTCAATTTTATTACCCAAGTCATGAAGAAATCCCTAAAATAATATTAGCCACAGGATCATACAAGTTTAAACCCCGAAGGGACCTGAGAAATATCTGCTCTAATCCACCCATCTTACAGATTGTGAAACTGAGCTCCAGAGAAAGGAAGCAAACTACTCAAAGATACAATGACTAATGATAAAGGTAGACATGAGACCTCTTGTGTCCCCAAACCTGCCCTTGCTAAACCATCCATTGCTCTCTCCTAACATACTGTGGGCTACAATGCCCTACCAGTCCTTGAAACATGCTTCTATCCTGAACACAGATAACCATCCTCCTGGGGCAGTCTTTTGGCATTTATGCTCTTTCCTAATAGTGGTACAATATAGACCAATCTTCCTAGCCCACTGATGAGAATGCTATGTGGGACAGAATCAGAAGCCTCAGTGAAATCGAGGTAGATTGCATCTATTACTTCCCCCTTTATCTCATTGCCTGCCACTCTATCATAGAAAAAAATTAAGTTGGTCTGGCATGATTCACTCTTCAAAAAACCTTGTTTGCCTCTCAGAACTGTGTTCCTCTCTAGGGGCTCAAAATATGATTTTTGGGGGGAAGGTAATTTCTTTTAGTATCTTCTTGATTGTTACCACTAAGCTGACCAATCTGTAATTAGCTGGGTGCTTACCTTTCCAAACACCTGTTTTTTAAGGTAAAGTCTAAATGTACTCTTTTTTTTGAAACCTTTCTTTACCTTTTAAAGACTCTAGCAATTAATAGTAGGATATTCTGCAAAATTAGGTATCAGTCTCTGAGCATGTAATTCATGTCATCTGACCCTACTGATTTTAAACATGCAATGATTTGTCAAGTATCTTCAAATGTTCTCTGTCTTTTTATCCTTTGGCTTCTTCCTTTTTCTTTCATTTTGACTTTCTTGGCAGCACTTTTCTGATTATCTGTCTCAAGAAAAAAATTCCTTAAAGACAGACATAAAAATCCAAAACAAAACAATGAAATTTCTGTGGTTTTTGTTTCAATTTTTCCCCCTCATTTGTCTACCATCAAACTTATCTCCTCTCCTATTAGCACCTGATATTTTGCCTGATTCTGTTTTGCTTTTATAGAATTGAAGAATCCTTCTCCAGTATCTCTTCTTCTTCTTCTTTTTTTTAAATTTACTGTCATGCATGGAGAGTCTTACCTCCCATTACTGAAGAACTAACAGTCTCAGCATGCTCCTTGTTCTCCCAGGATAGCATTGGGTTGCGATTCTGACCATTTGGCTTTATAGGAACAGAGATAAAGCCAAGACTAATTAACTCACTCATTTATTCATTCAGCAAGAACCACAGAGCACTTACTGGTATGTGCCAGACACTGCTATGGGTGCGGGGGATGTGACTGTGAAATGGACAAGGCTGCTGCTCTCATGGAGTTTACTTTCTACTGGAACACACAGGCAAATACAGTAATAAATAATGTGTAAGTACACTTAGTATAATCCTTATGAAATAATTAAGACAGAGTAATAGGAGTGGATGGAGGTGGGGTGTGTGTGATCAAATATATTTGAGCAGATATATAAATGCTAAGAAGGAGCTAGCTATTTGAAAAGAAAAGAAAGACCTAACCGCTGACATTTAGAACCTAGCCTGACACTTAGAGCTAGACCATGTTATTCTCTCCTTAGACATACAATTCTCACAGAATACTAACCTCAAAACAGGTTAACTCTGAAACCATGATAAAGACAAAACAAAGCCATTTCATAATTTTGCTAAGCACAGACAAAAACAAGGTCACTGTACCATTCACAAAATGCCAAATGCCCCCTCTCTTGGCTAAAATGACTGCTACTTCTATACCAATTGCAGATTTATCCTTCTGCTAGTCTCCCATCCTCTAGGTAAGATTGATTGAGATATCCAATCTTAGAACTGACCCCACTTTCTGACACTAATCTAGAGCAAATCCTTACATTTTTTTTAAAGATTTTATTTACTTATTTGACAGAGAGAGAGAGAGAGAGAGAGAGAGATCACAAGTAGGTAGAGAGGCAGGCAGAAAGAGAGGGGGAAGCAGGCTCCCTGATGCTCCCTGAGCCGAGAGCCCAATGCAGGGCTCAATCCCAGGACCCTGAGATCATAGCCTGAGCTGAAGGAAGAGGTTTTAACCAACTGAGCCACACAGGTGCCCCTAAATCCTTACGTCTTTAGATTCTCCTTAAATCACTGAACCAAGACTCAAATCCTACACAGGGTTCCCCCACTATCCAAAAGTAAAGTGTTCCTGTGAAAACGCTGGTAAGGCAAAATGGCATGAAGTGAAGAAACAATTACCATTAAATTGTATGGAAAAAATTCTGAGTGTTCCTAGACTCAAAAAAACAACCTGTCTTAGGATTTCCTGAGACCTTAGGACACATCTTGCTAACAGATGCAAAAATTAATCAAGGAAATCACATATGCTCACAGACACAGTTCAAAGCTATGGTGGCTTGATGCTGAGAAGCAAGGTGTGGTTCCTGGGGAAGGAGCTTGACAGAGCCCCTCTCACTGCTCAGGGTGCGAGCTGTCTCTAAACCAGCTCATGCAAAACAAACACTGGACGTTCTTTATGCATTTCCCCTTTTTGTGTAAAAGTGCAAATGCTCTTGGGATTTCATTTGGGTACCAAAACCAGGTACTGATGTAGGTCTTTTATAAAAGCAAAGTAGCATAACATAAACTTTAAAAACAGGGAGATATGAGCAGCCTTGGTGGCTCAGTCTGTTAAGCATCTGCCTTTGGCTCAGGTCAGAATCCCAGGGTCCTGGGATCGAGCCCCGCATGGGGCTCCCTGCTCAAGATGGAGTCTGCTTGACCCTCTGTCCCTCTTTCTGCACCTTCCCCTCTCACTTCCTCTCCTCCACCCCTGCTCCTGCTCTCTCTAAAATAAATAAATAAAATCTTAAAAACAAATGGGAGATACTTATGACTGGTTCTCTTTAACACCCTCTTATTAAGGCAGGCATTTATCTTGTTTGAATTCTTTGTATAGCATTTAAAGAGATTTCATTGCAGTTTACTTCAGTAATAACCACATATAAAAGAACAAGACCAACTTTTAGTCTTATTTTTTAATAAAATCTGTTCTGCATAGATTTTAAGCCCTCCAGGCACCCTAGATTTCTACAGTTGTTTTCTTATTTATACTCAGTGGAGAATCTCAAAAGCCAGTGAGGTTTCTGGAAACTGCTGTGAGAAGTTAGTCTTGTGTTTCTTAATTTTTGTACACATGCCCATAGGCCTAGGGGCAATGAGTTCATTTAAACAAATAAAAATAATACATAAATAACCACATTGTCCCCTAATTCATCTCTATGATTAGTCCTATGGAACGACAATGCAGTTTTGTAATTCTACATGTGTGCTGTTAGAAAAGTATGAAATTCCATTTACTATCTAGAGTATTTATAATATTTAAGCACAGAGGTATAAAATAAATCATATTTATTCATTTGGAGGGTGATTCTAATTATCCTTGAGCTCCCTTGTTTTTTGTCATTTCTTGTATCATTGGGATTATTTTGTTATTAGGCAAGGAAATTCACCCTAGCTAAAAATTAAGGAAAAACAGAATTCAATGGAAAGAAATGGAAGCTCACAGAAATAAATGAAGAATAAAGAATAAGGCAAGGAAACCAATAAACAACAGGGGGCAGTAGCTCCAGACAATCTTTGTCTGGAGGACAAAGGGACAAAGGGAACTCTATAGTAGTCTCAGGTAGACTACTATAGAGGAACTCTATAGTAGTCTCAGGTTCCACTACCAAAATTAATATGCTCCAACTTTCTCTGTCTTTGATCATTTTTCTTAGTATAAATTTGTAGAATAAAGCACAATTGGCTTTGCCTCAGTTACATGACAGCTCTTCGACTAGGGAGGACAGGACATCTTGATTAAAGTCCCCATGAGGCTTTATTCAGTGGAAAAGATTTAATTATTGTGGTAGGTAGAATAATGGTCCTCCAAAGATTCCCATGCCCTAATCCCAGGAACCTCGAGTGTGTGAGGTTACATGGCAAAGAGCAATTAAGATTGCAGATGGAATTAAGTTTGCTAATCGCTGACCTTAATATGGGGAGATTATCCTGAATTATCTCCATGGGCCAAATGTAATCAGAAGGGTCCTTAAAACTGGAAGAAGGAGGCAGAGGAGAGAGCCTGTCAGAGGAAGATGTGCCCATGAAAGAAAGACACAGAGAAATGAAATGCTGCTGTCTTTAAAGATGGAAGAAAGAGGCAGGGACCTCGGAATAGGGGTGGCTCCCAGAAGCTAGACAGGGCAAAGAGATCATCCTCCTAAAGCCTCCAGAAAGGAAAGCAGCCTTTGTCAACACCTGGGTTTTAACTCATAGAGACTATTTGGACTTCTGACCTCTAGAAGATAATACATTTCCAGTGCGTAAGCCACAATTTGTTAATGCAGTAATAGCAGATTAATATAATTACTAGCAGAAAAAAGATCATTAAAAATTATAGTGTTTGATGGTTAAAATACAAAAATCAATATCAAACCCAAATCTCTCTCCCTCTCTCTCTCCATATATATACATACATATGTATATATATATATATGCAATCATATGTATATGTGAGCATTTGTTCCACCAAAAAATAAATTCTGATTTTATATTGTGCTTTTTATGTTCCCACTATTGTTCTATTCAGAAGCCAAAAAGATGGTCCAAGAAATGTGCCACTGTCTAGGATTAATATAAAAAGTCAATCACAATAGTGGAGAATAACCCATTATTCCAAAGAAAATGACTCAATAGAAAGATATTGTCTGAATTATTTCACAAAATCCCTCAATTCTTCAGATTCTCTCTGAAACAAACCATTCAAAATTTTACTTAACACAGAGTAAGCCTAGGTGACATAAAAACTGGCTTGTATGGAAACATCTTACTTCATTTTCTGTTGTTGAATTAAAACCATTCTGTAATCTACAATATTTCTCTGATGGCCCAGAGCATGGAAAATAGATAAGGTCTAAGAAATTCTGTGTGTGATAGTTACTTTTATATGCTAACTTGATTGGGCCACAAGGTGCTCAAATGTTTGGTCAAATATTACTTTGGGTGTTTCTGTTGGTTGTTTTTGAATAAGTTGAACATTTAAATCAGTAGACTGAGTAAAACAGATTGTGTCCCCCGCCCCCGCAATATGGGTGGGCCACATTCAATCAGTTGACGGTCTGGATAGAACAAATAGACTTTCCCAGGAGTAAGGAAGAATTCCTCTCGCCTAATTGTTTTCAATCTGTAATATCAGTTTTATCCTGCCCTGGACTTAAATTGAAACATCATCTCTTTCTGAATCTCAAGCCTGCCAGTCTTTAGACTAGTACTCAAACTATTGGCTCTCCTGGTTCTCAGGCCTTTAGACTTGGACTGGAAGTGCACCATCAGCATCTTTGGCTCTCCAGCTTGCTGGCTACAGATGTGGTGACTTATCAGCCTCCATAATTCTGGTGCAAGTCAATTCCTTATAATAAATCTCTTCCTCTCTATCTTCTTCCCTCCCTCATTCTCTCCCTCTCCCTCCCATCCCGTCTCTCTGTCTCTCTTCTGTTTCTCTGGAGAACCTTCATCAATAACACATTGTATAAGAAAAATATCTTTTTTTGATCAGTGGAAATTCTGTTACTATTAGACATATTTACTTAAAGAGAAAGAGAAAAAGAAAAGAGAACTATTGCCCCTCTTATCCAGGATTATACAAGTAATATATGCTTACTGTAAAAACAAAATCCAGAAAAGCCTAAAAATTGCCCATCACATCAAATATAACTACTATTTACATATGTATATGTGTATTTATGTGTGTGTGCATTTATACTATTTTATACCCTACCTTCACTGTTAACAATGTATTTCAAGTAGCCTTCATTTCAATAAACATAATTGTATATCACTTCCATTCACTACATATAAATTTCCTATTGTTCAACATTTAAGATGTTTCTAATCTTTTATAAAATAGGTGATGTTAAAAGAGACATCAAGACAAGTACTTGGGAGCAGAATTTCTGGGTAAAAATACGGCTGAAAAATACCAAATCCTACTATTCCGGGGCCATTAGCATGTCATCGCTAAGTGATGTTGAAACAAGCTCCTAATTTTTGGTGCTGCCTTCTTGGAAGGCAAAAGAAACTATAGGTCACAAAGGGGGCAGGGCGTCCAGGATTATTGCTCTTTGTCTTAGAAAAAAAAAAAAAAAGTCAGGAGACCTTTCAGGAAATGGAGGGAAAGATATAAAAACCAGCTCCACTAATGCCAGCAACTGGTTGCAGGGTACAGTTGCCAGTCATTTAAAGGTGACCAGATTGTCTCCTGTTTGCTGCTGAGGAGACAGTCTGGGTGCATTTTGGCTTTTGCACCAGCCAATTCTGAATCACTCTTCCTGGCTCACGCTGCTTCTCTCTTTGTCCAGTCCCCTTCATACATCATACATCATGTGTTGGAACAAAATGCTAGCCAGTTTCTAGGAGGAGAGAGACATTTAAAATCAAATCACTAATTTTTCTGTCACTTGTCATTAATTTTCAAGTGTTGAAAATGCTTCAATGAAAATATATCTTTTGAGTCAGTAAAGTTCATTTAATGGATTAAGAATCTATGTTTTGTTTGTATATATTAAAAAGATAGATGATGATAGACGATAGAAAGATAGATAGATAGATAGATAGATAGATAGATAGATAGATAAAGGTATCTTTATACAAGAGTGATTATTTTTTAGTTTTTCCTAATAGGGAAAGCCAAAGACATTTAATCTATATTCTCTATTTTTCACATGAATAAATTTGCCAATCTCTAGCAAGTGCCAAATGCAAATTTATTATAATTTTAAATTGGCTCTATAATGGGCTCAGTGACAAAACATATGATTTAATATTCTTCATTATGGTATTGTTTATGTTCTATTAGAAAGTTCCTTTATTACTATTTAACCACATTAAATTTCCCTGAGGAGTCTGATTATCCATTAATGCTTTAAATAGATGTGTCGCCCTGGATTGACTAAAGAACTAAGCTTAATCTTTGATAGAGACCAGATGATGTCTTAGGAGAAGGAAGGGGGGATATATCTGCTCCATGTAATAAAACATCCTAGAATGGGAGGTAAGGAGTGAGGCATGCAGATACTAAGTCAGGATTCTGCCTTGACTTAACTCAAAAGTATATTATACTTTCATATTACATAGTTAAATCATTATTAAGATTTTCTTCTTAACTAGCCTATAGGGAGGTGATATGCTTATATACTTCAGTATTTTTATGTTCATCAACAACAGTACTCATCTAGAGGAAAGGAAGACCTCTTGTCAAGTCATGTTAAACTTTGTTTTCATTACTAAAGAAGCTAAGCTCCTGACACAAAATGCAGCAAAGTCCTGAAGATTTATGGTGAAAAATTATAGAGACACTATATAAAGTCACTATAGAGGTTGGAGTGGGAATTTATTTAGATTTTGAGATATGTTATTTGGCATAGCTTAAAAAATAAAAGCAAAGGAAATATACTCTTTTAAATCATTCATTTCTGGAACTAAACATTCAATAATTCCTTCTAAGTAGAATACATTCCCTTTGCTTTATCCTTTTTATTTCATTGTTTTTCCACATAATTCATAGTATTTTTACCAGTCTAGAAGCTGCATCAGAAATCTAAGCCCTTGAAAATCCCGCCAATAAATCATTACAGATTCCTTATTCATTCTCCAGTTACACGTGAGGAACAAATAGCATTTACATAAACATCACCATTTAGGCATTCATTCAACAGATATTCACCAGGGACCTGGAAGGCATGGAGCCCTTGTGAGACAATAAATATATACCATTTCTTATAGGAGAAATTGCATACAGCATAATAGGCTATCTCTTTCTTCAGTCTTATTTCCTATCTTTTCTCCATTATTCCCTGGCTCTAGCCCCACAGGCCTTCCAGTTCCTCTAATCCACTCTCCAGTTCCTCCTATCCACCGTCTTGCCAACGACCCTTGATACCTCTGTTTTCTTTGTGTGAGTTATTCTTACTAACCTCCTCAAACAGGTAACTCTTAATCAGATAACTCCTTTTCCGCCTTTTCTTCAAATAAGCTCTCTTTGCTCTTCAAGCTTAGATTCTTTTTGTTGTACGTTCTTCTGCAAATTAAATCATGTAAATTATGTAAACGTGAGTGATCATTTCATTGACATCTACTTTGTATATTTCCCTCTCAACACATAAGCTTCAGGAAGGAATGACTGTGCCTTTCTTCTGTAACTATTTTATCCCTGGGACCATGCATATTGCCTAGAAAATGAAAAACATGCTAGAAAGAATACTCAGAGAACAGTCAATGAATGAAAAATGTAAGCAATTGCTTCAGTGTACAACATGACTAGGAAAGCAAGACTTGTACACACATACCAAAAAAAGAAAAGAAAAAAGAAGAAGAAAAGCAAAATAACAATCCGAGTGAATGTGAGATGGTGATGAGTGATGTGAATATTATAGGCTAATAGTATTTCAGAAGGCAGGGTGCTATGGGCCAAGTGCAAAAAACTGGTGGGGTTAGAATTGAATCTTATTAGATGTGGAGGATTTGGTAAGTAGTAAAGAAAAAATAATTCCGGATTCTTCCTAGTGTGTTACAACACTTGACTCCGTCATTTGGAAGAAAGCTTTGAAGACAGACACAGGAAGCCAGAAGATCAGTTGAGGATGACTAACAGTAGGATTGGAAGGAGCAGTAGATAAGAGCTTGGACCAGGTTATTAAGTGGTCTGAATAGAGAAGCTAAAGGAGTGATTACTTGGAGAAATTTCACTGGCAGAAGTGGGGGCAGCGAAGACACACATGCACAAACTAACAGAGTAGATTTTATGACAGATAGATTTAGAGGGCAAATGAAAGAAAAAGTCAAAGATGACTCCAAGATTTCACTTTAATGTGATTGTTATTTTTCATTAAAGACATTGGGGTAAATCTATCTATAAATGCTATATATTAAGCATTAACTATGAAGAAATGGGGACAATTTCTTATAGGCATTATTTTCTTTTGGTCTCACAATATAGAGGAGGCATTATTTTTCCCTAGAGAGATAAAGGCACTTGCCCAGAGTCATAGCATAAAGTAACGGGCAGAATCACGACTTGCACCCAGTTTCTCCACCTCAAAAGCCCTAGAAAGAGTGACTGTAAACTGCCTCACTTTGCACTTCCTGTTTTAAAGGTAGGCTTTCTGTGTGATACAGTATTAACTTCAAATTAATCTAATGTTATCTTCATGCTAGAAAAAATAATAATGGGGCATGTTTCAACTGGAACAAAATGGTGAAGAAGGTAAAGTTTGCTTAGGCTTTACTTGTACAACTCCCTCAACTCTCACTCAGTACTGTCTCTGGCTCACTCTGGCAGCTCCCTCAAGCACCTTGGACTGGGTTCTGCCCTAACTTAATTCAGATTAAAGTGCTAATGTTTGTTAATCAGCTTGTTAATGTAACCCAAACCTGCATTTTAATGTTAAACTTAATATTTTTATCTAACAAGTTTCAACATTTGCAGGCACTGGGACCTCTACATTAAAAACATAAAAATATGCACTGCTTTGGTTAATAAAAGGGTAATGGCTAGTGTCTTCAACCCCATCTGCTGAAAAAAAACTTAATAAGGCCATGGGAAAATAATTCTAGTTTTCTGAGTAATCCATCTTAAAATCTTCTATTGAGACCCAAGGTCTCAATAATTAACAGCTTAGTTTTAGACACAGGTAAGTAGGGATAAATAGACGGATGCTTAGGAGAACTCCTAGACTCCTTTAAAAAAATCAAACCATATAGACAACCACTTACTCCTCCCAGACATGAAGATAAAGTTATCTCTGGCTTGAATGAGTCCAAAGTATTGGTCCTCAGATAGTTTAATCAAGAATTCATTAGAAACAAGTTATTTGCTTGGTCTCAGATCTAGGGTAGCCTTGAATAGCCTCCTTGAATTTGGATGATCAAAGGACAAAATAGAGATTGATGACCCCTCCTCGGAAACAGTTGGCTTAATCGCAGTGTGGTTGTGTCTCCTGGTGCCACCTGGACTTGAAGTGTCCCATGCTGAGCACCAGTGAAAAATGGCCTTTTCATTTGGCTCAGGATTCTCTCCCGATCCTTAATGTCTTCCATAATTAAGGAGTAACTACCAAGGCGTGGGGCATTTCTAAGGGATTAATGGCCAGCTGGGAGAGTTGATGGCCCAGAGCCGAGTGGGGACTCATTAACCTCAGCTGGTCATTAATTCCTTAGGAGCTGCCTGAGGGTGGAGATGGGGGAGGATGTGTTGGGGGTGGGAGTGGTGTACAACTCATTTTGATTGCATTTCCAGGAAAAGTAAAAAGTTAACTTTTAAATATTCAGAGGCACAGTACATCTCCCTTGGCAATACAGAATTCTGTCTCTAGCATTTCAACTGCTTGGTACTGTCAGGTTTCCCACCTTGTAGAGTCTTTTTTCTGTGGGTGCTAATGTTAGAGAGAGCAGAGATAAATGAGACAGGCTCTGAAGTGGCAACTGAGGTGAAAAGCTTGGAATATGCTAAATGATGAAGTTAAAAGGGTTATATTTCAGACCAACTGAGCCTCACCCTTTCTGAATCACAGCCCTAATACAGGCAATTAGGGCAACACTAGTATATTTAATCTTCTCACAGTCCTCTCTCCCTCCCATATTCCCTCCCTTTCTTCAGAATATTCACAAGAAAGTGGAAGATGTTTGAATATACTATGTGCTTCTGAGGAAATAGGCCCTCTTTTATGCAGCTAGTAAGGAGTGTAAATATTGGAACAACCAATTAGAAAAGCAATTGGATATAGCTATTGAAATTTGAAACCTGCATGTCTTATGATCCAGAATTTCACTCCTCTATATCATTCCTAGAAAAAAACTTTGCATAAATGGAGGAGGGTCTCACGGACAAGCATGCATTGGGCAAGGATACTCTAACTTTGTTTAGATAGTAAAAGACTGCGATCAGCCTAAGTATTCATCAGTAAGACAATGGCAAGTTTATAGCATATCCAAATTACAGAAGGCCAGACAGCAGCTAAGAGAATGAAGTAAAAACTATACATATGCAAAGTTTCTTAAATCACTTAGAATAGGAAAAAATATGCAAATGATAAAGATGTATATTCTATGATACAATTTATGTGAAAATAACAAAAAATACTATATATTTTCTATGGATACATAGATTCATGTAAATAACTAGAAGATGGTCTAGGAAAAATACAACATACACATTCATACACACACACACACACACACACACACACATATCCCACTATAAAAATGTAATTACCCTCTAGAGAATGAAGTTATGGGGATGTCAACTTTATCTTTAAGTTTTTTTTTTTTTTTTTGGAACCAGATGATATTCTCATTTAGTGCTTGATTATTTAAAAATCAGAAATTTTTAAAAAGCAATATAATTGCTATAAGTTGGAGGTAGATATTGTTAAAAGGAAGAAGTCAGGTTTTGTAAGACTTTTAAGTATTTTGGTTATGGTATGGTAGGTTAAGGGCCATCATTTTGGGACTGACTGCATAGAAAGAAATATGGGGAATAGAAGATCATATTCCCCTACCACCAAGTTAGGAGTACCTGAAGCTGTTTGTTTGGGATCAAGAAATAAAAAATCCTACATTCAGATATTGCCTGCCATGATGTTACAAAGCCACAAAGCATCTTATTAACCCACTAGCAGGAATTCGTTTGAGAGGAATTAATGGTTAATGGTTCCCTGAGTATGTGGCAATAGGAGCAGAAACAGGATGATGCTCCAGATGATTCAGAGAAGACTTCAGAACTTTGGTTCTTGGAGGTGCATATGAACATTAACAGTCGATATTTGTTCTGTAACAATGTCTATCTCCAGGAATTAGATATGCTTTCAAAATACATTCAGGATGGTTTGAGAACATGTACATAAGAACTCCAAAGTTCACAAAATTAAAATGAGTTGGTGCATGGTCCCAGTTCTGCAATTTATTATATAACCTTGTGAAAACTACTTAAATTTTTTGAACATCATTTCCTCATCTAGAAAATTAGGAGACATATAATAGTATTTGCTTCATAGACTGGTGTTGAGACTAAATTATATTTTTAATTAATTTAATTTAATTATTTAAATTAATGAAATAATTCATGTAAAAGAGCTCATAATAAGCACTCAACAGATGCTATTATTATTATTGTTACTATTACTATTACAAATATTATAATTATTACAACGAGTTATCATTGAAAGGAGACTGAGAATCAGAATTGGCTTCAAATAGTGTCTATGCCATCAATTGAAAATGTGACCCATGTAAACTAAGTTAGTTTCTGAGATCAAATTTCATTATTTGCTAAATGAGTTTAAAAGTAAATTGAGACAATGCATGTGAAAATTAGAAAAAATTAGTATAAGTTTTATTTCTTCTTCTTCCTCTCCTTTTTCTTCTTCTCTTTCTCCTTATTCTTCTGCTTCTCCTTCTTCCTCTTCTCTTTCTTCTCCTTCTTTTCCTTCCTCTTCTTCCTCTTTGTCTTCGTCTTGGTCTTTGTCTTCTTTGACTTCTTCTTCATCTTCTTTGTCTTCTTCTCCTTTATTTCCATCCAGTAAATATGGATTTAAATTATATGTAATGGTGTTAGAGGCAGAGTGATATGGTATTAATTGTCAATAACTTCTCTTACCATTGATGTCAAACTGCTTTTCTTATTCTAAGTTCAACTCCACAATTTTCATCAGTGGCCAAGAAAATAAGTTGATATCTTTACTTTTGTGCCTAGCTAACGTGATAACTACATCCATGGTTACTTTCTCAATGATACAATATTCTCCAATTCCTACATAGGAAGCATGGATTACATAAACAGTCAGTCTAATAAAATGTGATCCCTGATATTACTGTTCTAGTTGCACTTTCATGCAATGGTATGACAGATACTCCAGGCAATGAGAACATCTTTTGAAATACCTGTTTAAGTTTCCCATGAAATGCTGGCCATTGTTTTGCATTAAGAGCATTAGATTCAAATTTATAATTTGATCTATTGGATTTATTTACAATTTGATTAATTTACAATAGACGGCATAGGAGCAATAGATAAATGTATAAAGAAAATGTGGTATTTATTTATACAATGAAATATTACTCAGCCAAAACAAATAACGGAATCTTGTCATTTGTGATAACATGAACGGACCTAGAGGGCATTATGTGAAATGAAACAAGTCAGAAAGAGAAAGACAAATATTGGATGATCTCACTTACATGGAATCTAAAAACAAAACAGAAACAGAGAACAGATTTCTGGTTGCCAGAGGTAAAGAGTGGGAGATGAGGGAAACAGATGAAGGTGGTCAAAAGGTACAAACTTGCAGTAATCAGTTTTGGGGATGAAATGTATTATATAGTGAGTATAGTTAACAATATTGTATTGTATATTTGAAAGTTGTGAAGAGAATAGATCTTAAAGGTCTCATCACAAGAAAAAAAAACGTGAGGTGATTAAATTTATTGTGGTAATTATTTCACAATATATAAATATATCAAATAATTACATCGTATATCTCAAACCAATATAATGTTATATGCTAATTATATCTCAATAAAGCTGAAAAACAAAACACATTAGATTCAAAGGTACCCTTCCAACCTAGGGCAATACAGATGAGCTGAGGGGACTCCATAAAGAAGGCATAGTTCATGCTACAAGTCTACCTTTCTGTCCTATACACCACATTTTGATATATCCTCTTCACCCTGGATGTCTTAATTTCTTAGTAGTTAAAGACTATCACTCCAGGCTGTCAATCCCATTTTTCTTGCTCTTTCCTGCTCTTCTTAGCTGCGTTTTATTTATTTATTTGTTTGTTTGTTTGTTTATTTATTTTCTGGAAAAGGGAAATAAATCATACTTGTAGTCCTAATAAAATTATGAATAGCATATTTGACACAGCAGTAAATAACAATGAATTACATAATGAAAAATGCTCCCTTTCCTGATTTTCTTTCAACATCAAAGTGAACATTTCATGTCTTGCTAGAATGTCTTTAATATCCTCCTAACATTTACTCATCTCCCTTTTTTCACTAAGAAAACCCCAGACACAGACCTTTCTGCAGGTTAGCAGTATCTAACCCGAATTTAATGGGCTTGTCTTGTTGTAGATGTCTTTATTTATTTTTGGTTACTCTCTATTCATGAGAGGTTGTAGTGTTTTAACTTTGTGGGACTTATATAATGATCCCCTTTAAAATAAATTTAATTTATTTTTGAAGAGAAGGTATTAAAAGAAAAATATTATAGAAATAGTATGTGGATTACTGAAGCTTAATCACTGTATCTCCATCTCCTTAATGCTATAATGATTTCATTTATCTGAGGCAACTGAATGTATTGCCTTCTTTCCTAGAATGGCAGTGATTTCAGTAAGGTCTTTAATCGGACTGCAGACTGTCAGCAGTCACTTTTGTAACTCAGGACCTTAGCTCAATGCCTATGCTTGGGAAGTTGTCAGATGCATTGTGATTAAGTGAATGACTAAAAACAAGAATAAAAAGAAAATCATAGAACATAACAAGAAAGGCAGGATGATTGACTGCCCATGTATATGGAAGATTAGGGTGGTGGGTTAGAGGGTGGGAGGGATTAGGACCAGCTGTAGGTATCTCTACCCAAGGAGTTAACTCAAGAACAATGATCTCGAAGGAGGGTCCATGGACTAGCACCATCTGTATCAACTTTTATGTGTTAGAAATGCAAACTGTTAGACTTACTGAAATAGAAATTCTGGGATCAGGACTTCAAAGTCCTTTTCTTTTTTCATTCTTTCTTTCCTTTTCTTTTCTTTTCTTTTCTTTTCTTTTCTTTTCTTTTCTTTTCTTTTCTTTTCTTTTCTTTTCTTTTCTTTTCTTTTCTTTTTTCTTTTCTAAGAGCCCTCTAGGTGATTTTGATGCATGCTGAATTTTGAAGGGTGTTGCCACACAGGCAATTAGACATAGCCAAAGTTGTGAATCCTTTAAAAGGATGAGAGTCATCCTAAATCTGATGGAATTTGGGGACTATGAGGATTAAGTACTTCTAGTAAAAAAACAGAAGTGAGTTTAAAAGAGGTTGAGAAACACTTCTTTTTGTCCATGTATGTGATACCTGAAGATAAAAATAACATATTTTCATTTTCACTGTTTCTAATAAATGTCCAACTCCTTTTCTGAGGTACAGGAAAATAGGCACATTGAGTCTTCCTGGATTTTAGGTTCTAATGCATGGTTTCTAAATTAGCAAACCTAAACTAAAGATCAAAGCTGCTAAAAGTGTCAATACCCAGTTAAAGAGACTGCTGCCTGAAATACCTCAGATTGGATGAAAAGTACCACTTTTTAGATTATTCAGGACAAGCTTGATAGACCCTCTTCCACTATCCTGAAAAGAGCACAGAAGGCAAGAAAAGGAATAGGGAGCGGTGTGTCTAGAGGAAGAGAAGAAGCCATTTCCAGAGCCTTTATAAGCCTCCTTAAACATTTTCTTCAAAGGAGTTTCCCCACAACAATTATTACAGCTCATTTGCCTGCAAATGTGCTCTCTGTTGTTAATCAGCCAGTCATTAACCTCAGCAATATCAATGTGTTGTCACCATGCATTTCAAAGAGGTGAGTGGAGATGGGCGGTCAGTAAGAGCTGTTTAAACTGAAAGAGGCCATTACATTATTTACTCTTCCAAGGTAAACTAACTAACTAACTCTCAAAGATTTTTATCTCGGGTGCTCATCACTCTTTCCATTTTCCTAGAGTGCCTTATTTAGGTCCATGCCCATGGTTTACTCTGATTGCCAAGGAAATGGTCTCAGGGACGAAATAACACACTAGGAAAAATTGGCGGATTAAGACAGATGAAATTCAGTCTACGGGCTACAGTTTGGAGGTCTGAAAGAGCAATTGTTCTTGCTTTCCTCGCCAAAAGAAAACCGAAGCCTCAAAGAAAGAAGCCAGAAGAGGCCAAAGAGGGGCCATTAATTATCCAGAGAATAAACTCTAATATCCTTAGACTGTAGTTTTTCTCGCCAAAGCGGTCATTTAGAAATCCTTGTGGGTCCTAGGCCTGTAGTTTGTTTTCATATTAACCCTCCTTTAGGCCAGTGAATCAGCCAGACATCATTTGGTTCTCTGCCATCTGCCTTTCTATACAATCTCAGACAACGTGTGCAGGTTGTTAAGAGACAGTGGATAAATTATGCGATGCTCATCAGAAAGCAGTAAACACCCTAAATTTATATGCAAAATTTTATATCACTCTAAATTTTTCTAAGGAGAAATCCATAGCTTTCATCAGACTCGTGATCAAAGAAAAATGATCCCAAATTGTATTATTAATGAATATGTATCAAATGAAATTTTATTTATTTTTATATATAGTACATCAAATTACATAGAATGACCATTTTATAGGTCAAAGACAGCTGAGTGCCATAAATTTCAGTTGGCTTAATCTAACAAATACTTTATTATTATAAGCTTACAAATAATATTAAATAAGTTTCATGTAAGTTAAAATAACATCTCAATGTAATGTATACAGATCATATGTTTAATACTGTAATACTTAAATATTAAGGGGTAAATATATGGTAAATATGTTTGTACGTTGCTGTGTTTTATACACATCTAAGCTGTTATTACAGCTTAACAATATAATACCAGACACACAGGTGTTTTATAGGGTAATGGAAAAACTTTGGTGGCATTATATGCCCTACCATTGGTCTCTGGGCTAACTGGGTGAGAATATCTTATTTTCAAGAATCGGATTTTTA
>CM053607.1:46807472-46834068 GCA_028646535.1 Procyon lotor | reverse complement strand
AATCGGATTTTTAAAGGGCATTAGTGTACCAAAGTAATAAATCTCCAAATAATGAACCGGTCTCATTCTCCTAAAATTGTGGCTAGATTAGCTTCTAAACGTTTAAGACCTTGTCTCCATACAGATCCCTTTGTTAAAAATTACAACGCCACAGACAGGCCTCGGAATACCCAGGGAGCATACAGAGCATACATTAAGCATCTGCTTAATAAAACGGCATTATAGGAAAAGGGCAGACTGCCCTCACTTTCCCCTACCCCATCTTGCATATTCCCTTTTTCTGTTATGGCAATTTACATACATAAAACTATCACTTTAGTTAATTAGGCTTTAAAACGACTATTTAAATAAGGATGAAACTTTTTCTCCAATAAAACCATGCAACTAAATTATTGCTGTTGTCATAGATTGCTGGGCTGCTACTTCTCTAGAAAGCTTCAAAGTGTAACTTTGATGTGGAAGACTCTTAGTTAGGGAATATGCATATGAGAAATGATTTTGAAAAGGGAAGCTTTAACCCAAAGTCTCAGAAAAATAGAAAAATATAGTGAATCAGAGCCCTATCTGTACTGGGTGGCAACTTAAGAAATTCAAAGAAACAGGAGTTTTCCCTTTGGATAAAAATGATAGTGATTGTGTGTGTGTGTGTGTGTGTGTGTGTGTGTGTGTGTGTGTGTGTGCGCGTGTTTTGTTGTTGTTCTCAAATGCTCAGATTTCCATTGTTTCTAAATGTTGAGGTATAGAAAATGTTTTGAGTCTCTGTGGATGCTGAGAGGGGTGGGGAAATATATATACATATATATATTATATTTTATGTTATATATATTATATAGTATATTATAAATTATATACATAATTTTTTAAAGGCACTCTGTTAGCTTTAACAGGGTCAAATTGGATTTATATAATTTGTTTCTGGTTTATAACTGATCAATCAGGCAAGAGAATAAAATGTTCTGAGTTAAGACTTCAGAAGAAGAAAAATACTCCTTTTTGATGGATCTAACTCATTGTGTCTCAAAGGCCACATCTGCATTAGGAAGCCAGGTCACAAAGCCAGTTCTGGGAAATCTCGAGGGGAAGGAAAGGATTAGACTTGGCAGAACTAGGATTAACAAATAAATGTCTCAGCTTCATTCCCACGCATGTGGAACAAATGATCGTTTGGAGATCTAAGGCTTTTTACCCCCGTAACCAAATATTGCAGGAATAATGCAGTGACTTCAACTGACGATGAGTGAATTGATCTCACTAAGATTAATTTTTTTTTCTATTTGATTCCTTTTTAAGGCAGCAGATAATTTCAAGCAAAAAGAACGAAAAATTGACTATTAACACAGTTCTCTTACAGGAAGCCACTTCAACAAAGGTATTATCAGAAGAATATTTTTTTCTTTAAGTGCATACTTTAGTCCTGATGAAGACTTACAATCTGTCATCAAGAGGCAGTCTTAGATTTCGACTGTAAAGCAGTGCCTGATAAACACCTTCCATTGCCAAGAGGAAAGCAGAGGCTATCGTTAATAAACACACAAATTCTTAAAAAAGCTCAGGATGACTGGATAGGGATAAGGCACTCTTAAATGAGAAAGCCTTTCATGGGAACCAAGATGAAGACAACACACAGCTCCCACCAAATTAAAATGCTAATAGAGAGGGTGGCAGGCTGCTCTAGCTCTGATCAAGTTTTAGTTTTCTCTGGTTTTACTCTCTGTCAGTGTTATTCTATCATAATGTATCAGGGAAAGCAATGCACTCACATCAAATCAAATCGTTAATGGAAAGGGTGGCAGTCTAAAGTACTCTTGATCAACTGCTAATTTTGTTTTATTCTTCTTCCTCTTACAGCTATTCTCTGAAATGAATAACTCTGCATTCAAAAGAGGTTTTTGAGAGAAGCTGGGCACTAAAACAGATTAAGATGAACCAAAGACACAGAAAACCATTATGTTCACAGAATAAACAGTTTTAGCCATTTGATGTTATAATAAATGTATTTGGCTGTGACGTGCTGCTTTCACCACTAAAAGGCCTTCTGTTAAATATGCATGTGTCTCCATATTGGGCCCCTGATCCAGGCAGGACAGCCAGGGGTGACAGTCCCACTGTCAGTCTGGGATTTGTGATTCCGAGGAGCCGAAAATGGCTATAAACGTCACTCTATTCAAAATGGGGAGGAAGTGAATTTAGTATTGCTGAAAAGTGTCAGATTTACTGCTTTAAGGATCAAAGTAATGAATTTATCTGCAGGATCAGGGAAAGAGCAAGAGAGGCAGATTCTGCCCCATCGCTGCCCCGCCTCTGATGGCCAGAGCTCTGGGTAACAAAGGTTTGTCAGCTTTTTTCCATACCCGATCCTTGGGGATCTGTTCTATACTGAAAACTCAGAGCCCTCACTACTCAATTGGAAAATGAGATGGGTACATTTCCAGCAGGAATGTGATGGGGACCATCAATTGCTGTCCAAATGTTCATTTAGTCTTTCAAATATAAAACTTTCCTTCAAACATAGTGTAAAGAAAAATGAGCCCAACCCAAATAAAAATGCTTCTTTATAAGCTGCTGACAAAGTGGATTTGACTGGTGTTTTATTTACTTTGGAGACTGGCTTTTATAGATCATAAGACATTTGCTACGTGAGCATGTCCTGTGTTGGGCATTTTACCTTCAGGACGAAGTGCAGGAAAATAAAGCAATGGAAAGGAAAAGAACTGGAAACTATTCTAACACTCCTTTACTTAACAACATAACCATAATAGGCTTACCCAAGGCACCAGTAACAATTTAGAAATCACCAAACTCTACTGTTCCTGGGTTTCATAGATAAACAACACTACACACAGATGGTCCAAAAATAAATCTAAAAATAATTCTGGCTCACACCCCATAATATGTTTCTTAAAAGGTCCTCCTTTTTGCTCTATTTCTCTCTCCAATTAATAATCTGGCTTTAATTATTATAAATAATTCTTGCCATGAGAACTTGTCAATGAGCTGTGATTTCACTCCACTGTGGTTCGAATGTTGATTTTATATCTTTATGGCCTCCAAAACAATCATGGTATTTTCAATCTCTTTGTTTGAACAAATAATTTTCATCCCTAATTTTCAATAGTATCTAATGAAAAAATATACCTGTTTCAACATAGGGACTGGATCTGATAAGTCAAAATACAAAACAATAAAACCAAATAACAACAACAAAAAAAACCCTTACAGGTAAATTTGAATGTGTGTGTGCGTGTATGTGTGTATACATATTTTTTATTTCCCAAACAAGTGGAATGGACGGAAACTGGGAATGATAAAATATTGTCAGAGGAAATGTGTGATATCTGAAATGAAAATAATAACTAAAATATATTATTCACAATTTGTGTATGGACATATATGCACAGAGGTAAGATAGAATTTTAGTGTGGATTTTTTGATGGGAAAAGTAATGCTCTATTAAGTTATTAAGTGTGGGAATACACAGTCACAATGATAGGTAATGCTGCTGCGAAGTGCTGTGTGGTTCTGAGCAGAAGGATTTCTGGCAGGAGTGAAATGGGTGCCATTTCAGGAAGAGACTCAGAGCTCTGTCAATATTCAAGTCCATTCACCCCATCCAGCTCTGATCTCTCCTCCTCCCAGCAATCTGGCTCCTGGTGGGTTTGTTCTCCAGAATTTCACTGAAGCTTCAGACTTCTGCCCTAATGAAATGCTTGTCAGCTGCTGCAGAGGAGATGTCCCCCCAGAATCTTGATTAACCTTTGCAGTCAATGAGCCTCTGTGATTTTTTTTTTCCCTTGAGAGATGAGGTTTATGGTGAGTTTGTTTATTTCTGGAGTTTATTACTGATCTGGTGTGTCCATCTAACCATATGTTTATGAATGTATGTACGTATGTATCTATCCATCTATCTGAGTTTTCCAATAATGGATAGAAATTTCTGCCTGATTTTAAGTGTTCGTGTATGAAATAACCCTAAACCATTTCTATCTAAAGCCTTTTTTTTTTTTCTGGACAGTGGGAAAAGATGCTTTGAAATACAGGTTTTGATCAATTTTATATTATCCCTTTTTCAGCTCTCTAATGTCTATTTCAAGGGATGTTTTAACACTGTAAGTTTTACAGCGGCTCATAACTGATAATGAAGACTTTCCCAGTTCTATTTCTCCTTTGACACCTGAATTCCAAACTGAGATTTAAATATATAGTAATTATGAATGATATCACAGACGAATATTAGATTACAGTACAGAGTATATAAGACATCACAAATTCCTTTGTTAATTCTAAATTCCCAACCAAGGGATGCTCAAAAAGGCATTAGTAGATAGTAGAAATAGAGGTTCTTTTTTTATGCTCAGTGGATTTCACATAGCCTTTTTTTTTTTTTTTTTTTAGGGAAAACCTAAAGAGAAGATGTCAGCATCAAATAAAATTGCTACTTTGTGTCCTATGGATTTCGATTATCTGGCACAATGGCTTTAGAAAATTTGATTATTTTTAAGGAAGACTATTTACTAGAGAATAACTTTTGATTGGTAAATAATACCAAACTTTAATCATTCTGGTGTTCCAATTTAAAAACAAGTTCAGAGATAACACTATTCTGTTCACCAAGAAAAAGCAGTAATTTTAAATAAAAAGCATACAGAAAACCTTTCATCTATAGTCTTAGGTTGGCTACGCAGTGTATGGGATGAATAACTGACTAAAATTTCTTCAAAAGATAGCAGGAGATTTTTATATAATTCAACTGAAACTTTCAATATGTATCTATTTCGTCCAAAGCACTGATCTAGGCATTGTGAGGTTTTATGGATAAATATAACAGAAAGTCCTTATTTTTAGGGAATGGATACTTTGATTTAAAAAAAAAAATAGCTCATTTGGAAGCAGACTGCATATGCAATGAAATTGTATCTTCAAATACAAGAGCTAGGTTCTCAAAAACAAGGCAAACTAAGGTAAATGTCACTGATTGTCAAAGTTATCCTTGAAACTTCTTTAAATCTGGAGGACCTGGGCTCAGAGAAGCTCAGAATCTAAGAATTAACTACAGTACTTTGGTTTCACTTTGCCCTGAGGCTTTCCTATCCCTGAGGATAGTGGAGGACTGGGTCTACTTTGAAATGGAAAGGAGAAGTGAGATGAGATGAAGAGATAGGGGTGAGGAGGAGGAGGGGGCATCTGCTATGGGGGAGGGAGGGGCTAAAGGGATTTATCTCTTTTTCTCTTATATTTTCCTCCAAAATGTGGAGTTTGAATTCTCATAAGTGACGGCGTTGTATACCTCTGTTATATCTTTGTGATAGTTCTGTTTGCTGAGGATGTAACCAAGTCTCAGCTTCAGGTGTTATCTTGGGAGATGTGGACTACAAGGTGGCCACGTTTTCGCATTCGTGATGAGAAACCTTCATGAGAAGGTAACTGGTGCTGGTTGTGGCTGGTTCTTAGTCTGAAAGGGAGAAACTCCAGGACCACAGCATATGCTTCCAGAAGTTGAAGGATATTAATTGGTTCTACCTTTTTGGTCTTTGCCTCATACCCATCCCTGACTCCTATCCTCACCCTTCCAACATTGTGGATTTATTACCAAATAAAGCTTTTCTTTTGGAAGCTGTGGCCAACCATATTTCATCACCACTACCATTTAACAGACCATACAATTTCTGAGGATATCATTAACCCAGGCTTCAATGCACAGAACATGCAGAGAAAGTGAAATAGCAAATGTATTTGTAAGACCTCTATTCCCCTACACAGTAATGGCTTAACACTTTGGCATTAATTCCATTTGTCAAGCTGTAAGATAAATACATGCACATCAGACACTTTCCCAGCATTTATTCAAAGGGCAGACAGTGAAGACCACTATTTAAATGGGAAATGTGTCCATTTGTTTTTGAAAACAAAGCAGAGATTCACAATTCGCAAAGCATGTCAATCTTTTTAAAGAGACAGTGCAATTTTCAGGATAAGATGACTGCTGGCGATACTTAGTCTCCCTGTAAGAATAATAATAGTATTACTAAAAAATTTTGAAATCCTAAGGCAAAGTGAACACATCAGATTGTCTGTAATCCAAAGTTAGAAGTCTAAATACCTAAAATCCCTACCAATAATATTTTTATTAGGATTTCTGTGATCTCTATTAGAACCTTCATCTAACATAATTCCATAGTTTCTAACCCTGAGCAAAATGCATTAAGTTTTCCATCCAATGAAGCTTTTCACATGCAATGATATTCACACATGGATATATTATCACATCTTGAAAGAGATTTCCAGATTTCTCCTTATGTCTCTTATCTAAATTGGTCTCTGTTTATATTGCAATGCCAGGTTGACTCTTATCTTTAAAATGATTATGAACTGGTTTATTTATTTTTTTCAGTTTTCCGATTGGTCTAAAGTGTTAAGTTCTGATATATGGCCTCCATCAAGTATTTTTCTACAATTAAAATAAAACCACACGGAATGGATCAAAAATAGAAACATCCAGAATGGATCAAAGAATATACAAAACTTAAAACACTATGCCTAGACACAACTATTATGCATATAGAAGTATGTGATTTCTTTTCTTCAAACATCATTCAGATTGTCAGTTCCCTGCTGCAGGTAAATGGTTAAGAAAACACATCCAGTCCAATTCTGTAGTCCCCTTTCCACCATGTTCCTTCTGACACCAACAAATTCTCATTTCTCTGCTGAAAACTCTCTAGATGACTTCTCATTTCACCCAAAGAATAATACAAAGTTGTTGTGGGTTTTAAGATCACTCCCTGTCCCCTATCCTTGTGTCCTTAGGGCCTTTATAATTCTTGTTCCTTCAGTCTGGAAAGTTCTTCCACTCCTTTCATCCCCAGGTTTCCTTTGTTCTCTGTTTTCCACTCCTACATCTTCTCAAGAAGGCTGTTACTTGACAACCCGTATCCCCCATCACGGCCCCCATCATGGCCCCCATCACGGCCACTACTTCCTTGTTTTCCCCTTCTCCATTTCCTAGCACTCTTTCACCCCCTGCCATATTATAACTAATTACTTACTGACTTGTTAAATTTTTCACTCTTAAAACAGAATCTGGCATAGAATAGGCATTAAATAAGTACTTGTTAAAGAATCCTTTCTTTCCTTTCTTTTTCTTTCCTTCTTCTTTATTCCCCTCTCCCTCCTCATACTCCTCTCCTACTTTCTTCCCCCTTCTTCCCCTTCCTCTACCTCCTCTTCTTCTTCCTCCTCTTCTCCTTCTTCCTCTTTTTCCTCATCCTCTTCTTTTCTTCTTCTTCTTTCTCTTCTTCTTCTTCTTCTTCTTCTTCTTCTTCTTCTTCTTCTTCTCCTTCTCCTTCTCCTTCTCCTTCTCCTTCTCCTTCTCCTTCTCCTTCTCCTTCTCCTCTTCTTCCTAATAAGTGTAACCTTTCATGGAAATAGCTGAGGAAATTGAATCCTAGAGAAGCTAAGTGTTTTTTCTAGTCTTCATTCAAAATTAATCTGAACTGAAATGAGAATGGAGGTAATTATTATACCTTTGTGGGTAATTTTCTTATTATATCATCTCCTTAGTAGAGTTTATCTGAAGCTGTAAAAAGAAAAACAAGGGTGATCTAAACAAATGGGATTCTATCTTTAAATCATTGTTTGGCAGGTAATGAATACTATTGAGTATGTCATAAATAGAGCTGCTAAATCTGGAGTGACTAAGAAGAAAGAAGAGGTACCAATTGAAATAAATAAGGCTCTAACAGTTGTCCTTTCAGACCACTTTTTATATTTGGAGTTACCTTCAGCTTTATGTCTCCCTGCTTTAAGGCCCATGAAGTCAAGGACTTTTTTTGTTTGTCTCTGATTCCCCAGCGCTTAGAATAAATGTGCTTGGCACAAAGAATATATTCAGTAAATACCTATTGGGTTAAGTTGAAGCATGCATTCTCTGTCAAGCAAGCACTGACTTGATCAACATATCATCTCATTTTCCTCATAAACATCCATCAGGAAACTTCTACTATAATCCCTATTTTATGAATGAGAAATTCAGGCTAGACTCAGATACTTTGAAAAGAGAGCTTTTAAGAACTTCCAAACTCACCAATTTTATGTATTTGTCTAATCCTGCAATCAGATAAGAAAATGTTCCAATTTATTACATACAACTTCAAAAGGATTGTTCATTTCCTCATATTATGTCATGGGAAATGTAGGAGCAATGGTTTGGGTAAGAGATACAGGTGTCCTCTTGGTTACAAATGGTTTATAGTTTGTAACCTCAATGGTTACAAACTACAAAATAGTCTGATGGTGAGATTTCTTACTTTTGTGCCCAGGGGTGAACGATCAACCTGCTTTTCATTCCCTATTTAAATATTGGTAGTCTAAAAAGATGACAACCTAAGCCATATCGTTACACACCAAAACAACTAAAAAATAAACTGCTGGAACTAAAATAATCTAATATATTTAAAGCATTATGCTGTCAACTCTAGATCAGAATTTATTTCTAGTAGTGCAATACAAAAATCAATATTAGAACAAACACCTAAATTGAAAGTTAGAGCCTCCTGAGTATATATACTCTGTAAGGAATTATCATTTTAATATATGTTATACATTTATATCTAATAAAAATCTCAACTAAAAACTTTCAAATTTATAATTATATAGCACACATGAAATGCCATGGCCAATGAACCTAACTAATCAGTACTATTATAACACTTCAAAGCAAAACAATGATACAATATATCAACCAATGAATATACTTTAAAAAAAAATCCAATTATTGGGGCACCTGGGTGGCTCAGTCGTTGAGTGCCTGCCTTCGGCTCAGGTCATGATCCCGGAGTCCTGGGATCAAGCCCCGCATTGGGCTCCCTGCTCTGTGGGAAGCCTGCTTCTCCCGCTACCATTCCCTCTGCTTGTATTACCTCTCTCGCTGTACTCTCTCGCTATGTTTCTCTCTGTCAAATAAATAAAATCTTTAAAAAAAAAAAAATCCAATTATTAATATCTCTGAATCCTGTCTTTGCTTCTGTAGGTGGTATAAAATCATGTATCATGACACAATAACATGAATGGTATTCTATCCTCTTCTCTATACTCTAAAGCACTATAAATTTTATGAAATTTATTACTTTAAACCTTAATTGGGGATATTTTCATGCATATTTAAAGCAGCCTACTAAACTGTAATGGATCATCAGGGTCTCTCAAATACTATGCATTATACAGAACAGGTACTTAATACATATTTTTTGAAGAAAAAAAAGAAAACATGCAGGAAATACCTAAAGTGAAAATAATACATATGTAAAGTGAAATCTGTAATGACAAGAGTTATATGGATATTGAGGGATGCTGGTCAACCTCACTGATACCCTGAAAGACTTCCAATGGCTTCTGACAAGAAATCAAATGAGGTCCAACTAGACAGCCAAAGCTTCCATGATCCCAATGGAAGGAGTTTGATCAGACAACCAGGTGCCAATCTAATGACTCTAACCTACCCAACCACTTTTCTGAAAGCACGGTCTTGGACCCCCTGCATCAGAGTATCATGGAGTATTTTTGGACAAAACAAAACTAAACAAAAACATTGTCAGGCCCTGTTCCAGACTTGTTGAATCAGAATTGCTCTTGTGGATGGGATGGGGAAGGAGACAAACCATAAGAGACTCCTAAACTCATGAAATGAACTAAGGGTGGCTGGGAGGTAGGGGGGGTAGGGATAGGGTGGCTGGATTATGGACATTAGGGAGGGCATGTGCTATAGTAAGTGCTGTGAAATGTGTTAGCCTGACGATTCACAGATGTACCCTGGGGTAAATAATACATTATATGTTAATAAAAAAATAATTAATTAATTAATTAAAAAAAAGAAGACCTACAAATGGCTAACACACATAAAAATGTTCATCTTTAGCCATCAGGGAGATTCAAATCAAAATCACACTGAGATACCACCTTACACCAGTTAGAATGGCCAAAATCAAAAAGACAGTAAACAACAAATTTTGGAGAGGATGTGGAAAAAGGGGAACCCTCTTCCACTGTTGGTGGGAATGCAAGTTGGTGCAGCCACTTTGGAAAACAGTGTGGAGATTCCTCAAGAAATTAAAAATAGAGCTACCCTATCACCCTGCAATTGTGTGGAGATTCCTCAAGAAATTAAAAATAGAGCTACCCTATGACCCTGCAATTGCACTACTGGGTATTTACCCCAAAGAAGTAGATGCAGTACAAAGAAGGGCCACATGTACCCCAAGGTTCATAGGAGCAATGGCCACAATCGCCAAACTGTAGAAAGAACCAAGATGCCCTTCAACAGATGAATGGATAAAGAAGATATGGTACCAAGAAGATATGGTACAAAGGAATATTATGCCTCCATCAGAATGGATGAATACCCAACTTTTGCATCAACATGGATGGGGCTGGAAGAGTTTATGCTGAGTGAAATAAGTCAAGCAGAGAGAGTCAATTATCTTATGGTCTCACTTAGACGTGTGGAGCATAAGGAAAAACATGGAGGGCATTGTGAGAAGGAAGGGAAGGGTGAATGGGGGGAAATCAGAGGGGGTGATGAACCATGAGAGACTGTGGACTCTGAGCAACAAACTGAGGGTTTTGGAGGGGAGGGTGTGGGGGGTTGGGCAAGCCTGGTGGTGGGTATTGAGGAGGGCACGTATTGCATGGACCACTTGGTGTGGTTCATGAGCAATTAATCTTGTAACACTGAAAAAAATAAAACTATTTGGGGAAAATAAATAAAAAATAAAATAAATAAATAAAAATAAAGAGCAAGGAAAAAAAAAAAAAAAGAATTGCTCTTGTGGGACAAAACAACAACAGCAACAACAACAGTATCCAAGGTAAATCTAGGCTCTCTAGGATTGAGACTCACTATTGTAGCCACTGTCTTCAGTGTTCCTATTTGGGTAACTTTGAGCAAACAAACAAAAAAAACAGACACACAAAAATAGATACATACCCTGTGGGGCTTCTCTCTGGTGCAGAAGATTAGGAAAAGATGCCTCTGGGGGTGGAGGTGGGGGATGGGGTGGCAGCAGACCTAACATGCTGGTAGGTGTTGAGTTTAGACAGAAGTACGTATGAATTCCACCCCACTACCACCATTCTCCTTGGTGCTTTTGTGCAGTACACAAATTGTATAACTGTGTGTGATGGCTCTGGATATGCTGCCAGGGACCAAAATACATAGCAATCACATTCCAAAGGGGAGAACAAATCCCAGGACTCGCTATGCAGCCTGAACCCTCAACCTTAAAACAGCCTGGTTTTTGTTTTTTGTTTTTTTCCGTCACCAAAATTCTGGAAAAACAAAACAACAACAACAAAAATCAGTAAACTTCAGATACGTAGAAGCATTTCCTGATGGAGAGGGTATTAAACACCACAGTAGGCAGGTAATAATGCCTAAATGTCTGGGATGGGGTAAATGACCTCCTTACCAAAAGCTGGGCTGGGGAGTTTGGGACAGGATAATGTCTTAAATTCCCTGGTAGCCACAGGCGTTCACTATTTTATTACCTAAGGATGCAAAAACATTTTGGCACATGCTGGGCACAGGCAATTCCACTATAGCCTAAGTGGCCTTTAAAATGCAGAAACCTTTTTTAAATCCTATTCTATGAACATTTAATATTTAAAATTATTTGAGATGAAAGCATAATACCCAATTGTTACAGCTTCATGAGTGACTCTCTTACTTGCCTAATTATGGCAAGCAATGCTGTCGATAGTAAAACATTTTCAAGAGATTAACTTTGCACAATAAGAGCTTCTGTGCCAGCCAGAAAATCCTTTAAAGTGTTCCACGTATTTTGCAACACTGAGTGGCCAGCAACTCATTTTAATATTTACAGACAAAATTATATTTGGATAAAGTAAAGGTCAGATTCAAAAAGAACAAAACGAGGTAGAATGACATTCTAAATGAAGTTCCAGGTTGTGGGTCTCAACTTGACAGCTAATATGTGGTGAGAAAAAAATAGAAATAAATTTCACTGCGTCCTCTCATTGTTAAGTATCACCTAAACTTAGACTATGTCTAAGATCACTTTAAATGCCTTGAGAAATCCTTTGAATATACTGAGAAATGCCACAGTTTTTATTCTAATAATGTTTGTTTCAAAGCATGAATATGTCTTTTCTGCCTTAGTTAATCCCGTATTTGGTACCAGGCTCGTGTGTAGTGTATAGTGATGATGTGTAATTAGAATCCCTTGTTCTAAGCACAAGAATGTTATTCCCACTAATGATGAGAAACATGACAAAGAACATGAAAGACTGGACTGATTCTCCACATAGGTGGTATGATTTTAAATCTGGCTGATTACGGAATATCCAGAAATGCATTCTGAAACTACAGTTGCCAAGTTATATTCTCAGTGATTTTAATTTGGTAGTTTTTTTTATAGTATCCCAGGGGAATTTAGTTGTTTTTATATAGCACCTCAAGGGAATTCCAATCAGTCATGTTTAGGAATCCCTAGTACATGTGATGATTTATACATTATAAATATAGGACTCCTGAAGGTCTTTTTCTGTCTGACATAGCTTTACCAACCGACTCACTAAATATGGAATTCCATTAATAGAAAATTATAACCTTTCATTCTATAGTTAGAAATGCAAACAGTATTAGACATTAATTAACATAATTCATGATGATCACTGACAACATTTTTCAAGGTCTATTTGAGCCAGGCTCTTCTATTACCATGGAGTAATAACAGGTATGAGGGGATTTTTGTAAGACTAGCAGAGAATGACAGTATAGAGTGGTGATTAAACATTGTTCAAATCCATAATCAGTTGTGGGTTTGCATCAAGCTTTCACCACTGTTGACCCATGTGACTTTAAGCAATTTACTTAACCTCTCTGAATCTCTTCCGTACATTAAAAAAATATATATACATTTCATAACACTTTGAGGAATAGCCAGACACATGTAAAGTACTTGGAACAGTTCCCGATACATGGTAAATGCTCAATAAACATTATCTAGTATAAGACATGTTAATAATCCTCTTCACAATTTAGCAGAACGATTCCTAATCTGGTTAAGTGTTGGAACAGTCTAAGTAGTAATTTTTTAAAATTACTAATACCCTCCTCTGCCATCAAGAAATTCAGTAAGTCTACGTGGGCCACAGAAGCTACATTTTAAAAAGCTTACAGGTGATTCCTGCATACAATCAGTGGAGTACAAGGAAAGCTAGAGAGTTGGACTAAAAAAGGCAAAGAAAAACAAGGTCATTTAACAGGAAAATGTGTGTGACTTCTGCTAACACATTTAATTCTCAAGTCAAATATATATGTATATAATGTTACAAATTCACTAGTTCTACAAGCCTTCCCCACTCCCTCTCAACTCATCCTTGATTCCTGTTTCTAAAGAGTACAATTTTCCATGCTTTAATCTATTTTTAAGTTAGATTTACCTTACATTGACTTACCTTACATTCAGGTGATATTTACATTCCTTTTTCTATAGAACATGCCCATACTGTGGTTTTAAGTAAAATTTTTCAGTTTTAAATATTTCCTAAGTATTCCCTACCTTGGAAAATAAAGATGTACATTTTTTAAAGATTGACTTATTTACTTGAGAGAGAGAGAGAGAGAGAGAGAGACAGAGAGAGTGCACACAAGTTGGGGGAGGGTCAAAGAGAAAGGGAGAGAATCTCAAACAGATTCCTCACTGAATAGGGAGCCTGAGGAGGGGCCTGATCTCTTGACCTTGAAATTATGACCTGAGCTGAAGCCAAGAGTTGGATGCTCAACTGACTGAGCCACCTAGGTGCCCCAGGATGGACCTTTCAAAAATAATCTCTCAACACACATGCACACACCTTTCCAGATTTTAATATAATTTTGTCATAATTTTGGATTCAATTATCTAAAAACTATGTCACATTTGTTATGCAAATAATAACTACAGTAGAATCATGTTATACGATATGAATGCACTTCTTTTTTCATGCAGTATTTTGTCTTCTTTGAAATTAATAGTCTCATTTTTCATGCGCCCAGTTTCCTATATGCCTAGTACTATTTCACACACAAAGACTACGGTCACTAATAATTCCATTTCTTTCTTTCTTTGCTGTGGTCTGGCTGATTTCTGAGACTGCTGTTCAGTTCTTTTTGGCACCTCGCATCAATACTATCCTGGGAATTCCCATTGCCTTTCTCCTACATTGGATGCTCTGTTTCATGGATATTGTTCTTGATTATTTCCTTGTGTTAACAGAGAAATTCTCCAACAGCTTAGGGAGATGTTACATTAAGATCACACATCTGAGAATGTGTATGTTGTACTTTTAACTCTTATTTGATACTTTGGATAAGTAAGGAATTCAAGATCACAAACAGTTTTCCCTTGGTTTTATACTTTTTCAGATCTACTGGGGCACCTGGGTGGCGTAGTCTGTCCAAGTGTCTGATGTTGGCCTAGGTCATGATCCCAGAATTTTGGGACTGAGCCCCACATGGAGCTTCCTGCTCAGTGGCGAGTCTGCTTCTCCTTCTACCCCTTAGCCCTGCTCATGCTCTCTCTCTCACTCTCAAATAAATAAGTAAAATCTAAAAAATAATAAAAATATAATCACCCTCCACTTCCTGCTTTTCAATAATACAATTAAAAATACCTGTAGAGAGTGTGTGTGTGTGTGTGTGTGTGTGTGTGTGTGTGTGTGTGTGTTTTAGATTTATTTATTTGACTGGGGGGTAGGGGGGTTGGATGCGGAGAAGGGGATGGCAGAGGGTGAGGGAGAGAGAGGATCCCAAGCAGATTCCTCGCTGAGCTTGATCCCCAAACCCTGAGTTTGTGACCTGAGCCAAAATCATAACTGACTGAGCTACCCAGGCACCCTCTTTATTGTGATTTTTTAAATATATGTTGCAGAAGGAATAAAAGTAAATAAGTATGTTTGCATCACTCAAGCCACTAATATCTGTAGTAGTTAATAACCCCTCAAAACTTATGAGCATAAGTTATGTTTATAAGTTTGTTTCTCTCTAACATAAATTACAACTGATGTTATCTGTTGTTTGCTCCTGCAGGGAAATTCTGCTCAGGTAGTATCCAGGGAACTAGGATCTATCTTTAGTATATAGATGGGTGTTAATTTCCAGCTAGCAGATGGGGAAAGAGACAGAAGGTAGTATGGTGAAGAGATTTTTATGTGTGAAACCTAAGTGGCATATGTCACTTTCACCACATTCTATTTGCTAGAACTAAGTCAAATGGGTATAACTAATAACACAAGAGGATTATAATTATAGTCTGGTGTGTGCCTAGGCATAAATAGAAACTTCTAGAGCTGGTACATTGCTATTGAAGAAAAGTCTAATTGTTCCAGTCACCATAATTTGACATAATTGGCTAAGGGCTTACATCACAGTAGCATTACAGTAAATTAGGTAATATTTCATCAAATTGAAAACACACCCCCGGCTACGACTTTGAAAGGGAAATGTCACCTTTATTTCATTCTTTGCTGCAGTGTTCAATGTATCAGATTTATCCAGAAAAACTAAATTCATTGAATTACCATAAAAACTGTGGCAATGATGTTGATGATGATGATGATAGTGACAATAATAGATGACATTTATTGTATTCTAAATCAGGATCTGATACTATCCTGCACTCTTCAGAGGCTGTTTCTACTGTGGTTTATACAATAAAACATGCGATAGTAATATTTTTATCTCCATTTCACAGATGAGCCACAGAACCTTAGGATTTGATCACAGTCCTGCAGTTAGGATATACTGGTTTTAAGCCAAGGCCCATGTTATTCAAAAAGATAATGGTCTTCCCATTATACCATGCTGTTCTGCATTATGTCACAGAAACTTAAGCAAAGCCTATAAAGAAATTACATAAATTTATATTATAATATAATATAAATAAATATATAAATAAATGTAATTTATTTATAAATATATAAATTTCTATAAAGAAATGGTCAAGGTATGACATGTCCTTCATTTCCCCATCATTAATATGCCTTCTCTAACTCAATAAAAAATCTGGGTTTGAGTTACAAGAAGCCAGTGAATAGTTTCAGTATTTCTGAATTTTTCTTTTTATAAAAATCCTGAGTATTTGTTCTTTATGGCCAAATTGCTAAAATTCATAAGTGGCATAAATAATTTGACAATAGCAAGCCTGTTGTGTTTAATGCATGTTCAGTGCTATAATTCAGTCTCAAAAATTGTCCTCTCTGGTAAAGCTGCCAAGCCAAAACAATGAAGGGTTTTAGCTGCAAAGTGAAGTTTTCTGGAATTATAATATTCCTTTTGACCTTTGGGATAACTGAATGCTATTTAATTTCTTCCCTTTATTCACTACAGTGAAAAAGACTTGGAACATGATGGAGCAAAGGTAGCATTTACTTTCAAAGCCATAGCCAGGCATTAGCACTCCCAGGAGAGGGGGAAATGCTTACAGGTTGGTGGTAGAAAGCCTTATTTACTCTAATGCTACAAATGTCCTTCTTGTTGGCATTGCAAAATCTATGATGTAACACTGAAGTCAGTTATTTCAAATTGTAGTGACTGGAACAATTACGCTTTTTATCCCATAGCAGTATACTAAAAATTTAACCTGAACAGAAATGGAACTAGTTTATAACTGGCTAAAAGTAGCTATATAAGAGCAGCATGGTGGCTCCTTTTTTAAGAGGCTTAGCTTTTAGGTACTGTTACTAACAATTATGTGAGAAACATAATAGCTATCAAATTTCACAATCAACCCTGGCTTTAAACCAGCTAATGTAAGAATGTTGAGTAGTTAGGTTCTGTTTCCTTCTCTTACCATTTCATAGAGGTGCTAAACGAAAGGAAACTGTAGTTAGGACCTTTGTGTTCCATTCCCTCTCCTGACTCATTCAATAGCATTTGATCTGACATGAAGATTTTTAGCTTCCTTACTATGTACATAGCCCCAGCATGATCAATACTGAAATTCATCTCCAATCTGGGCTACTTTACATCCTGTTTGCCTAAAGAGTTTAGATAATGAAATTCATCAGCAGCAAAATCTATAAATGAGTTACTGACAAAGAGGTATGTTACCCAGAGATGCAGATTCTAAGGACAGGTAATACCTGAAGCTGACTGATAAGATTTTAAAACTCCATGTCTATATCAGCAACACAGCCAGTCTTTGGCAAAACCAAGGACCCAGAGCTACCCTCAGCATCCTCCTGGGCTCTTCACTCTATACTTTTAGTGGCATCTGCCAGGCTCTTTTCTCCCATTCCCTTATTAGGCAGCCCCTACATGCACACTCCCCACTCCAAACCCTGTTCTCAATGCTTGTTTTCTAATTCTTCATTTACACTAGTGCACAAATGATAGATTAATACTGTAAGTGTTATTACACTTAAGAAAAGATGTTGCATTTTCCTAAGAAGCCAGGCTAGGTGAAGAAAAATATTGGAATTGCATTCAAAACCAAAGGGCTCGGGAAGCATATGGGATCTTGGCATCTATAAAACTCATACAATGCAATAAGTCCCTTCTTCTGCCTATGGGTAAAATAAATGCAGGTATAGAGTGACATTTAAAGTGCAGGGAGCCAGGACTAGAGGACTTATTTAAGCCAGCTTATTTAAGTCAGCCATTTAAAAATGAAATATATGAAATGACTATATCAGGTTAGCAACATTTAAGGTGCTTGTGCAATAAGTCGACATATACAGGAAGTCACAAACTCTTGGACCTCAATCACATAGAATTGAATTGCTAGTGATGAGAACCTAGAATTTGTACTTAGAAAAGCATCCCCAGGGGTTCTTATGACTAGCATAGTGATTATAGGTTCTGGAGTTAATCTGCCTGGGTTCCTGTACTCAGCTCAACCATTTGCTATGCACGAATTAGTTAGATCTGTGCTTCAGTGTCCTCAACTACAGAATGGGGATATTAATGGAACTGACCTCATAGGACTGTTATGCAGGTTAAATGAGTTAACAATTGTAATACACTTAGAATAGTGCCGCCATGATACGGTTGTTTGCTAAATAATAACTAAATATATTCGAGTTTAAGAAACACAGATCTAAATGCTAATGACTTTAAAATCACTGTCACGATTTCAGACAATTGGTCTGAAAGATAAAAGTTTCCAAACTGATGTTGATGAGCATGCCAGATTAATGAAATCAAAGCTTTATTTATAATTACTATTGCATTATATGTGGCTAAGTAGAAGGTACTTCAACTGTGTAGATTGCCTTAAAAGGGAGGAGGAAGAATACAGACTTGAGGTAGAGATGTGATCCTGATCTTGTTGCAGCTTCTTTGTCTAGGAATCAATTTATCCAGAAATATTATCAAGTTGGGAAAAATACTTGAAAAAAAAAATATATAATGCAGGTAGTTTGAAACATTCATGAAAGCATGAATAAGCCAGTAGGGTGAAATAAATACCCCAATATCCAAAGTAACCAACTGTGTAGTGTGTCTTAAGAGAGGAGGTTTTATAAGTGAAATGTCCATCAAATGTGTTATATCATGTTCAAACATGGCTGGCATGATATATGTAAGAGTCATCCATGGAAACCTTATGCAATGAAGTGAAAAGAGAGTAGTCGGATTTTCTTTGAAGTGTTTTCTTATAACAAGAGATAAAAGCAGACATCTATTTCCTTTGATGTTTTTATCCTAAATTTTGTGTTTGATTTTCCTATCGACATTATAGATTTTTTTTCCTTTCAATTCACTAGAACCATATCCATATTTTCAAAGAAGCAAAAAGTTATGGGAATGGCAAGTCCCTTATAGACATCAATGATGATGAGTAGATGTCTCACAGCGGGATTGTGATTTCACTTTTACTTTTCTAAGTTTTAATCCATTATGCAAACTAATGTATCCACCTTAAACCAAATGTTCTGTACTTCTGTACTTTGTATGCTGTTTACTTCTCAGAAGAGGAAAAAAAAAAGGGTGCTAAACCTCAGATAAGCAAGGCACACATCTATGAACCACAGTGATATCATTCAAAGCCATGTTTATACCTAGTTAGAAATAAGTGAACATCTGCTGATTAAAAAATAGAACTGTAATAGTGGCCAGCAGGGAATAAAACACTTTATTGAGCTTTGTTATGTGGATGGAAATGTGCTTTGTAGAAAGTGCTTTATTTGCAAATAAAACAACTAATTGCTGGAGCTAGAAATATATGCACAATGTAGATTCTGAACTAATTTTGAGAAACTATTTGTTTTAATGCAAGCATCAGCTGATGCTTCTGCCTTCCCTCAAATTTATATTGATCACTTTCACAAGTTTAATTTTTGACTATTGGGAAGAAGTCTTGCATCGCTTACAAAAATCCTGCTAACCAGTTATTAATTCATAATCTATCTAGTGTTATAATTCCTACAGCTTTTTCCTCAAGTTTTTCCAAAATGTCTTTGATCTTTTTGTTCATTTATTCAACAGATAATCAAGCTCCTAGTATAACTGGTCCATTAACTAATATATCCCACCTTTTTTTATTAATGGTGTATTGAAGGAAAACTTACAAGATGTCATAAACAAAAGATATTTGGTTGCTTTATTTTTTTCTCAATTTGTCTCCCCTTCCCCTCTGGATATGGGCTTCTTTTTTTTTAAGATTTTTAAAATACTTTGTTTATTTATTAGAGAGATAGAGAGCACAAGTAGGCAGAGCAGCAGGCAGAGGGAGAGGGAGAAGCAGGCTCTCCACTGAGCAGGGAGCCTGATGTGGGGCTTGATCCCAGGACTCTGGGATCATGACCCAAGCCAAAGGCAGCTACTTAACTGACTGAGCCACCCAGGTGCCCCTTGGATATGGGCTTCTTAGGTCACCTAAGTCTCCCCAAATTTCAAACCCCAAATTTCCTTTACAGGTTGATCCTACTAGAGATTTATGAAGACTTTTAAAGCTTGAATAGTCCTTTCTTGAAAATATTGCCTGGTTGAAACAACTGAAAAATAAAACATGTGAGATTCTTCCTCAACACTTCTAAATAGTTCTTCTTTAGCTATTATTTGTTCTCCTACCTCATAAAGAGTAATATTGTACAAGGGTCTTTTCTCAGACCATTTTTTTCACAAAATCTCATGTTGGTGTTATCAAAAATCCTTTTCTTCTCTTAAAATTAACACTACTTTCACTTTTACCACTATCTCTTCTTCCCAATTTTATAGTTTTATCACATAGTTGGGTCTAGCTCAATTTTTTTCTTACAGTTGATGCATCTTATAAGCTTCCTTTAAATTATGGCTTTCCCCATCCTTCCCTTTCTTTTTTTGTTACATATTTGTTAAAAGTCCTGAGCTATTTAAAATAAAGATGCTCTTAGTCTGGATTTTGCTGCTTGCGTAAACATGGTGCAGTTGAACACTTATGATCCTCTGTCCTCTGTACTTCCTGAAAATTGGCAGCTGGATCCAGAGGCTTCATCAGACTCAGATTTGACCCTTCATCAAGATTAGTGGTAGTTTTGTGTTCTTTAATTAGGAGGCACATTACATATGATTGGGTCTCTTTTTGTGATACCAAGAATTAATTTTACTTAGTGGTATTCATTAGAGATTACAAAATGGTAATACTTTAATCTTATAATTTCATTTCTTATCAGAAATACTTTTATAAAGAGACACTTCTCATCTCCTATTTGGTTACCCAAAGGTATGATTCAGACTGGAAAGCTAGGATACATGCTTCACCAATATGCCAGTTTTGAATATAAAAAATTGTTTCCCCATCATATTCCAAATATAACACATTAACTTTTCTCTTTATTTAAAATAGTATAATAGTTTAGCCACTTTGGAAAACAGAATTGGCAATTTCTGATAAAGTTAAGCATACACTTACAACATAACCTAGAAATTCTACTGCTAGGTATTTACCAAAAACAAATGAAAACTTCTGTTCACACTAAAACTTGTAAATGAATATTTACACTGGTTTCCTTCATAATAACTCAAACTGAAAATAACCCAAATGTCCTATAACCAGTGAACAGATAAACAGACTATAGTATATCCATATAATCCTACTTAGCAATGGTAAGGGACAGATTCCTCATACATACATATGTGGATCAATTGCAAATGAATTATACTGTGTGAAGGAATCTAGACTCAAAAGACTACATATTGTATGATTTCATTTAGATGACATTCTAGAAAAGTCAAAACAATAGGGAATGAAAACAAGTAAGTGATTGCCAGGGTCTGAGTGCAAGGAAGAACAACAACAAGCAAATGTTTTTTGTTGATGGAACTGTTCTCTATCTTGATGATGATAGTGCTGGCATGACTCTATGCATTTGTCAAAACTATATACCCAAAAGAGTGAATTTTATTGTATATAGATTTAAAATAAATAAATATAAAGACGAAAAAGAGAAGTTATGGGTGGGTCGAAATTCAGTTTGAGGAGGGCAATGTATATAGAAATCAGACATGTTCAGGGTGATATGGCTGTATATATCTGTATAAAGTCCAGACATTTCAGTCAGTCTTTAAGGATTGGAAACCAAACCTACCCTCCCATCTCATCCTGCATATATCTGCTCCTCAGCTCACAACATTAATCTTTCTTATTTTTGGTTCTTTTTATATGCTTTATGCTGTACTACCCATGGATCTCCATTGACATGATTCCACTCACCTAGAGTCCCCCAACTTCACATGTCTAAATAAGACACATCACTAAGGATGTTACACAAAAGGCCCAGCCACTGAGAATCTTACTTTTATGATTATTCTGCATCGAATGCCCTGACTTAAGGAGGTGAGTCAGGACAAAAGAACTACCAATATTCCAAAAAGGAAATCCTTGTAAAAATTCTCTAAGAAAAAAATCACAACATTTCTCTTGGAGTCTGGCAGAGACTTTAACACCTGATTATTAGAACAGTAACAAAAAAGCTAGCACATCAGATACAAATAATACAACCAAAGAAGCTTAAGTTTCAAGCTTAAGTACTTACACAAGACTCTCCAACTCTCTACTTGATATTGTATTTACAATGTTGTTTTATTTATTTGTTTGTAAGGGAAAGCCCTGGAAACTTGAGAAATATAATTTCCCAAGTATATGAGTTTTCTGGAAACTCATATAATATTCACCATTGTTTATCATACTGCAAAGGAAATGAGAATGAAAATATTGTGGATTTAGTAATTGCCACTTAAACTGTACCATGACCAAGTTATTCAACCTTCCTGGTTTGCTCATCTATAAAATAGGGTAACCACTTTCTCTACATATATTAAAGAATTTTGGTAAGGATCAGACAAGAGCCATTAATCACGTTACAGATGCTTTTCAAAAACTTACAATACGCCAGGTTCAAAGCTAGTTTTGTGGGGCTTACTGGTGAATAAAGACATGGTCCATGTTCTTGTGCTACTAATAGCTTAGTATGACACAGATATTCATAAAAGGGCATTCAAATAAATGTAATATATATAAAAGCATTTAGCAGACTATAAGGTGATAACTCTAATGCCACAAATGTTTATTAAAAATCTTTCCAATGTCTAAGTTGCTTCTATAGATCTGTGTTTTTAATCATCAATATATCCAGAGGTGATTAATTCCTTGGAGGGGTAAAAAACTACCATCTCAAGGTATCTCAAAACCAAAATTAATTGGCATAAGCAAGTCATTTAAATAATGAGTAATAGAATACATAATGGCTGTAAAGCCCAATATTAAAATAGCTGGTCAGCATGTTCTTTCCCAAGAGAGAGGCCTACTTAAATAAAGATCAGAAATTTGCTCAGTGAATATGTAAAATGATAACAAGGCAAGAACTGTGAAGCTAAATCTACATAGGCTAACAGTATGGCCATCTAAACTCAGTGTCCTCCTTCTAAGTAATCTTGGAAGCACATGCTGCACAAATGTGTTCCCTGAATAGACACAGACCCTGCCCCACTCCTCTCCAGTATCTCTTTCTCATGAAATACTACAAAATGTTCAGTTCTAAGGAGAATTTCATTATATGGTGGTTAAAAACATGAACACTAAATCAGACACACTTAGTGATGAATAATCTGAATTCCTTAGGATTTTCATAAAACTCTGCACAAATTTACATAACACAATACAAGACACTATGAATCAGGGAAAAGAGTTTCACTTTTGGAGCAAGAGAGACTTATATTTGAATCTCCTCTCAAATACATATAACCTATGTGATCTTAACTTAAGCAAATTATTTCTCTCTCCCTCAGTTCTTTTTCTGTTAAGTGGGAGTAACAATTGTCTCCTAATAGTTACAGAGATTCAACAAAAGAATTCATCTAAGCCACTCAGAATGGTGTATTCCATATAGTAAACACTCAATAAAAATTCACTCCTGCTACTACCACTACAATCTCTAGCACTGCTACCACCATTACTACTACACCACCAATGCTATTACTTCTAGTATTATCATGGTTGCTGCTGCTGTTAATATTCTAGGCCTCATTTACCTCAAAATCATTCCCAGTATTTTAGGAAACTTTTACTTCATTTCTTTTTAAAAGACTTTGCTTATTTGAGAAAGAGAGAGAGAGAGAGTATAAGTCAGGAGAGGGGCAGAGGGACAAGCAGACTCCCTGCTGAGCAGGGAGTTGGACTTGGGTCTCCATCCCAGGACCCTAAGATCATGCCCTGAGTCAAAGGCAGACACTTAACTGACTGAGCTACCCAGATGCCCCCACTTCATTCTTTATGAAATCATTGAGGAAAGTGTGGTTTCATTGACCCAGATATTACCAAGTAACATAGAATCGTTGGCTTAATCATTGTTGATCATTACACAATTCTTTTTTTTCTTTTTTTAAAGATTTATTTATCTATTGGGGGGGGCAGAGGGAGAGAGAGAATCTCAAGCTGACCCCATGCTGAGTGCAGAGACCCACATGAGGCTGGATCTCATGACCCTGAGATCATGACCTCAGTGAAAATCAAGAGATGGACACTTAACTGATTGAGCCACCCAGGCACCCCACTATGCAATTCTTGAAGCACGGTAATCAGCCCTGTCTCTGGTCCCCTCCTGGAATTGAAGGAACCTGATCAAGAGGATAGCCCAGGAGATTAGCTCTGCAGTCTTATCAAGTGGGAGGCAAGGGAGGATCAATTGAGTAGCAGATGAAATCATCCTGACTACAGCCCTCTCCAGACTTACCATCTGCCCAAACCCACTGCTCCTTTTCCCTTTCATCCAGACATTGGCTATCACAAGAACACAGACTGCTTCTATCAGATGAATCTACTTGTGGGAGGATGACAGATGCATGTCCTTTTCCTCACAAAATGGCCAAAGGAAAGGGGGAAAAATGAAAAGAAGTCAAGGTTTCTTCAGCTAACCTCTAAAAAGGGAGAGTAGCTGCTGAAAAGAAAACCCCCAATGGAGCAAGTACTACAACAAAGGTTAAGAATGAGAAGAAAGGAAGGAGGATTGAGAATGGAGGAGAATAGATAAGCATGTATATGTATATATGCTCCAGCCAAGGAAATAAGAAGATGAATGTTGATTTTATTCAGTATTAATAATGGGAGAAAGTTGTTTGACATGGCAACAACTACTTAATGCCCTGCAGAATCCCGAATGTACACCATCCATCTCCTCTGACAAGGGGATTATTCCAATCTCTGTGCTGGAGTGAAGAAAAAGAACACAAAATGTTGTTTTCTATGAACTAGTTTTTTTTTTTTAAACCTCCTTGATAAATCTTCTGCATTTTGGTTCTTTCTGTTCCAATTAAAATAGTTGCCTGAGTTCAATTCGTGGGTATAATAACTAGGATTTCTTTCAGAGCTCCATTCCTAATTAAAAGCAGCATTTACAGAGAAAGGGTTTTACATACTTATGTATTACCTTATTCAATCCAAGCAAATTGCTTCCCTATGTAAACTCCTGAATAGTTTCATTTCTTCAAACACTGAAAGCCATTCAAATGTAGATTTTGCATTAATTTGGGGGAAGAAAATGCAGCATAGTTTAAGGGGAGTTACTATTTCTAAAATTAATTCTTGACTTTTTAAATTGATATAAACACACATGTATGTATAAATGTGTATGTGTGTGTGTATTTCTATCTCCACAAACCAAGTAAAGCCTGAACATTTTGATTATTCAGAAAATTTATGCAAAGAATTTTCTTCTTAAATATTTTTTCCTTCTGAGAAAAAGGGATAGAATTGGGGAGCAAATAGGGTATAATGATAACAGTACACACTTAAGTAGTTATGTACAAGGTTATTAATATACACTAATTCTAACACTATTATTTTATTATCTTCCCCACTGTACAGATAAGGAAGTTGCAGCACAGAAAGGCTAAGTAACTTGCTTAGAATCACTAACTTACATGGGAAAAGGTAGTTGGGCCCCCCATTTTGCTTTCCTACCTCATCCTCCTTCACAGCACGGGGATGGTCTAATGGAGAGGTTGTTGGTAAAGACAGGAACATCAGGGCTCAGTTTGTAACATTGCCTCTTTCTGGCTATTTTATGTGGGACCAACCTCTGCCTTGAGGTTGTTTTTTTGTTTGTTTATTTTTTCTCTGTCTTTCATAAAATGGGGCAATCATGCCTGCAACTATGGGTCTAGGGTGGAGGTCAAATTTAAGTTAACCTCTGTGAAAGAGTCTTTCTTCCCTTTCTTACTCAGTTTGGCTCTAGAGATTTAATTAAACTCCATTTATAATTAGCACTTTCTCTTCCTCCTCTATGCAGTCTCAGGCTAGATGATGCCTCATAGTGACCATGGCTGTAATGAACATTTTGATAGTCAGACTTGTTTCTGCATATCACATGGGGCCCTGTCCACTCATGTTCTTATTACAGTGAACCTGCCTGAGGCCTTCACAGCTAGAATTTCTCATGGAATTGGTTCAGAAAATAAGGATAGCCTTTAATGGATATCATCATATTTCTTTTGTTTCCTTAAAACTATATATCGGCACTAGAGTTTTTAGGAGATTCTGCAGCTGTATCTAACTGGGAATTGACAGCATTGGATATCAGCCCAGACTGCTATTCAGAGATGATCCGGAGGTGCCCTTTGATTCTGGAGGTAGGAAGAGAGTCATTCCACAATTGTTCCTACAGGTCTGACTCTTGGCATTCCTCCCCTGTCTTCCCATTGCATACCATCAGTGATAATGGATGGATGAGGCTTTTATAAAATGATTTTACCCTCTCTGATCTGCAAAGCTTACATGGGAATCTAGAAACCAGCATTTCTGTCAATTACTAATATAAACCATCAATCTAGAAAGCAGAATGTACAAATTCAGTCCAAATATTCTGACAATGCTTGATAAAAGTGTCATAAATGGGGTTTTGATGATGAATTTAAGTAAAATAGATTTAAAGGAAGATAGGGTATGTCCCTCCAACCCTGACCAATGTCACAATAATAGAAAGCTTCAGAACATGCAGAAGAATGAAACTGGACCATTTCCTTACACCGCACACAAAAATAGACTCAAAATGGATCAAAGACCTCAACGTCAGACAGGAATCCATCAAAATCCTTGAAGAGAACACAGGCAGCAATCTCTTCAACCTTAGC
>CM053607.1:46777724-46799760 GCA_028646535.1 Procyon lotor | reverse complement strand
ACTCAGAAAACTATAAAGTGCTCGTAAAAGAAATTGAGGAAGACACAAAGAAATGGAAAACACTCCATGCTCAGGGATTTAAAGGACAAATAATGTGAAAATGTCTATGCTACCTAAAGCAATCTAGACATTTAATGCAGTCCCTATCAAAATACCATCAATTTATTTCAAAGAAATGGAACAAATAATCCTAAAATTTATATGGAACCAGAAAAGACCCCAAATGGCCCGAGGAATGTTGAAAAAGAAAACCAAAGTTGGCGGCATCACAATTCCAGACTTCAAACTCTATTACAAAGCTGTAATCATTAAGACAGTGTGATACTGGCACAAAAACAAATACATAGATCAATGGAATGGAGAGCCCAGAAATGGACCCCCAACTCTATGGTCAACTGATCTTTAACAAGGCAGGAAAGAATATCCAATGGAAAAAAGACAGTCTCTTCAACAAATGGTGTTGGGAAAATTGGACAGCCACATGCAGAGGAATGAACCCAGACCATTTCCTTACACCACATACAAAAATAGACTCAAAATGGATAAAGGACCTCAATGTGAGATAGGACTCCATCAAAAATCTTGAGGAGAACACAGGCAGCAATCTCTTCGACCTCAGCTTCAGCAACTTCTTCCTATAGAAACATCACCAAAGCAAGGGAAACAAGGGCAAAAATGAACTATTGGGACTTCATCAAGATCAAAAGCTTTTGCACGGCAAAAGAAACACTCAACAAAACCAAAAGACAACTGACAGAAGAGGAGAAGATATTCGCAAATGACATATCAGATAAAGGGCTAGTATCCAAAATCTGTAAAGAACTTCTTACACTCAACACCCAAAGAACAAATAATTCAATCAAGAAATGGACAGAAGATATGAACAGACACTTCTGCAAAGAGGACATCCAAACGGCCAACAGACACATGAAAAAGTGCTCCACATCACTCGGCATCAGAGAAATACAAATAGTGAGATACCACCTCACACCAGTCAGAATGGCTAAAATTAACAAGACAGGAAACGACAGATGTTGGCAAGGATGCGGAGAAAGGGGAACCCTCCCACACTGTTGGTGGGAATGCAAGCTGGTACAGCCACTCTGGAAAACAGTGTGGAGGTTCCTCAAAAAGCTGAAAATAAATCTACCATACGACCCAGTAATCACACTACTGGGTATTTACCGTAAAGATATAAATGTAGTGCTCCGAAGGGGCACATGCACCCGAATGTTTACAGCAGCAATGTCCACAAGAGCAAACTATGGAAAGAACCTAGATATCCACCAACAGATGAATGGAAAAAGAAGAGGTGGTGTATATATATACAATGGAATACCATGCAGCCATCAAGAGAAATGAAATCTTGCCATTTGCAATGACATGGATGGAACTGGAGGGTGTTATGCTAAGTGAAATAGATCAATCAGAGAAAGACAATTATCACATGATCTCTCTGATATGAAGAATTTGAGAGGCAGGGCAGCGGTCATGGGGGGTAGGGGAGGGAAATGAAACAAGATGGGTTCAGGAAGGAGACAAACCATAAGAGACTTCTAAACTCATGAAACAAACTGAGGGTGGCTGGGGGGTAAGGGAGATAGGGATAGGGTGGCTCAGTGATAGACATTGGGGAGGGTATGTGGTATGGTAAGTGCTATGAAATGTGTAAGCCTAATGATTCACACACATGTACCCCTGGGGCACATAATACATTATATGTTAATAAATAAATAAATAGGTAGATAAATAATGTATTTGATTTCCTGTGTATTCTCTCAAATCATTATGGTCACAGTATTATAGCCTTTATTGACTTTTAGTAAAATTATTGTTTTATGTATTAATTTTCTCCAATAAATCATAAATTCAACCTGATATGAAAAGCTTCCTCCCAGCTTTACTTCTCATTGTTCATCTTGGCAGTGCATAACAGAACTTGCAGCAAAGATTGGAATCTGAATTAATACTTAGAAATATCAGTGAATATATAAATGAATCTGAGAGCCATATGAGATGCCATCGTCGCTTAAAATACAAAATTAGTAAATATCAAAAGATACTTTTTTCTAACAAAATTTTAAGAAAGAACATTAATAGAAATGTTTTTAAGCAAATTAAAAACACAGGTATTTAGAACATAAGTACAGAATATGGTAATTGGTTCAAAGGAAATAACCAACGCAAGTGGAATTTTGGCAATGATTGTTAGGTACCACCTGAAAGGCAAAAACAATCTGTCTGGAAATCTTGAGAAATATATTTAAATATAACTTCCCAAATCCAACAACTGGGTTATTATAGTCCTCTTCAGGACTGAGAGCAATTCATAAAAGTTGTAGTAGGGCCTGCAAAACATGTTCATTTATCTTCTTTGTTAATAATTTACTGGGGAGTATGATGCGTCTTTCCTTCTCTCCTAGACATTGCTGTTTTGGTTTTCTTTTTCTTGATACCAAGGCAATTTATACCCAAAGTGGTAGAGAAAAATGCCCCTGTAGACTGGAACACAGCTCTCTTCTGTTTGTCTACTGAAGCTCTGTTGGATATTGATTTTAGAATGTTTGGAGCAGTATTCTTTTTCTAACTATTGCTGCTTCTTTCATTTTTGTTTTAGTAAACAAGTCAATATTTCACAATTTAGGTATTTCCTCTAAAATAGTTATCTTATGAAGTAGAAATAATGGAGTTCCAAGCTCCCAAAAGTATTCTGGGAATCTGATTAGTAAGGACTGCTTGAATTACTTACTAGGAATTGAAGCTCTGATGTATTTAAATAAGATCTAATAGTCTCCAGGTAGTGTTGGTGAACCCATAACCTGTCTAGTATAACTTCCAATCAATATTTCACCTAAGAGGAAAACGACTTGTGATATGAGAGGCAAAAGGATGTCTGTATGCATGTGCACATATGCATATGTAGTGTATATATATATAACTGTCTATACATGTACTATGAGAAACTATATTCAATATTATGAGAAATTTATACTATAACATTTTTGAACATCTCTTATTTTCTCATTACAAATTACTTATAAATAAAATCTAAAAAATATTCTTGGCCAGTAGGGATCATGGATGAAATAATGTTGAAACCACTGTTCTTATCTATGATTTGCCATCATTAATCAAGAAATTAATAATGCAAGAAATAAACATCATAAATCATGCATAAGCATTACAATGTTCCTTTCTAGACCCATATTTACTTTTTTGGCCAGCTAATTGTAATAAGGGAAGTGGAAATGAAACTTAGACAATAATTATATTTTGAGTGGCTTTGTTAGTACATTTGCAATAAAATATTTCAAGTTCGCAATATAGGTATCCCCTGCTTTTCTTTTTTTTTAATTTAATTTTAGTTTTTCAGTGTTCCAAGATTCATTGTTCATGCACCACACCCAGTGCTCCATGCAATGCGTCCCCTCCTCAATACCCACCACCAGACTCACCCAACCCCTCACCCCCCTCCCCTCCAAAACCCTCAGTTTGTTGCTCAGAGTCTACACTCTCTCATGGTTCATCTCCCCCTCGGATTTCACCCAATTCACCCTTCTTTTCCTTCTCCCAATGTTTTCCATGTTTTTCCTATGCTCCACACATAAGTAAAACCATATGATAACTCACTCTTTCTGCTTGACTGATTTCACTCAGCATAATCTCTTCCAGCCCCATCCATGTTGATACAAAGTTGTTTCCCCTGCTTTTCTAAAGTTCATGTCATGCCACTTAGCTTTTATGAAAGACCTACATTAGTACCTGTTTTTCCCAACAGAAATAAATCCAAAGAGGATTCTTACTTTTACAAAAAAAAATAATAAAATGAAATAAAATAAAATAAAATAAAATAAAATAAAATAAAGCAAAAAGCAAATATAGTGTTCAGCATTTGTTTTGCAGCGAGCCATTACAGTGGTAGCAGCACCCTGAGCAGCGAGAGGGGCCCTGTCAGGCTCCTTCTCCCGGAACCACACTCAGCATCTCAGCATCAAGCTGCTGTAACTTTGAACTGTGTCTGTCTGTGAGCATCTGTGGTTTATCCTGGTTATTTTGTGACAGCATTAGCAAGATGTGTTTTAAGATATCAGAAAAGCCCAAGAGAGGTTAGTTTGGGGGTTTGGGAACTCTCAAAAATGTTTTCATATAAATTATTGTTAATTGCTTCTTTACTTCATGCCATTTCAACTTAAAAAAAAAAAAACTTTTCAAAGGAATCTTCTAGTTTCTGGTAATGGCGGAAACCTGTATGTAAAATGATAGCACAGAATAAAAAATAAGCAAACGGATGAAAACAAAAAACATGCCCACATACAATAAAAACAATCCAGAATGGAATAACGTGGAATGTCCCAGGATCAAACAATGACTCTACAACAACTAAAAAGCACTACTATTTTAAATGACAAAGTTCCAGGTCAAGTAGCTTAGGAAAAAGTTGGGTTTCACAGATTGAAATAGTTGGGAAATGCAGAGATGTGGGAGGAGTAAGAGAACAGAATTTGCCACCCCACAATATGCCTCTTTGGCAAAAAGATTATCTGGTGCTGATTGTTTTTGAGAGGCTATGAAATCAGAGTAGAAGTTATCCTTTGAAAAGAGAAATTTATACTTATAAGGGGAATCTCTTGTAAGGGAGTGTCCTTCTCTGTACCAGAAAAGGAGAGTGATGGCATTTCTAGCAACACTTATTAATGAAAAATGCAGACGTAAGTTTGCATACCCTTGTTTACTCTGCTTTTCTGGTAACGTCCCATTACTAACCTTCCCCCAACTCCCAATATTTGTCTTTTGTCTTTACCTGGAGATGGTATTTAAGGTGATGGCTTGGGGCATCCTGGAGAGTTACTTCATTTTCCTGGGTATTTCCCATGTATACATGAGGTATACATGTTATTAAACTTTTGTTTCTTCCTCTCCTGTTAATCTTTTTATTAGTGGGGGAAGAAAGAAGGGGAGCTCTCAGACAAGAAGCCAGAAGGGTAGAGGAGAAATTATTTTTCCTTTCTACACTAGAAATCCAAAATTGCCAATAATGCCTCTTATTCTCTTATTCTGTCCTCTTACCTTGGCTCTCCCTGCTTCTTTCTGGATTCAGTCTCCTCTTTATAAAATATGGGAACCAGCTGATGAGTGAGACTGGCTGCTGTCACTAGACACATGTACTAGAGTGAACAAACAGGTACATACTCCACAACTTATAGAGACTGATGGATGCCCTTTTATTTATAATCCATATGCAAGTACATTTATTATATAAATGTAATATTAAACATTATTCTATTATATGCTTTTAATCCTTAATTATCATTTCATGCTGGTACATAAATGTCGAGTCGATCTTTTTCTTAATGATTTCATAATATGAATTTTTTAAAAAATATTTTATTTATTTATTTGACAGAGAGAGAGTTCACAAGTAGGCAGAGAGGCAGGCAGAGAGAGAGGGGGAAGCAGGCTCCCCACTGAGCAGAGAGCCCGATACAGGGCCCCATCCCAGGACCCTGAGATCATGACCTGAGCTGAAGGCAGAGGCTTAATCCACTGAGCCACCCAAGTGCCCCTCATAATATGAATTTATAATATGTTTAGACCTGCTACTTACTGGTTGTATAACTTTGAGCTAGTATTTAATATCTCTACAGCTCACCTTCTTAATCCAAAAAATGGGGATAATTCCATTATTATTAGGATGTACAGAAAGTTAAATGATGTAACAAATGTAAAGTGCTTAGTATATTGCTGACACATAGTAAAAAGTCGGTAAAGGTGATCTACTATTATTCATTATGATTATTTAATCAATTACATACGAACATACAGATTTACTTTTCATCAATATAATCAACACCTAAAATAGATATTATTATATTTATTGTTGTGTACAAATATTCTTTTATCTTCTTTATGTTTAATTTTCAGAAATTGAGTTAATAGATAAAAAAGGTCTGCACATTTAAAATGTTGAGCTATTGCTAGATGGCCCTCCTGAAAGTTTGCATCAATTCATATCTCTAGGACATTTCCTCACATTCTTAACAGTATTAAATTTTTAAATGATTATGAATGAGTCTGGTCTAAATCCTACCTCTGGATTAAAAATAAATATTCTTTATGGCCTGCTATCCTCAAATGTTACAAATACTTAAAACAGGAATAAAAAGAAAGTAAAACAGTGTTTGGGGACCACAAAAAAAAAAAAAGTTTTCCAACAGTGAATCCTACTGCTGTTGATTAAGAAGGTATCTGGGGAAAGTTTAATAATACTTCTGGGGTGAGAAAATTCAGGAAAAAAGTCAAGTGTGTTTAATTTCCCATAATACATCACTTCAACCATCTGTGAGAAAGATAATATTCTCCTAAAAGGAGAAACAATCATTGAGAAAGAGGGTTTAGGGGAATATCTTCATATTTATTTTGTGTTCTTCAATTAGCTCTTTGGTAATGGTTGCTAAGAAACATAAAATAATTAATATATGAAACATTAATGTTGAACAAAATAAAGATCCATGACCTAGAATGAAATAATATTTCCAGCTATAACTATGGTATAACTTTATTTGTGCACATGATAAAGTCGAAATGTGACCTCCATCTTCTTGATGGATGCATGGATATATAGAGAGATAGCTAAGAAAAGTCATATCACTTGATTCACCTAATAAAATAGTTTCATAACTTAGATGATAGGATAAAAAGAATGGTTTCTCAATAGAATGATGTTAGGTAGGATTTTTTTTGAAATATTTATTACAGGGAGTTATTGCTTTTTTCCATTTCATTTCCCTACAGATGAATATTCTTTTAATTTTTTTAAAATTTTTTTCTCTCCAGGTTATATCTAATAAATCTCTAGACTCTATTATATATGGTAAGTACTTAGGTTCCTTTACCCACCTTATAGAAGTAGAAAAATTTCCAAAAAAAAAGCTGTGTCCATGGAAGAAAGAGTCAACTGTACAAAGAACAATATCATAAATTATAGGCTCAAATATCTCCGTGAATGTGTGCTCCAATTGTACATGAAAATTCATCTCTGTAGTAGTGTTATAAACAACGTTCTTGGAAAAATTCACAAGAAACTTCAAATTATGTGAAGCATTTGGTTTACAAGGACAGGTTTAAAAAAAAAATCCTGTGTAAAATTCCTAGAAACACAATTTATGTCCTAACATGCTTATAGGCTAGGGTTGTCCTAGGCAACAGCAGCTTTTGTTCAGCATATCTGGCTTTGGGTGGATTCATGGACCGTTTGCAATCAGTGTTGAAATGCAGGCTCCAGTGAAAACTGTGAGAAGCTGAGAAATGTTACATGCATAATTCATAGTTCCCTCATCACTGGATGTATGCGTGTGAGGATTCAGGGTTACACTGCTACCCTAGTTCATTGAAAGTATAAATTTGAATATATTCAACATTCTTTTACTCATTTTTTAATTCTATATCTTTCATTAAAAGGAAGATTTTTTTTCAAAGGTATTCTCACTTTTATAGTGACGACTTCTAACCATGACCCACATCGTCCTAAATTATCTGGTTTTGTCTCAATCTCATTACACATTCTCTCTTTTTTTTAGATTTTATTTATGTATTTGTCAGAGAGAGAGAGCGAGCACAAGCAGGGGGAACGGCAGGCAAAGCAGGCAGAGGGAGAAGCAGGCTTCCTGCTGACCAAGGAGCCAATATGGGACTTGATCCCAGGACCCTGGGATCATGTCCTGAGCTGAAGGCAGTGGCTTAACCGACTGAGCCACCCAGTGTCCCCTCATTACACATTCTTGACTCCCTCCTCCACTTTTAAACTATACTGGTTTGACAATTTCTAGAATATCCCAAGCTATTTTTTCACTCAAGATTTTAGGTACCACACTGTTTTTTCCACCTAGAGGGGGCAGATTCAAAGATGGTGTCCAATGATCCCTAAAATCCTGATATTCACATCCTTGTTTAATTCTTTCTCCTGAGTATGGACTGGATCAAGTAATCAGCTTCTAATGAATAGAACATAGAGAAGTAATGGAATGCCACTTCAATGATTAGGTATAAAAGAGTAAATGCTCTTTCTTATCTCCTGGAAGAGAAGCCAGCTGCAGTGCTGTGAGCTGTCCTATGGAGAGAGGGCCATGTGGCAGGGCACTGAGGGAGGTCTCTGACCAAAAGTCATCAAAGAACTGAAGTCTTCGGTCCAAAAGCTGGTGAGTAACTAATTCTGACTATGTCCATGTGAGGGAGCTTAGAAGCAAATCCTGCTCCAGTAGAGCCTTCAGAAACCACAGCACATACCAACTACATAACTGCAAACTCCTAAGAGACACTGAATCAGAGGTACCCAGCAAAGCTGTGCCCAGATTCACGGCCTGCAGAAACCATGAGTAATACATGTATACTGTTTTAAGCCAATAAGTTTCGAAGTAATTTATTATGCAGCAATGGATAACTAATGTGCCCCCTAAGCTGTTCTTCTTTTGGTCTTTGCTTTCCCCTTTTCTTCACTTATCGGCTTCAAAGTCACCTCCTCAAAGAGGCTTCCTTTTATCACTCCAGGTGAAGTGATTATATTTACCTTTACTCTCTATTTAAAAATTTGCTGGATTTCTTATTAGATTACAAAGGACTATAGTTTTCTATTTGTTCACAGTAGAATTTAAAATTAAGGGAAGGTCCTATCCTTCTTCATAGTATCTATCGTAGAGTCTCATACTTAGTAAGAGCTCAGTAAACACTTGCTGGATAAGTTATTAACGAATTCAAGAGTATATCTAATACATAAGAGTTCAATTTTTTAAAAAGATATAGTATTTTATTATTGCTATTATTAGTAGTATATTTAGTTATGGAAATGACTATGAAAAAGAGAATATAATAGATAAGTCATAGATATGTTATGAATTTCATTGAAACATATGCTTCAAATTGGTCTTTAAATGATTTGTATTTGTTTAATATTTATGGGGGGCTGACTTTATCTAATAGATAGTGAAGTCATCTTAGATATAGTTAAGAAACAAATAAAAGAGATAAGAAGTTTCCAGTATTTCTAAAATATCTCATGTCTTCTCCAACTTTAGGGTTCTCACTGAATAGTATTGATGATTAGAATATAAGACACCAATGTCCATAAAAGTTCCTATTATTATTTAGTTTATCAAGTCACCAAATATTAAATTTTGACATGTAAAGAAATATCAACAATATTGAAGTGAGTTAGAGTTATAGAATTGTGAATCTAAGAATTAAGTAATGGTGTTAAAATGAAAAACATTTAATCTAAAATTTTTGTAAAATATAACATTGCACATAGAGATTCTTTTATTTCATGGCAATGCTCTCAGTTAATAATAAAATAAGCTATAGTTTTATAACTTTTTAAAATTGGGTTGAAGGAAGTGTCAAATAACCACAACAAAATAATCACAACAAAAATAACCACAACAAAAATGTTGACTGAAAACAAACAACAAAAATGTAAGACAAGATCCTTCTGAAAAATATACCAGAAAGGCTGAAATAGACTATAATTCTAAGATGTATTATATAGGAGATGAGGGATGACTTAAATGATAAAACCAACTGGGGAGAGATACTTTTCTTTATAAATTAAGTCTGTGGTGGAGTCAAACAGGCTGACTTGGGTTTTTATCCTTGCTCTCACATTTACTCACTCTATGATTTCAACCAGTTATAAACATCCTTAAGCCACTATCTATGAAATGAAGGAAATAGCAGAACTTTCCTCTAGGTTGATTTAAAGGCTACTTGAGTTTCTGCATATAATGGTCAGTACTTAACACAGGGCCCATCATAAAATAAAAGCTCAATATGATCAGCTATACAATGAATGGGAATTCTTATTATCATTACCTTGTTATAATATTATTCTACTACTACTCCCAAAATAGGAAAAAGGAAGAGAAAATTGTATCATATCTATAGCGCAGTGGTAAATAAAACTGAGATTTATATCTCAGCATGTTGAGGAAGTGCCATTGATAGTTACCTGTGAACAACTATAAGGTAAACACTTTTGGAATCCCCTCTGTGAAACATAAGCTATGTATCTATATCACAGAGACTTTTCTACAATTCATCACTTATAGTAAAATGTACCAACACAGCATTATTTGGTTGCACAGAGTAAATACTTATTGGAAATATTAGAAAAAAATAAATATTTGTATTTATGATCTTCGCACTTAAATCTAATTTCTAAATACCATAGGGAACAAATATAATGTCTAGAGACATGTCAAAAGAGCATTGCTTTATCTTTTAAGATAAAATTCATGATTTCTAAGGTAAACTTACATTTTTTTTTAAACTTACATTTTTAATTGTACATTACAATAGTGATGTGGTTAGGGATTTGTTTATAGATCTGGCTATATAGATTTGGTTTTCAATGCTCATTTCTGCCAATGTTATTGTAAGTACCAACAACATCTCTTTGATCTTTTCTACATTTAAAGACACTTAGAGTTTCTTCTAATTATTTCCTAGAGCTATCATTTTTTTTTTTTTAAGATTTTACTCATTTATTTATTTGACATACAGAGAGCACAAGAGAGATGGTGGAAGAGGGAGAAACAAACTCCCTGCTGTGTAGGGAGCCAGATGTCGGCTTGATGCAGGGCTCCATCCCAGGACCCTGAGATCATGACCTGAGCCTAACATAGATGCTTAACCAACTGAACCATGCTGGTGCCTCATTTCCTAGAGCTATCTTAAACACAACTGCCCACTGTTGCTTTAAGTCATGTATCACTGTTAGATCACAATGCAATATGATTTGAAATTATTACTGGTTTCTACAGAATAGTTGACGAATTTTTTACCAAGGTATTTGAGATTTTTTGCTAATATCCTTCTCCTCTTTTTTAAACTTAACCACTTAACTCTGTCCCTCTTTTTTGTAGCCTTAATGGACTATTAGAAATAATCTGAGTGGAGCAACTGGGTGGCTCAGTGGGTTAAAGCCTCTGCCTTCAGCTCAGGTCATGATCTCAGGGTCCTAGGATTGAGCCCCGCATTGGGCTCTCTGCTCAGCTGGGAGCCTGCCTCCCCCCTCTCTCTCTCTCTTTGCCTGCCTCTCTGCCTACTTGTGATCTCTCTCTATCAAATAAATGAATAAAACCTTAAAAAAAAAAAAAAGAAAGGAAGGAAGAATCTAAGCATTTCCACAGCTGAATGCTTTTCCACAAACTGCCACATCTCAAATGTCACTACCCCAAGTTTCTTTGGTCTTCTATCTTTTTCAAGTCCCAGCTAAATTATCATCTCCACAAAATCCCTATTCCCCTTGCTCCTTGCATATCTTCCACTTCCAGAAAAAATATATGACTCCTTTTTGTGTGTGCATTTAATTTTTATCACCTGCAGAGCACTACAGGTATCAGCTGGCATTTGATTCTTGTATTGTTTTTCCTGAGATGCTGTGATTTCTCTGACAAAGATCTGTTTTACTCCTCTATCTTACTTCAGGGCTAGCACATAGTTTGGAAACCAGTATGTGTACCTCCAACTTGATATATCGAATTGAAACAAATTTCCTTGTTATCTTCACACTTAGTTTCCAGGTATTTTTTTTTTTTAAGCTAGCACAGTGGATCCTACATAGCAGGAAGCAAAAATATTAATGAAAAGATTAATGAGAAACTCTTAGTCTAGTGGGAAGTAAGGCAGAGATGAAGAGTTCCTTGCCTTGACCTCCACCACAGGTATGCACACGTACATAGGCGCATCATTTTTGAGAACTAACAGTAATATGATTGCCACGGGAAATGTCTGACTCTTGATTAATAGAGTTGCGATTGTGCTCCTTTCTGACTTTATAGTCTTTCTTATTTGAAATAAGACATCAACATCAACATTCCAAACACATTTATGGCTATAAATTCACAAATGACGGGCTTTTATTGGCAAATCTGTGAAGAGCTAAGTTGCCTCATTTGCTTAGATGCAGCTACTCTTTAAATAAGCCATCAGATTCTTGTAAATTGTCTTAAAATTTGGAATTCCTTTTTATTTTATATTGTGTGTTAAAAATAAATTTAATGCAAAGGATGTCAACAGAGTGTCATGAACGTAGAAAATTAAGAAACGAACATCCTATTTTAAGGCAAAGTGTTTGGGATGAGAGTCCCCAAGTTTAAATAGTTGGTTTCCACTATAAATACAACTTTAAAGAGTAAGGTAGAATATATGGAGAAAGTGGAGAGTGCCAGATGGACACCATCAACAGTGATGATATTTGTTTATGAATGTATGCAGTTATATCTATATGCACGTACATACATATGTATGCATATATTTATGTATGTATGTATATTATGTATATAATGGGATGAATAGTAAGGAAAGGAAACTTTTTTTTTTTTAAGATTTTATTTATTTGATAGAGAGAAACACAGCGAGGGAGGGAACACAAGCAGAGGGAATGATAGCGGGAGAAGCAGGCTCCCTGCCGAGCAGAGAGCCTGATGTGGGGCTCGATCCCAGGACTCTGGGATCATGACCTGGGCCGAAGGCAGACACTTAACGACTGAGCCACCCAGGCGCCCCAGGAAAGGAAACTTTTGAATGCATAATGGACTCTCAGAGATTCCACACACCTATATTCTTATAAGCCAAGGGAAGGTGTTGGTAAAAGCATTAACTTTTCAAAAACTTAAGAACTGGTGTATCAGGAGTAAGAACTGTTTTGTTTGTTTTTATTGTTGCTGTTTTTGACTCAAACAAGAACAATATTCTTCAGGGAGAATCAGCTGGATATAATCACCAAAAGACAGAGCAAATATGCAAATATCAAGATTTGCTGAAGAATGTTTCAGAAAAGTCAGCTGAACTCACTGACTAGGAAGGCTTTTGCATATAACAAGTGCTTATTTTAAAATACCATTTTTGGGGCGCCTGGGTGGCTCAGTCGTTAAGCGTCTGCCTTCGGCTCAGGTCATGATCCCAGGGTCCTGGGATCGAGCCCCACATCAGGCTCCCTGCTCAGCAGGAAGCCTGCTTCTCCCGCTACCATTCCCTCTGCTTGTGTTCCCTCTCTCGCTGTGTTTCTGTCAAATAAATAAATAAAATCTTAAAAAAAAAATACCATTTTTGAAAATTCATAGATCTTAAATAGCTACATTGCCAAGGAAGAAAAATAGAAACCTAGCTTTAAAACAAACAAATAAATGATTAGAGTCTCATCTAATGCTCAGCAATAAAAATTATTATTGGATTTGAAGAACAGGGAACCATTGAAGAAAAAGGAGTCAGGGTGGAAAACTTACTCTCCCAGTATTTACCACACAAACACTCTCAGAAATAGGTAAACTAAATGATAATGAAAATGTTTGAGATGGATAAGCTTAGCTTTGAACCTTTGCTGGTGTTTCAACTGGGCGTCCAGTCTCAGACTCTCTCTGCCTGTTTGTCACATGTATCATTAAAAACTTCCCCCTACCCTGTGACTACACACTAGGAACAATATTCAAGAAATAACTAACATTCTTCCAATGATCAGCTCTAGGATTAGAATCCACAAAAATTATAACTATTGTTTTTTTATATTTTGTCCAGCTGATCTGCCAATTTCAGTATAATATGGCTTTGACTTATCCTTTAAAAATACATATACAATATTTCCTATTGATAAGGCAGAAAGAATATAAATGCATAATCCATATATTTATAAATGGGACAACCTTACTCTGGACTTTGACCTCCTTTAAATAAATCTCTTCCTTTCCATTGTTTCCAGGAAGAAGTCAATGATAAGTATGAGGTATGATCCCCAAAAGAAGTAGGTTCTTAACATAACACTGAGAACATTTTTAAAGACTGTAGAGTTTTTTCCCCATATACCCAATTAGCCCAGAAGAGACAAAGAATAAAGGAAGAATCATTTCTTTTGGAAAATAAATGATACTAAAGTGATGTATACCCCATTGTTCTCTCTTTCTCAGCTAGCTAGACACCATTTTTCAAATGAAAAAGAAACAGAGAAAAAATTCTGCTCACTGAAAAGAAAGATAATTTTTTTCAAGTTCACATATGCCTGTTGCTCTAAGTTACTGAATACAGTGAGGCACCTAACCTTTTCTTGTCCTGTTATCACTCAAGTATCTGTTCAGGCTTCACAATGGCAATTATTAGTAATGATTTCAACTGAAGACCTTTTGTTATCATGGTTTAAAACTGATGTAGGATATACAAGTGTCTACAGAAAAAAGAACAAAACAGCTTCTAAGAGATTTGGTTTCAAAACAGATAGCCTGATTCTTTGTAATATCTGTAATTAAAGTCTCTAAGAGAATACAACTTCAATTACTGTGAGTCCCAACCATCTATAGGATAAAATCACAGTAAGTAAAACTTTCAGTAAAATAGGAGTACCAACTCTCAAAGTAAATAAATGACCAACAATTGGATGCTAAACTTGGCAGATGAATTGTTATATCAAGAGACACTGTTATGTAAAGTAGAAATGGACACCACTGGATATTCTGTTGTCTATAAAATTTTAATTTAACTGCCATTTATATATAGTCTCATGACTTCAGGACCACATCACTGATATTTCTTTTTACATTTTCTTATTCTCCATCTTTGAAGATCTCTTTTTTGAAGATACTTCCTATTTATCTGCCCCCATATTGATAGGATTAGTAATAAACCAGGAATAGTTTTTCTGTCAGTGCTTCTGAAAATTTAATATTCATGGGAATCCCCTGAGAATTTTGTTAAAATGCAGTTTCTGATTCAGCAGGTCTAGGCTGGAAATAATGATTCTACATTGCTAGCAAGTTCCCAGGTGGTGCCAATGCTGCCTGTTCATGGACCACACTTTGAGTAGCATGGTTCTGTGTGATGTGGAGTAGGAAAAATGCAGTGTTATACAAGGCTGGGCAGATAATTAATACCCTTGCCCATTATTGTAATTAAAGTTTTAAACCATAGGAACTTCAGTTATTCTGATTCAGAAACCCCTAATAAGAAAGGAGTGATAGAAAACTGAATGATAAACTTTGCATTTCTAGTTTGATGAATGACAATAAAATGCATTTCTCCAAACATATTTTTTATTATCTGTATACTGGGAATAAAAACACCTAGTTTATAATATCATGTGAAGATTATGTGAAATACTGTGTTGAAGGCACTTATCACAGTTCCTTGTGCACAATAAGGATTTAATAAGGGACATTACTCATTTACTATTGATATTGTTATCACTATCTCATTAACTTCAAAACAGACTATTGAAGACCGCAGGGGAAATCCAGACAAGTGTATTCATTATATAGGTGAGGAAACTGAAGCCCAGCAGTGGAAATGACTTGTTCAGGATTATATAACAAATTAGCAGCAGAGATGAGGTAGGAGTTTTATCTTTTTTAATATAAGAAATTTATTCATTCACTCATTCCTTCCTTTCAACATTTAAGTGTTAACTATATGTACTTACTATTCTGTGAACACAAAATGAGAACATATGGCACCCTGCTTTCAGGAATATTGAGAAACTGTTTTCCACTAGTCAGTCATTTAAAAAAATATTGCTTTCATAAAGGAATAGTTGCTATAATGAAGGAGTATCAGAAATATAAATGGCAGCTTTCATAAAATTTTTTTTTAAAAATCTGGAATTTGCTAATTAAGATACTTTAAGCTGAAGGGCCAACACGAGCAAAGACAAAAGACAGGCTGCAACAGTGGCAGGAGCTGGATATATATGTGGTACCTAACTATGACGGGTCCTTTAAGGTACAAAAATAGATGAGATTATATCTTGAATCAGAAGGATTGAGTTCACCATTAGGAGACTTCATCCTCTGGTAAATATTGCCATCTAAGATGTTTTACAATTTGTGAGTTAGTTGCCAACATTTAACTTATGGGAATTTTCACATGAACATTCAACTTTTCAACTTCCCTTTTAAATTCAGAGGAAGTCATCATTCTAGGTATCCTCCTCCATGTAGCAAAGCTTAATTAGAACTATGTGATGGGTGTCCGTTTTAAATGGCTCATCTGTTTTTCAGACTCAAATTCTTATTGATGTATACATGAATCTTTTAGGCCGTTGAAATCTATAACCAAGGCAGCTCATATATTATATATCCTTTCTACTTTTAACTTGGAACAGCACTGCAATGCTTAGAACCTGAAATTCTTGGGCAGTGGATGATACACCAAACTGAAATATTTTCTAAATACTTCTTTTTGGGCATGTCAGTCATTGATACCAAGAAGGTGCATTTTGATATGAGGACTTCTGTTGATTATTGACTACTACCTAAAAGGTCAAAGTCACAAGTCTTATTTCCTTGGAACAAGTCAGCTTACTTGATTCATGGCTATCATTATCATTATCATTTAAAATTTAAAAAAATACATAAATTTGAAAATGAAATACTTAGGCATGTTAACTGCTTGTTATGTACATTAATATTAATATTAAAATTTCTACATAAACAGTAAGAAAGTAAACAGAAACATACAAATAACCCCTGAATAAAACTCATACTTAAGAATGGGTATAGAAAGAGACTCCAAATGGTCACAGATATGACAAAGATAGCTTTGTTAAAAGATAGTTCCAGGGGCGCCTGGGTGGCTCAGTCGTTGGGCGGCTGCCTTCGGCCCAGGTCAGATCCCAGGACCCTGGGATCGAGCCCCGCATTGGGCTCTCTGCTCGTCAGGAAGCCTGCTTCTCCCGCTACCATTCCCTCTGCTTGTGTTCCCTCTCTCGCTGTGTTTCTCTCTGTCAAATAAATAAAATCTTTAAAAAAAAAAAAAAAAAAGATAGTTCCATATACTAAGCACTGAAACATATTTGCAGAAAGGAAAAAAAAAGTCTTTCAAATATTTATGTAACTTTATCCATAATCTTGAATACAGTTCTCCAAAGTAGTTCATTTTTGTGAAATCATCAAATTCCACTAAGATATTTGCAATCAGAAGGGAAATTTTACTGGTGTTATTTATTTGAGTGTACAAAGTGCATTTATTTGTTCATTTGGTCTTTTAGAAAAGATACAACTGCTAGTTTGGTTTCTGAAGGAATAATACACGTTTATTCAACTTAGGTTTTAGCGAAAAAATAATATGAAAAATTATTAATGGGACTGTTTCCACTATTTGTTGATAGAGAATAAATGAGGATATTTATGCATTTAGGCAGCAATACTTTGTTTCTGAAATTCAATGGTCAGGGAGAACTGCCACTGTTCTTTTTTTACTTGATTTTTGCTTTCTTTAGAGTTGATAAATTGTCTACTACTTCCTATTGTTTTCATATATTTTATTTTATTTTAAAGATTTTATTTATTTATTTGAAAGAGAGAGAGAAAAGGAAGGAGAAGCAGACTCCTCGCTGAGCAGAGAGTCTGACATGGGGCTCGATTCCAGGACCCCAAGATCATGACCTAAGCCAAATCAGACCCTTTGACTGAGCCACCCAGGTGACCTTATTTTCAAAATAAGGGCTATCTATATTTTAAAAGCCTTATCCGTTTTCTTGTAGTTTTTGGTTGACATTTTGGTATGCTATTGTCATGGTAAAGAGTGATGACCTTAAAAGATAGCATATGAGTGTTTAATAGTACATAGACCTAAGCATTTATTTATTTACACACTTGACAATTTTATTGAGGCATAAATTACATAGTATGAAATTATGCATTAAACTGTACAATTCAAAGATGTTTGGCAAACTGGGGAGGATTCTTGAGATTCTTTATACTTAATCCCTATATTCATGCCCTGCTCAGGCAACCACTGATCTACTTTATGTATCACACAGTTGCCTTTTCTTAAGATTTCACATATATGGATTCACAGTATTTGTGAACTCTCGTGTCTTCTTCCACGCAGAATAATGTTTTTGAGGCTCATTCATTTTGTATCATGTATTAATATTTTATTCTTTTTTTACCATATAGATACACATATTTTAATTACTCACCAGTCTAGGCATCTATTCTTTTTTCATTTCATTCACAATATCTAAGGGACTATTTTGCTGGTTCTATTTAAAATGCTTCATATCTTAATGACAATCTTAATATTTCCATGTTCTTGGGGAGGAATGTGAAATATATATCTGGATCCGATTTTATTTCTAAGTTGGCCAGACTCTGATGATTTTGCATTAACAAACTAATTATCTAATGAAACTATTTACTAATTAACCAAATATAGTTAATTTAACTGTGACCCCAGATTTTATTGCTGTGAAAATTTTTCCTGGACACAAATGATTTTTCTAGACACTGTCACACAAGCAGGGCCAATAGCATGACCATGGGGAAGAGGTTTGGGGAAAGAATTACAAATGGAAAAATCCATTAATAAAAAATAGCATGCTTAAAGATATTCCATTTTTCTAGCAGAGGTCAGAAGGAACTGTTTTGTTCAGCAAAGCTTTAATGCTTCATGAACACACAGAAAAGCTAATCCCAGGCTAGTTAAAAATGCCAAGTTCATGCAATGGCAAAAGAAATGTTATACCGCTTATGGATTTGTGGAGAGAAAAAAAGACAGAAAATATTACAAAATATGTTGTTCTATATGCTAACAAGCTTTGGAAGAAGTTTCATTCTGTTTATAATCAAAATGCTGATATTGGCTGACATATACTCAGAATGTGTAAACAGAGAACAGAGAAGCAAAAGAAGGTGTAGAAGATTAAGCAGAGTATTGTATAATTTATGAATCCCTGGAAAATGATAGAGTATAACAGAAAACAACTGAGACTCATTATCTGTGCTCTACATAAAAAGAGATAGTACCTGAGTAGCACCCAGATATATTTTTCTTGTAAGCCCAATATATTTAATTTGCAATTAGTTTTTTGTAGTCATATATTTTATGATTTTAAAATTACAAAAAATATTTTCTACACTTTCTTCTCTTTTTACATTTATTTGAAAGCAAAGCAAATCCTGGTAAAAAGAAATGAATACAAAAATCTGATTCTTCCTTGACATGTCATGCAATGAGGTATTATGTCAATGGTTTTGTCTCTGGACCAAGTCTAAGTTCTTAACATTTGTAAGCAGTAAAACATTTGCTTCATTAAACAAAGTCCTTAGAATACAAAATATCTCTATACAGTAGGTTGAGGGCAGTACTTTCATTGTTTCACTCTATTGAATTGCTAGAGAGAGAAATGGTATCTCATGGAAGGAAAATAAAGCATCACTGCTGAAATATTTTATTTCTCTCCACAGTTTTTGTTTTAGGACCAAAAGTTTCGACATTTCATTTCTAAAAATATATAAACCATTCTCTGATATTTAGGAGGAAATATGTAATTGTATTATCTAGAAAGCTTCTACTTAATTTTGAATCTATTTTTATTCCAGAATTTTTAACATGGCAAATGTTATTAATGGTTGTTAGATTTTGTTGAACCACTCTAGAGTTTCTTGGTATGAAAATGTCTTAGATCTCTCAAAATGGTCCCTCAAGATCTGAGAAATGAGTCCCTGGTAGTGATAGTCTATATATTACTTCTAAATGCTATACCATCTCAAATGCTTTGAAATTAATTAATTTAACCTTTCATTCTACAAATATGTATTGAACTTTTACTATGTTCCAGGAGTACAACCAACAACACATTATAGGTAGATAAAATATATAGAATGTTAAAGAATGACTGATGATAAGAGAAAGAAATGCATTAGCAAAAAGGAATATAAAATGTGGGGAAAGGTGAAATGTAAGATCAGGGGCCTTTAGAGACCTTTAGAAGGTGAGGGAGTTTGCCCTTGGAGTATCTGCTCGGAATGCCCTAAATCAAAGGGACCATGCAAAGTCTCTGAAATATGTTTCGTAAGTTCAAAGTATAACCACAATCCAACTACAGCTCACCACCCACTTTTCTACCACCCTGGTTAAGCCACCAACCTCAGTCTCCTGGCTTGCTGCAGAGCCCCTAACCTGGTTTCCCTACTTACTCAGTGGTGAGATCCCTTTGCCTGCAAAGGCCAAGTGTAGAAGTAGAGAGACAGACAGGACCTAGAACATGGGGAAGCCACTTGATAGGATAAAAAGGAACAGGTGGAGATGGAAGACAAAATTCAGCTTTGGATAAAGCTCAGATAACTATCCGAGATGCCCATCAGATATCTACATAGAGATACCAGTCAGCGTTTGGGTATATGTGTCTTGAGTTCAGTGCTCAAGTCTTTGCAGGAAATATGATATTGGGAATTATCAGCTTATAGGTGGTATCTGAAGCCATGAGAGTGAATGGATTATCTTGGTAGTGAGTATAGGCAGAAAGAATAAAAATCCAGGGATTGAATTCTCCAAAATGTGGAGGTCAGAAAGATGAAAAGAAACCTACAATGAAACTGATAAGGAACTATAAGAAATGCTAAGAGAAAAATCAGGGAAGTATAGTGCAATGGAATCCATAAGAAGACAACTTTGGAGATTTGGTTTCTAGTTCTGATTCAACTCTCCTTTGTCCTGCATTCCCCACTGGGGCTAAGCCCAGGAACCAACACCGTCTTGCTCCTGGCTGCCCAACTCAACAGTATGAGTATTATTCTTGAACTCTTCTTAATTGCCTACTTTTTAACAATTACCATGTCCTTTCTGTTTGACTACTTAAGTGTTTCTCAAATCTGTTTCTTTTCTTTGTTTTCCTGCCATTATCCTAGTTCAGGCCACAATTATCTAGGTCCAGAATACTGAAAGAACCTCCCAGTCTTACCAGTGCCCCGTATCTCTATATCTTTTCATCCCTTAGATCCACTCTCCATATGATAATCATAAAAAAATCTTTTTTTTTCTAGTTTCAAGTTTTTATTTAAATTCCAATTAGTCAATATATAATGTAATAGTCATTTCAGGAATAGAATTTAGTTATTCATCACTTACATACAACACACAGTACTTACCACAAGTGCCCTTCTTAATACCCGTCACCCATTTAACCCATCCTCCCTCCTCTCCCCTCCAGCATCTCTCAGTTTCTTCTTTGTACTTAAGTTAGTTAAGAGTCTATTTTATGGTTTGCCTTTCCCTTTCTTTCCCACCTATTTTCATCAGTTTTGTTTCTCAGATTATACCTATGAGTGAAATCATATGGTATTTGTCTTCCTCTCACTGACTTATTTTGCTTAGCATAATACTCTCTAGCTCCATCTATGTCATTGCAAATGGTAATATTTTATTCTTTTTTATGGCCGAGTAATATTCCATACTATTTCTTCTTTATCCATTCATCAGTTGATGGACCTTATAGCTTGGCTATAATAATTTGGAATTGTTGATAATTTGGCTATTGTTGATAATGTTGCTCTAAACATCAGGGTGCATGTATCCATTCAAATCAGTATTTTTGTGTCATTTGGGTAAATACCTAGTAGTGCAATTACTGGATCATAGGATAGTTCTATTTTTAACTTTTTGAGGCACTTCCATACTCTTTTCCAGAGTGGCTGCTCTAGTTTGCATTCCCACCAACAGTGTAAGAGGGTTCCCCTTTCTTTCCATCCTCACCAACATCTGTTGTTTCCTGTGTTGTTAATTTTCACCAGTCTGACAGATGTGAGGTGATATTTCATTGTAATTTTGATTTGTATTTCCTTGATGATGAGTGATTTTAAGCATCTTTTCATGTGTCAATCATACTAATCTTTAAAAAATGTAATATAATAAATGAGAAGTCAATCACTTTCCATTGCCTTCCAGTTCCTGTCTAAACTCAGGGTCCTTCACAATCTATACTCTCCAGCCTTATGTCTCCTTTTACTGATCTCATAGAGTCCAGCCATTTAATCGAGCTTTTGATTCCTTCAAAGCATCAGCTCTATTCTCAAGAATCTATGCAAGCTGTTCTCATATATGTAACTCCCCTCTTCCCATCTTTTTATTTGGCTTATTTCTACTCATATTTTAGGTCTCAGTTTAAATACTATTTTCCTCAAATCCATCACTGGCAGTCCTCATTTGGGTTTTTTGGCTCTCATCTAGACTTCTTTCTTTAGCAATGACAATTCTGATCTTCTCCCCCCCCCCCCCCCCC
>CM053607.1:46642366-46777224 GCA_028646535.1 Procyon lotor | reverse complement strand
ATCTTGATGAAGTCCCAAAAGTTCAATTTCGCTTTTGTTTCCTTTGTCTTTGGAGACATGTCCTGAAAGAAGTTGCTGTGGCTGATGTCGAAGAGGTTACTGCCTATGTTCTCCTCTAGGATTTTGATAGATTCCTGCCTCACATTGATTTTTTAATAGGATTGCTTCCTTGTTTACCTGGCTCTTGATTTGTGTAAGTCCTTTATATCACCATTTACTTATTAATTGATGTGTATCTTCATTATACTGACCATTAACATTGTCTTGCTTATTCACTGTGTTTGCTCTAGTTCCCAGAATAATTTCAGAAGCATCTCAGGTATACAGAAATTAATTCCCAAATAAATGAATAGATAAAATTTTATCTGTTCTTGCCCTCACCTGAATAACAGGAATTTCTATCCCCTTGTGACATCCTCTTCCCTTCATTCCCACTCAGGCACTTCTGGGGGTCTTAAGCAGGTATTTATCATGTAAAACAAAAAAGTCTATTCCCACTAGGCATTTGCAATATTTTGTCAGACACCAAATGGATAATTTCCCTTCTCTCCCCTAACCGCATGCATCTGTCACCTCATACTTGCATCTCATCTACACCAGTGCTCTGCTGAGATTTTTCCATAATCAGGTAAGAGTGTTCTAGAACTATTATGGTGCCAGAAAGCTCTATGTCCCCAGCTGAAGTGAATGAAAGGCTCATCTCTTCCCATTCTGGGTCAACTCCTAACAGCACATAAGTGAAATTATATTGTTCTGTGTTTCTTGAACATTATTGTATGAACAATTCTTTCCATTTCTACATAAAACCTCTCTTTTAAAGGGATTCAAATTAATTCTTAGGGTTCAAGTTGGGAAACAAACTTCACTCCACTCTTTTTATTTCCCTTTCTTTTTTCATCTAAAACTCTAGGCTCCTGAAGTAAAAACTTCTGCTCATAGCTACCTTGTCCTATGCCTTCCCAATCCCCACCACATGCAAATCAGATCATATACTCGGAGGTCTAGATGACTGCTGACTATTCTAAACAAGATCAGACTTAACCAGAAAATTATTTCGACTACTCCTTCACTATAAATCCCTAGAACTGTATGACTAGATTAAATAGGATATTATGGATACAATGTTTAGCTTCAGGTTAAGCACTGAATAAGCACTGAATAACTGTTAACTTTTTATTATTAAAGCATATTTTAGATACAAAATGTTCAGATAATAAGAATGTGGATCATACTCCTGTTGCCCAGGAAGGCTTCTACTAGTACTCAACTCCACCCAGACCAGGTTCTTGAAAAGCTTTCTCACAATGAGCCATATCTAACATTAATTCATCATCATTCCATTTTTGCCTATAGGTCTGCATTTCAACTAATTCCCTAAACTTGGGGCCATGCATTGATTTCTGTACTTGTTTTCTTCTTTACCATAAACCAATGCCAAGTCTTATTGAAAGCTCTATCAGAAAATATTTATTGGGGGGCACCTGGGTGGCTCAGTCGTTAAGCGTCTGCCTTCGACTCAGGGCATGATCCCAGGGCTCTGGGATAGAGCCCTGCATCGGGCTCCCTGCTCAGCAGGAAGCCTGCTTCTCCCGCTACCATTCCCTCTGCTTGTGTTCCCTCTCTCGCTGTGTTTCTCTCTGTCAAATGAAAAAAAAAATCTTTAAAAAAAAAAAAAAGAAAATATTTATTGGGATGGCTGGGTGGCTCAGTCGGTTAAGTGTCTGCTTTCAGCTCAGGTCATGATCCTGGGGTCCTGGAATTGAGGCTCCCTGCTCAGTGGGGAGTCTGCTTCTCCTTCTGCCTGCCACTACCCCTGCTTGTGCTTTCTTTCTCTCTCTGACAAATAAGTAATTTTTTAAAAATTTTTAAAAAAGAAAATATTTCTTTAGCTTTTCATTTTTTCATTTATTCTTTCATTTATTTCTTTTCATTTATTCTATTCATTTTCATTTATTCATTTCTTATATGTGAAATTATATGAAATTACAGATTTTTACCACTCCAGATTGGTCTCCCTTCTCCTAATGACAAGAAATTGTAGAAGTATACTTGTAGCCTAATTAGGACTAAGGTTCTCATTATCATATTTGTCATACACCGTGACTTTTATAATGTTTTGGCCTGAGCTATTCCCATCTACTTCTTCGAAATTTAAGTCTTTAATTTCCTTTAAAAGAAATTTCCTGAATATTTTCTTAATCACCTTTTGCTCATTATAAACTTTACCTCTCTAAATTACTTTCTTATCCAAAATGCCATATAATCTAACATTTTGTTATATGTTACATATTAATGCTTTTACTCCATGAATTGACTTGCCTTTTAAACTGTATTGTAATTCAAACAAAAGAAGTGTCCCTTTTATTTATGTAGGCCTCATCACAAGCTCTAGCAGAGTGTTAAGGACATTATATATAATTATATAATTATATATAATGTATATATATATTATATAATATATAATATCTTTATATTAATATATTGAGGAACAGAAAAAATTCTAATTATCAGTTAAACATTTTCATCTTTATTAAGCAAAGTAATATGCTATTAAGAAACTACAGAACCTCTTTACTACATGGTTAACTTTCCAGATTTATATGTGATTTCTTTTCTTAAAGTACTTCACATGGTATGCAAGTCAGGAAAAATAATTTCTAAATTTCTCCATGAGTAAATGTAATTTTCAGAAAGCTGGCTTTGGTCATTATCATCATATTTCCTATTAGATCCAATTTCTGATCAGCTTTAAATACAATTTATTTTAGTTGTCATGCTGGGAACTTCCTAATTAATCTGATTTTCTTTAGTGCAAATTTTGATTACTAGAACACTCATAATAAACACTCAGAGTATATATAAATTCAGGCCTAATGAATAAGTTGTGACTTAATATCAGCTTCTAAATGCGATTTTGTCTTACTCCAAGTCTCTGAGACTATTTTTAATCTGGACGTAAAAATTAAAATAAAGGTAAGTTCCCGATTTGTTCTAAATATTTCTGGAGTTGTCAGGATGGCCCTCCAACGAGGAGCCACCAGGGTCTGTCAATCTTACAGTGGGTCTCAAGAGCCTACTGAAGTACTGGCTTACAGCTTGGTACATAATATTTATTACCACAGAGAGTCTTCTAACTGCACTTCAACTCTAGGACTATATAATGCTCAGTCTCAACTGCAGGCCAGCTTACTGATATCATAGCTTGAGCATCTGAATATTTCCACTTGATGGGTTATATTAGAAAACTTACATAGTAGTCAATTTCCAGATAAACCTTGGGTTTTTTTCCCAACCTAGGCAATAATTAAAAGTCATTTGTTTCTCGTGGGGCACTTGGGTGGCTCAGTGGGTTAAAGCCTTTGCCTTCTGCTCAGGTCATGATCTCAGGGTCTTGGGATGGAGCCCCGCATCGGGCTCTCTGCTCAGTGGGGAGCCTGCTTCCCTCTCTCTCTGCCTGCCTCTTTGCCTACTCGTGATCTCTCTCTCTCTGTCAAATAAATAAATAAAATCTTTTAAAAAAGTCAGTTTTTTCTCATTCATTTATTGCACAGTCTCTATTCTATTTATTGATAATGGCAGATTGCTTTTGGTTGTTGTTTTGAACATACACTGATTATTGACACCACTTCTCTTTCAGGGTGACAAGGAACTACTTGTTTTTCCAGAATCGCTATTTTTGAGACATCTTACGGTAGGCAAGTTCTTGTAGCAAAAAGATTTTCTGAATATATAAGATGGATATGATATATGGCAGCCCATCCATTTACTTGGATGTATCTATATGCTGACCTAGAATAATGAGCAAGAAGATGATGGTGTGCAAAGTGGAAAAAATATAAAGTAATATTAAGAACTACTGGGGTGCTCTTTTACGAAGCACAAAATATTAACTGACTCAGCTGTGTGTTTATCATTAAGTATGTGTATTTGTATGTGTGTATACATGCATATATGTGAGTGAATTTTTTTTCTTATCATTTGAAATGAATTTCTCAGTTCATCCCTTATCTCAGGATATGGACCAGAGACAAACATTGTCATTACATGATGATCTTATAAGTATTACACTACTGACCAGAGGTTATAACTGGTTTCTTTTTCTAGAATTCCTAGAAGAAATATTGCTTTGAGAATACTGTTCATAGGGTTCTAAGTGTTTAGAATGCCTTCCTGATTGACTAAGTCAGTGACACAGAAAATTTGACTAGACTTCAATAAATTACACTGATTGTAAAAGACATTTTGACTGAAATCCTAATGCTGCTACCAGTCATGAAAGCCACTCTGCCCACTGCCAGAATTTTCTGCTAGCTTAGCTGTTGGGTTTTGCCATTTTAATGGTCCTTCTCATAAACTGAAGCCTAGCAGGCACAATGTGTCTTGGAGTAAAGAGAATGCAATAGATATGCCTTGAAATATGTGTGCTAACATGAAATGTGAAGGCTAGTAGGCACTTAAATTATTCTAACTATGTTTATTTTTATTTAATGGAGCCTATGAGCGTTCTTAACAAATTTAGCATCCACTCTTCAAATGGGTATATCTATGGAAAATAAGTGGTGACTTTTGCCATATCTGTCCCTGTGATAGTGTGATGTGCCATACCATGTGTCCAGGATGTCCTAGGCAAGAGACCAGTGTCTCCTTCCTTAGTGTGCCTTTTTTCTGTAATGCTGTACAGAGATAGATTCCTTTTTTAATCCCTTGCTTTTCATTTGCCTACACTGTTCCAGTTCCTTCCTCCTCTCAACCTCTTTATCTCTCCACCTAGACCTCTCAATCTTGACCCCAATCTGGTTGCTACTCTGTGGTTTTCAGGCTCAGATAAGGTAGGATGAGAAAAGAATGCTAGAATAAATGACTTCCAAAGGATGAATGCTACTCCATTATTCACCCTTGCAATTCTTTTCCATACCTTTCCAGTGATAGGATTTTTTTTCAAACTTTATATAGCAAGATGATATTTGATATGTATATTTTCCCTTATACTATGTGGCCATTTTCCCATGTCATCAGCTCAGTATTTTACATTACCTCTTTAACTGACAGAACTACTTCAGGAAGGCCCCTTTCCACTTCAACAAGGGAGAAGAAAGCGAAGAGGCAATTCTTGGTCTTTGAGTTTCAGTCCTAGGCCTTAGAAAATTGGAATGAAATGCAGAGCATGAGCAATACATTCAAGACACTACCTGACATGAAACAATGGCCTATATTTCTCAAAGGTAGGAGGAAAAGGAAAAAAAGCAGAGGATGTTAAGAGTAAATGGATATGGGTCCCTGAGAAAGGGAGATTGTTTCGTGCTTCATAGACCAAGCTCCAAGTTGAGGAGAGATGAGAGGAATATCCCTGAGAAGTCTGTGGGATCTGCTGCTAGAGGAAATCTGCACTTTCATTTCTGGGTAGAACCCTGGAGAGTTAATGAGATGTCAGAAACTATAAGGCAGGATAGGGTGTTGAGATAAAAGGGGTCTGAAAGAGCTTTAATGACTTTCTCTGTGCCAGTGTAGGTAGAAAAATAACATTAATATGGCTATGAAGGACCTTAACCAGTAAAATCTTTGAAGAAAGAACTGAAAGCTGACTTAGCATGGACAACTGATGTGTAAGCTGGACATATGATAGACATAGGGCAAAGCTTACAGAGAGAAATCCTTGCCCATAGCAGGGAAAAAAAAATCCCTACACCAACACACAAACTCCTGTCAACTCACATGCCTACATAAACTTCAAGGTATTTATACCCAAACCATGGGGGACGTAGAAGACAATTAAGAGTCAATTCAGTTTAAAAATTTGTAAGAGCTCATATCAGAAATTAAGCTAGTTTTCAAAAATTAAATAATATTATTTGTTACCTATCTGAGGAGTTAGGCTGCAATCCTTATCAGCTACATATATACAAGGAAGTATTTTTTTGAAATGTCACATTTCTATAGAATGCAGTGTCCTTATTTAGATGATATCCACACATAAAAAATAAAGGAAGAAAGACCCATAAAAATTAATTGTTGGACACCTGTCATGTGAGGCAAGGTGTTTCACAAATATTTAGTGTTTTCATGAACCATGTATGATAAATATTATCCCCATTTCACAGAATAGCAAACCATGGCATAGGGAGGTCAAATAACTTCACAGAATGATTAAAAAATGACAAAGGTAGAATTTAGTACTATGCTCATACATACTCAAGCCATTTTTTTATTTCCCACTTAACAAAGAAAGGTTTACTGAAATAAATAGATAATGGAAGATGTAGTATAAAGGAAAAAAAAGAACACTGGATTTTTCTCCTGAATCATGAAGAAATTAACCTAATTTCTCACTTTACTTTAAACATGAATACAAAATATATTGATATCTAAATTAAAATAAATATTTTTCCATTATCATGTTAAGAAACCCATTCAACTTACCATTAAATCTTGCCTATAAAAACTGACCATAACTTTTCATGTTAAATATATTCAGCAAGAAGATTAAGTAATGGTCAGAGCAGTTAAAAAAAAAAAAAAAACTAGCACAAAATCAATTACAGAAATGTTTCTCTATATATCTCTTGATTATTATGAAGGAGTGTTATAAGAGACAAATAGAATTTAAAACACAAAGAGGGTCATGGAACTTAGAATTTAATTATTTTGAGTTTATTTTGCTACTGCTTTATAAATACAAAGGGTTTGCAAAGGGCTGTCTGGTCATTAGCATGAAGGAGATACATATTTTCTCCAGAGCTGATAAAATCTTGTTAATAATTAATAAAATAACTGAAAATAATGAAGGAGCTGGAAATCTCAGAAATCATTGACACTTTGAAAATCTTGTTTACCAGAATTAGCACTAGATCTAATGAAAACAAATTTGTTATTTACATAATCCAGAGGTGACGGATAACAACATGCAATTGTGAGTCAAGTAAGAAAAATTGTTACTTTAATCCAAAACATTCCACAAATCAATCAACACAACAAATTATCAGTGTGATAATATATTCAACACATTTGACATTTACATTAATTGGAGGTAATGAAGAAAATATTTTTTGTTGTTTGTTGGATGAAGTTAAATGGGCTGGAAATACATATGAATAAAACATCATTATTACTCTCACTGTACACCTGTTCAAATTTCTATTGACAATTTGATATTTTTATTAGAGCCTGCATGGAAAGGCGACAAGCACAAACAACAATTTTTTACACTCACATGATAAAAAGTAAACAAGCAGTGTTTTGTGCCCAGCTCTCTTAAACCACAGCACTATGACAAGTGCTTAACTAGCCCCCGAACACTGCCACTTAGTCATGACTTCTGGTTTTATAAATTATTTACAGTTTGCTAGGTATGAGGCTGGTGGAAAATGCCTTTCTTAGCTGCTTGATTGACAGTATAATTATACTGTGTTTTTGTTTTAAGCACTGTTATGCAGAATCATAATGCCATAAAAAGTAAATAGGAATTTTATGAGCTTTTAACTTTGACAAGGTCATGCTGAAGCGTACCAAAGAGATGTCATGAAAAGCCATAGCCATTATTAGCTGTGTCCTGTAAGTGCCACTGCACCTCAAAGCTCCGTTTTGGGTTAAAACATGTATTCACTACTATCTACCTCACAGAGGAAGTAAGGGGATGATGGAAACCACACAAGCAGTGGGCGCATTTCATCTTTTAAAGTTTCTTTTTTTTCTCTCCTTAAGTGCGGCCTGGTTAACATGCTGAATTTTTTAAAAGATAATAAAATGATATACAAAGCTATATGAATAGTTTTATGTTTGATTTTATTTTTGGTTATGTCTTATAATATCTAGGAGGGCTTATTCTCTTCTTTCCTCCTGCTTGATTTTGATTATTTTTCTCTTTTTAATTTTTAAGCATGCTAAGGTAGTGGTGGTGATGGTAGTAATGGTGAATAGCATCAACATTGTTACAAAGTGAGTGTCACTAGGGCTATGGCTATCAGCCTTGAATTCTCACATGTTACCTCAATTTTGCCTTAGAATAAATGCCTACTCTTAAAAACTGCACTGGGATCTTTAGAATAAATAGAACAGATGGGGTTTTAAGGTCTTTCCTAAAAGGCCTGTGTTCCATGCCAAACTCAATTTATCTAACTTGGCAGAAAGAGAGTGCAGCATCAACCCAGTTGGGATTTGAACCCCTGGATTTAGCTGATTGCTGATCCAAAGTTGTTCTTCATGTAGAATGGGGACTGAAGTTTAGCTTGGATGAGATCTTTTCTTTTACAAAAGTATCTACTTCTCCTTGATGTGTTTCTCAGCAATTTTGGCTTTGACCTTGCTGTCTTTAACCTCCTAATATTGTGATGACATCCCAAGTTTTTAGAATCAGTCTCTTTTTTCAATGTTCCAATGGAATGAATACATTAATTGTCTTACACATTCTGTTCCAGCTTTGGTCCGACAACATATTTTTTTTTTCATTTCTCTCAAGTCATTTGTTCTTTGTGCTCAGTCTCCATGACTGCTATAAGAAAATGAGAAAGGAGCACTGCATGATGATGGTGGCATTGGCATGGCTCAAATGTCACTTCAGACTTTCTTGTCAACCCATATTCCAAATGCTGCCCGTCTTGGCTGAGAATGAGTGATTGCTCAGCAAGTGATTCCTTTGATCTATCATCTAGGAGCAAATTGTTCTGAATAATGACATATTCCATCTTTCCCACTTGGAATGTATGTTATAAGATGCCTAGAAAAACACTATTTCAACTCAGTTGTAATTCAAGTTCACCATAAATGCAAGGGACAAGTCTTAGGTCCCTTAAATGTGAAACATGGTTATGATTCAGATTTAAGCTTCTGACAATTGTCTGAGTCCATTTGCTTTCAAAATTCTGCTGGAAAGTGAATTTGTAGGTAACTGCAATGGAAATTTCAGAAGCAATCATTATATATACATATATAATTATATATATAATATAATTATATTTATATATGTTTGTGTTGTATAGAGATGGAGTAGGTAGGGGGAGAATTTCACTTTTGCCATATTTCAGTCTGAAAACAGAAGCAGAAATTTGGTTTTTGTGGTATACTGCCATGAGACACAGCATAATAATCTGAGTAGTTGTGAAACTAAGTTTTCACCTCTTATGCTTGAGTGGATTGATTTAAGTTCTTCTTTATCTCTGTAGCAGAAAGAAAGGGAAACAAATTGCCACCTTCTCTCATGTGGTACTGCTAGGAGTATTCAAGTCTGGTATTACTGGTATATAATATATATAGTAATCTGGTATTACTAACTTATCTGGGAGGATGTTTACAAAGAAATCCCTTGGTTCCAGGGCCAAATTCCTACAGAAAGATAAAAGGTTTCTAGCTTTGTGGTTGTACCTGTCTCAGGAGCTATGGTGTCAATTTCTAGACATTTCCCTAGATACCAGGGCAGGTTCAACTCTCTTGCTTTATATAAAATTTTATGTACATGCATACACACATATACACCTATAACATTGTATGTATTAAATGTATTTTGTGGTTGGACATATGTATATATAATTTAAACTTGCTGATGTTGTATTATATGTCAAATTCACTAAGAAGGATTATTTTTGAAGGTTTTAATGTTATCATTTCCAAAAAGTTATCAATGTTTTAAAATGTACCTAGAGTGTAAAAATATGTTCAAAAGTTTCTGAATTTTAAGGAGAGGGACATCTCTAAAATAACAGTCTTCATTCCTCTCTGGGATTTAAAGAGAGGACATATATATTTATATTTCTATAGAATAGAATTTATATTTCTATAGAATAGTATATATATTTGCATGATACTTAAATTATTTATATTTCCTCCACTGAATAAATGTGTACAAAAAACTCTGCCAGCTATTTTAAATATCAAATATTTTAAATATATGTGAAACGTGGGCAATGTTACACTTGGTTCAAACCACCTGGACAACATCAATACATTGCTAAAGTCAGGATCATAAATCAGTTTTTTCTACATATCTTCTTAATTATTAAGTTTAATCTCTTTAGTCAAGAAATTCACTCATTTTTTGGTTAACTGGTTTAGTCTTCAGTTAAATGTAACAAAGATTATAAGGAATAATTCATAAGTCACTTTGACAAGAGTTAAGCACTCACCATATTCATTCTAGGTTTTATCTCTGAGCTCCATTGATACATTCCCTTGCCAGGAGGTTTTGACTAGCTCAAATTTATTTTCAAAAAATAAAATATAATTAGGGCTCCTGGGTGGCTCCATCAGTTAAATATCTGACTCTTGGTTTCGGCTTAAGTCCTGATCTTGGAGTCTTGAGCTCTAGCCTCATGTTGGACTCCACACTGAACACAGAGTCTGCATGAGATTCTCAGAAAAAGAGATTTTCAGAAAAAGAATTTATCTGCTCATATGCTTGAGAAGTAATATGGTAATAATATTGGCTTCAGGTATGCTTCAGTCGAGAAGTTTCTATTACCTCTTAACTCTGCCTTCCTCCAGGTGCTAACTTTATGTTCAGATTGATTTTCAATTCCATCAGCAGTAGCTGTACTAGTTTCACATAGTATATTCTTAAACTATATCACACAGAAAAGGACATACTTTTATCTTCCAAATTGGCTAAAATTTCTGTATTTCACTCTCATCAAATCGATGTAAATGATATGCCCATTGTAAAACCAATGTCTAAGAAAGACAGATGGGGCTGTACTAATAAACTTAAACCAATCAGAGTCCATCTGTAGCCAGAGTTGTGGTCCAGCATACTACAAACTAATGCTGTACACAATAGAGCAGTGGTAGAATGGACTCTGGGAACACAACCTCAATGTCCAATGCTGAAGGATATGGTGTAAGGCAGAAATTTAAATCATTTACCTGAAGTATAATGAAATCTCAACTCTAAATTTTGCCAAGATGTGTCCATTCTTTCTCCTGTCCAGTTTTTCTTCAAATTGTATGAATCAAAAAAACTTATCATGAACTTAGGAAAAAATAAATATGTTGTTCCAATTATTCTATTATCTTATAAACTGTGGGCCATTTAATTTCACTGTAGGTATCACAAAGTGGTAGCACAAGTGGGTAGTAAATTACATTTGCCTAGAGAGCAGCACATACATGATCATAGTTTACTTGTCTTTTAATGCAGAATACAGCTAACAACATTATTAATTTTGTATAGGTATGCAAGAGGAATATAGAAGAGTTTAGCTACCTAAGGTCCACATAATAGCACAGGATGTGATGCTAATTTAATAAATTATTATTATTTTTTAAAGACTTTATTTATTTGACAGAGAGAAACACAGTGAGAGAGGGAACACAAGCAGAGCGAATGGTAGCAGGAGAAGCAGGCTTCCCGCCGAGCAGGGAGCCCGATGCGGGGCTCGATCCCAGGACCCTGGGATCATGACCTGAGCTGAAGGCAGACGCCTAACAACTGAGCCACCCAGGCACCCCTAATTTAATAAATTATTAAATAAATAAAATAATGATGAGATCAAAGCTAGAGGCAGTTTATCGACAAGGTGCACAGAGGTGGCTACTGTAAATTTAAGAGCAATATGTCAGGAACAATCCATGAATTTCACTTCACTGCCTTTGGCTTCTGCGAGAGAAAGCCTAAGGTGTGAGAATGCAGACAAACCCAGGATTTAATATCCTTGTGGCCATCTATACTACCATACCGTGCTATAGTTCCATGGAACTGCTCAGAGGATTGGAGAGAGTATTGTACCTATGTTCTATTTAAGAAAAAGAAAGAATCCTTAAGAATGAAATTCCAGCCTGTGTGGATCACTCCAGTATTTTCATAACATATAAACTCCTCAGCATCATGGTTAAGGGCTTTAGTTTTGGAGTTGGCTCTCACAACAACTGAACTCCTAATCTGTACACTAATAGAATCTACACCTAATTATTATTGAAAGAGACAAGGTAATGTTCATGTTGCAGCATGTTATCAGGTCAAAGAAAGTCAATAATTACTTTAATTTTATTGTTGGGACTCCCTCCTTCTGGTTGATATGTCATATCTACTGTCAAAAGTAAGACAGCATCCATAGTGGCTTGCAAGGATGGGCTTGCTAAAAATCCCTTGTTTACCTATGACCCCACTCCTCTATCTCAATCAGGTTTTAAATAATTCTTTTGGATCTGAGTGTGACACATAGGGATTAATGACAGCCTCCCCTCAGAAGACAAAAATTCAGAGAACCAGATAGAGTGAATGAATGAATCATCCTGTTTACACTGTGGTAAATGGGAGAATGTGTATGCCATCTAAAGGTGGACAAGCTTTAGCAAGTTCTGTTGTCAATTGCCATTTTGAGAATGTGGGCCCAGTCAGAATTGCTAGATCTTCCAATTTTTCAAAACAAGCTAGAGATCAGCTTTTACACATGAAACATCCCCCACTTAAATAAATTAATAAGGCAATAGGCTATATAAGTCAAATAACAAAAGTGTGTGGGCCAGATGTGTGTTGTGGGCATCTAGTTTCCTCTATCTGACCTCTGGGAACCACACAAATAGGAAAATAAGACCTGTCTTTTCACTTCTCTTTTGATTCTAAAGCCCAAGCTACACCTCTTGACCAGTAATTTTTTGGTTAACAAAATAGCTGTGTCTTTCAATAACTTTCCAACTGTAACTCCTAATTATTGGCCAGGACAGGACTCACAAATGCAAATACTTCCAGAAACAAGGCATTTAAAGCTTATATTTCAAGTGAATTGGACATAAAAGTCTAGGAAGAGATAGACACTGTGAGGCATGCAATATAGTGTGTAACTCTCCTTCAAGGAGACTGATAAATTTATCTTTCAAGCCAGAACACTATGAAAATGAAAAAGAGTGTTATTAATAATTACACTAGATTAATAGGTGTAAAATGGAACAAACTTGAATATATGGTCGTCTCTAAGAGGTAATGAATGCTCAGACTTCAGCAATGGTCACATAGGATCTTCAAGAACTTATGATTCATAAAGAGAAGACAGAAATGGGCGTTTGTGGTACACCTTCTAACTTAAAACACTGATTGATAATTTAATTTTTAATTCCTGTTTAAAACAAAAAACAAATCCACCACCCAGCCAGATCTGTCAGCCAGATCCTGCCCTCTGCAGATTTCTACATGGTTTTATATTATATCTGTTCTTTCTCCAAGCACGCATCTTTGTTCTTTTTGTCCCTGATTTGTTTTGATGCCCTAATTTGACTCTGGTACATATGAACATGACTTCTACCTATTTCATATCTTTGGGGGCTGAAATGCTTCCACTATTTCTCAGTTCCACTTTGGCAACCCACTTCTAGGCCCCTGCTTAGGGCAAGTCTTAACCCTGCCCATTCCAAATGAGGCACCCTCAGCCTCACCTTTGCAACCTGGTCCTAACATCTCATTATCAATTACAGATGCTTAGGAAAGAAGTCTTTTACAACTGGTATATCTATTTTCTGGAAGAAAGTTACCTTTGTCAAATTTACTAACTGTAAGACTATTGGCAAACATAAAATAATTACAGTCCTATATCAGTAAACACAAAACTGGTAAACCATTTCATAAATAAATATGGTCCTCATAAAGTTACCACAGATCTCAAAGCTGCACATAAAATGTTCCAGCAATAGTAATATAAGATTAGTGAAATTTTCATAATTGTGCTATTTTGTTAGGAAATTAAGGAATTTTCAAAGTGAAGCTCTCTAAATGTTATATTTAATACATGCATACTTAAAAAAACCCTCAGCAAATGAATAAATGCATCAGTGAAAGCAATACATCTTCCAGAGTTAAATTTGTGTTTCTACGATGTACAGTGATTTCACTTGCATGTACATATTTAATAGGTGTGCAATCTTCTAGTTTGAATGAGAGTCATCATATATGCAGGCACCAAGAATTGGCAAAGAAAATAAACATTAAATTGAGTTTAAATGTTCTTCAAAATTGATTATAGCAAATTACCCAAACTAAAGCTATATTTAGAAATAAACCTAGGAAATCTTGTTTTGGCAGATGATACAGGTCTTCTGACTAAGATGTACAAATTTATCCCAAGGGCTTAGAAGAGTGCTTTTAAGCCAAGGGGCAGAACTATGCAGACTCTTGTTGAATCACTGTTGCAGTTGAAGCTACACCAATAAATTTTGCGTTTTGATCTAAGAGCTAAGCTTCAAGTAAGTGACATTTTCCACAATTCCAAAGCTAGTCAACATATTTTTAGGACTATCTACCTGATCATAATTGGACACAATTAAATCCTTCCCCTGGTCAGCACAGTTTTAAGCATCTGAACTTTAAATAGTTTGATTTCTCTTTATACTTCTCATATCCTCTCACTACACCTCTGTTCTATATATACTCATAGAAAGTGTCAATATTTACATGAGTCAAATTATTTTGTTTTCTATGGTCTTTAGTATGTAGTTTTAATAAGTGGTATATATTTTTAATATACTTAGAATTAATTTCATTCTTGTATTTTATGTCAATATTAAAATTACATATATATACATACATATAAATATAGAGAGAGAGAGATAGAGAGAGAGTGAGAGAATACACATGAGCATGAGGGAGAGTCTGTTAACAGGCAGTGTTCTAGATTCTGTGAATAGAAAGGTAAATATAAATAGTGGCAGACCTCAAGTAGTTATGACCTGGCAGGACAAGGTACATGGAATTAATTATAAGTTAATAACACAATAACTACTACTTCCACCATTTCCAATAGCAAAACTTATAACAACATCTAATAGCTGCTACATGATTACTGTGTGGCATTATCCTTCTCAACAAATAACCTAAATCATATATTCATTATTTAGAGATGAGGAAACTGAGGATTAAGAATTCAGAAAGCTATTTATTAGTAAATAAAAGATCAGTAATTTGAGCCCTGAAATATAACTCTAAATTCTTGGTACTTAGATGCTTATGGAACTTAAGCAAAGGACAAATTATGAAGAAGAGGAGGAAAACGACTTTATAGAAAGAATTTTCTTTCTATTTATTTTATAATACTCATCAGATATCTAATATTAAACTAATATTAGATGCTAAATGCTATAAGCACTATACAAAAAAGAGAAAATGTCTCTTCTTAAAAAGTTCACAGTCTAGTAGAGAAGACAGCCTCAAAAAATGATTAATAGGGAGATAAGGGCAGCAATAGACATATGGAATGTGGGCAACAGGGAGCCAGGCACCTGCTTGGGTAGGTGAGGAATGGCTTCACAAGGAAAAGACAAGTCTTACTGAGACCTGAAGAACAAGAAGGAATTGCCAGATGGCCAGAGTGAAGTTCATTTGTGGCTCAGCATGTAAAAAGGCAAGGAGGCTTAAAATATCATTGCATGTATGGGTATGTTGAAGCTGGGACCATAGTGGAAATGGGAAGAGTCTCCTGGGTCTAGTTGGGCTGGACCAAGATCAACATAGCCTTTGGGAAAAAGACAACATGCTACCCTTAGTAGTCTTTTCTACTAAGGACTGTAAAATTTTATCCTATTAGGGATGTGGAATCATGGAAAAATTAACCCAGGAGAGTAAAGCAACTAGACATGTGATTTTAAAACAGGGCAGAGTACAAAGAATGAGTAGACTTTTTCTAAGTACCAGAGCAAGTAGAAGGCGTAACGGAATAATATCACATGGTGTATTTAAGGAAAAATGAGCAATACAAAGTGGGAAAGGCAGGACTGCAATCAAAAGGTTGATTAGGGTAGATTTTGTTTTTAAAGATTTTATTTATTTGACAGAGAGAAACACAGTGAGAGAGGGAACACAAGCAGAGGGAATGGTAGGGGGAGAAGCAGACTTCCCACCGAGCAGGGAGCAGGGAGCAGGGAACAGGGAGCAGGGAGCAGGGAGCAGGGAGCAGGGAGCCTGATTCGGGGCTCAATCCCAGGACCCTGGGATCATGACCTGAGCTGAAGGCAGACACTTAACCACTGAGCCACCCAGGCACCCCTGATTAGGGTAGATTTTAAAGGACCTTTGATCCCATGGTGAGGAGCTCTTTTGTTCTACAAGAGATGGACAGAGGGGTAATCTGTATTTTAGAAAGGTAAATCTAGTGGAAATTAGGAGGAATGATTGTCTGAAGACAGCCCAGGAAATAGGTTTTGGTGGTGAGGGGAGCCACAAATGAAGTAGGAAATAGGGAGGAAATAGAATGGAAAATGGACAGTGAATTTATAAGATTCCTGTATAAAAAACAGCATGACTCAGTAAGGAAAAGGATGTACACAGTGAGAGACAGTGCAGAGTTAAAGATTATACTGAAGTTTGATTATGTGTTCTTGTCATGGATTGGATTATAAATGTCTGTAAAGACAAAACATTATGTAGATGATCTATCTTCTCAAATAGTTTATATTTTAAAACATTCTTGTTTAAATCCAGGGTAAATCAAACTGGATTTGTTTTCAAACTGGATTTGTCAGAGAGCTGACAAAGGGAGGTAACAATGGAACAGTGGAATGGTTCCTAACAGCAGGCAAGAAGAAACGGGTAAGATGCCTAAGACATCAGAGCAACAAGAAGCAGGGATATGGAAAATACATAAATGAGAGTTCAGGAATTATTTTAGTCTTAGGGAGCAACAGGCTCTCACAAATGTCTGTTCAAATTCTTAGTTAAAATACTAGCCCTGGAGAAGAGAATTGAGACAAAGGTAGTAATGGAGAGAGAAGACAGGTAAGGTACCTGGCAGTTCTGTGATCATAAAGAAGAAAAAAAAAAAACCTTAAGTATCTGTTACAAAGTTAGAATAGAATCAGTAGCATTGATGGTTTGATGAACTGACAAAAACCTGCCTGTGACTCCTTGTATCTGTTCTGAAACAGATTGAGTCCTGGAGTTTGCAGAGAGCTAAACCCATAGATGTCACTCCTACCTCCACAGGGGAAGGGAGATGCAGACTTCCAGGCAGGGCACTGCATGATTAGAAGGTTTTGAAGGGAAGAAAAGGAACCACTATTGACTGAGCTTCCACTTCTATGTCAGATACTGTGGCAATAATCCTGAGACATAGAGGTTATTATTCCCATTTTATACACTTAGGAAACTAATATCCTTTGTGGTGACTTGTCTCAAATCACAGGGCTAATAAGTGGATAAGTTGGGTCTGTCTATTTAACTGCAAAGCCAAAACGAATTCTTCCATCCTGCTCTTGCTCCCTGGAGTAGTCCACAAGGCCCACTTCACATGCTTAGTGTGTGCCTGCACACACACAAACACAAATACCTGGCAGCTGACATTCTAAATGTCTCCTGAACCAAAAAAGTCATTCTGTTTCACTGTCTATAGAGACTAAAGAGGTGTTCTCTCAGCAAAAGATAAAAAAAGAAAAGTGTTGTTCTGCTAAGTTCCCTTATCCCCTGGTAACCTTTACTCCTTTGTTCCCCTGCCCTCTGTGACACTGAACAATGTTCTAAATGAAGCAGTCACTACCCAGATATTTCTTTCACTGAAGAAGAAGTTTACCAAATGCTGACTTCTTCATCTCCTTGACTGCAGTTGGAGGAGCGATTGTAAAGCAGGACTAGATTCTTCTAGGCCACATAAGGATCCAAGGGGTCATTTGAGGGACAGCCTTCTAGTTCCATGAAACATTCTGTCTGACTTAATCAATGAGAGTCATTGGGTCAGAGATATGACTCCCTTGGTCATTTTACCATTGGAATTCCAACCTCTGAAATACTTTTTAGATCTACCTTCTGGAAGTCTGATCAAGATGGTTTAGGACATGGCACAACTAGAATGGTAGAAAGTGGAATCCAAGCTGGGATTCATTTCAGTTGATTCTATAATATTTCCTCTACAAGGACTATCCTTTACCTTAAGACAAATACATTTGGTTTTGTAATGTTGATGTGTTTCTTACAAAGTTATAACAAAAAAAAAATTAAAACTGGTCAAATACTAAGAATTGCAATTAATTTCCTAGCAGCCAGGCTCTGTGTATTGACTGAGAAGAGACTATGTATTTTCTTTTATTCCCTCACTACTTTAAAGTTGGTAGACATTTAATAAATGTTTTCTGATTAATTCGTAAGGATGCTGAGTGTCATACTAAGAATATATGGTTTTCTTATATTCCTTATATATATTTTTTATACAGTTGTGCTTTCTTGTCCCTGGGTCGTGTGTAGCATGATTTATTAAACACTTTAATGTAGCTTTTTGGATAAACTATAAACTGTCTTATATAAAAGATGAACATTATTTTTTAAAGACATACAGTTATTTGTACTTGATTGTGAAGGAATCCTAAGTCACCAAGAGTCATGATGCTGAGAGCCCAGGATGATTTTGTTCTCATTAAGAGTCTCTGGATGGCCTCCTTGCAGGGTAAGGCTTTCTTTTCCACATCAAACATGACTCTTGGTTTCCACTGTAACTATTTCACCCCAAAAACACTGAAGAAAAAAAGAATTTATATGTTTTTGGAATAGATTTCAGAAAACATGTGGTTAGGAATGATATCACACAGTTGATATTTTTAATTTTTAATAATAAACACATATTTTGAAGTACAACAAATCCAGCCGTCTCACAAATGTTGTTCAAAATCTACAAAGATTCTTTGCTGAGTGCTAGAAAGATGTAGAGATGAGGGAAATATGTTTTAATTTCAAGGACTAACTAGAATTAGATCCTTCCCCACATACACACAAAACACACAGAAAATGGAGAAGAAAGCAGACTGTTTCACACATTATTAGCAAAACACCAAATGGGAATCAGTATAAAAATAAACACATGCACACCCCAACTCTAGGTATTTTACCTACATTTCACCATTAACCCCAATTCCCTTGAAACTAAGAAAATATTCTAACCTCTTAATACTTTTTCCCCTTTAATTTCTCAGTTATACCTTAATTTAAAGGTAGAAGGAAAAAAAAAACATGTGTAAAGATGTCTTATATTTCTGGGCAACAAAGAAGGATATTAGAAATATATAAATGAGGATATAAAAATCATAATTCTTAGAAAGTACTGGACCCTTAACAAAAGTCTCATCAAACCCTTAGTTAACATGCTAATCCTATAGCAGATTAATCAAGGCAAAGATAAGTGTGGAGGAAAAAGACAGATAAGGTATAAAGCAACTATGCATGCATGGTATATATGTCTAAATAGAAATAAAATAATGTGGTTTATCTAGCTATAAAAATTTCTTTCCCCAGAAGGTGGACTTTATGGTTATGTTACTAACATGAATTCATCTCAAACAGTACAGTATGATCATGCTCATTTGCTACATGGTGGTTGTTGTAGGGATAAGGACAGGGAAGGCAAAATAGTTTTGTAATAAAATATCCATGTTTTGAAGTCCAGCAGATTTGGAACTAAATTCTGGCCCTATTACTTCCCAGGCCTCTGACCTTAGAAAGTCATTTGACTTTTCTGAACTTATGTGCTGTCATCTGTAAAATGAGAAAAATGATCTGCTCACAAGATTTATGAGTTAATATGTGTTAAACTTAGGACAGTGCTTGGCAGATAGTAAGAGTTCAGTAAATGATAGAAGGAGGGTAGTAAGACTAGTGGTAATCATATGGGTCATTGGAACTGTGGATTATTAAACTGACTTGGGTAATAACTAATGTAAGAATTGATTTCTATTCCTACAGAACTTTTTATGAATTTATGTTAAAATCAGAACGATGTTAACAAGTGGGGGGGAACCTTATTTAAAAGCAACCTAGAGGGGCGCCTGGGTGGCTCAGTCGTTAGGCGTCTGCCTTCGGCCCAGGTCAGATCCCAGGGTCCTGGGATCGAGCCCCGCATCGGGCTCTCTGCTCTGCAGGAAGCCTGCTTCTCCCGCTACCATTCCCTCTGCTTGTGTTCCCTCTCTCGCTGTGTTTCTCTCTGTCAAATAAATAAAAAATCTTTAAAAAAAAAAATAAATAAAAGCAACCTAGAAAAAAAGCCATTGTTGATATTGTCAGTTTTCTCCAAGTTACCTCATTCCTTTCAGTCTTTCTAGTCATTTCCACCATGATATTAGCTCAGTTCTATTCCTGGCCTTCCAGAGGATCCCTTCCTTGGTAATACCATGGATCAAATGGTTCTCAGCAACCTGGGGTCAATACCACCCAACTTTAGAACACAACCTAGAGCATATGCCACTGTGGCCTTTAGGGGGTACCTGATCTGAAGATGTCATTTCTTTGTTTTCACAGTTATTTTTAAACACAAAAGTCATTATCATAAATACTAAAATTTCCAGTTTTTCTTGAAAAAGAAAACTAAAAGATCTGACCCCTGAGTACCTAAGAATAATAATTGGCTGGACCTAAGCAAGGGTGTAGGAGACACTGTTGGACCAGCATCCATTCCTTTCTCTCTCTTTCCTAACAGAACTATATTGGTTCAGATATATAATTGCACATAGCTTTTATGACTCCAGGAAAAGTGACTCCCTCATAATCTGTGAATTTTCCTTTTTGCCAGGGATGTGTTTCTTCAAGGATATGTGACCAAATATGGGCTAATGATATCTTAGGAGGTATTATCTGTAGCTTCTGGAAAAGTTAATTTCCCCTAAATTTTCCTTTATTTTAGATACTATTTATTCATCACTATGAGGCTTGGAATGGCTGAAGCCAGTTTGCTGTTATCTTAAGGACAAAGCCCTACATGAAGGAAAACAGAGCCAGGGGAATTGCAGGGAGACAAAGAGTCATGAAAATAAATCAATTCAAAACCCCATATTGGTACTGGATTTACTGTATATAAGCTAATAGTTTCTTTACCTCACATATTTTTTTTAAATTTAACCATAATTAGCATACACTGTTAAATAGTTTCAGGTGTACAACATAATGATTCAACAATTCTATACATTACTCAGTGCTCAACAGGATTAAGTGTAGTTCCCATCTTTCACCAAACAACACTATTACAATCTTATTGACTATATTTCCTATGCTGTACTTTTCATCTCCATAACATATTTATTTTATAACTTGAAATTGGTACCTCTCAATCCCTTTTATCTATTTCACCCATCTCCCAACCCACCTCCCCTCTGCAACCGCCAGTTTGTTCTCTGTATTTAAGAGTCTGTTTTTGTCTCTATTTGTCTGTTTTGTTTCTTAGATTCCAAATATGAGTGAGATCATATGGTATTTGTTTTTCTCTGACTTATTTCACTTAGCATTATGCCCTTTCAGTCCATCCACATAGTTGCAAATGGCAAGATCTCATTCTTTTATTATATCTGGATAACAGATATAATAACAGTTGGTTAGCAAGCTGACTTTTTTATGTGCTCTAAACAAATAATTGTGAACTTTTAATATGTTGAGTGCTTTCATTTTGATAAATGAATCTCCATTTGATATTTTTATTTGTATAACTCATTTGCAGTCTGAAAATTTTTTTAGTGCCAGTCCCTGACATATCATGGAAAGTTAATTTTCTTTGCATTTTAAAATATCTGGATCATGAAGAAAAAGTGATGAAAATAAATTAAAACTGAAAAAAAAAAAGGGGGGGCGCCTGGGTGGCTCAGTCATTAAGGGTCTGCCTTCAGCCCAGGTCAGATCCCAGGGGCTTGGGATTGAGCCCCGCATCGGGCTCTCTGCTCTGCAGGAAGCCTGCTTCTCCCGCTACCATTCCCTCTGCTTGTGTTCCCTCTCTCGCTGTGTTTCTCTCTGTCAAATAAATAAAAAATCTTTAAAAAAAAAAAAAAGTCTCTTAAGGTTTGTCTCCCTCTCTGGTTTCGTCTTAAAACACACACACACACACACACATCATTTTTATCTATTCATCTATCAATGAACACTTAAGTTACTTCCATATCTTTACTACTGTAAATAATGCTGCAATAAATGCAGGGGTATATATATATATATATATATATATATATATATATATATATATACACACACACACACATAATATCTCTTTTTGAAATAGTGTTTTTGTTTTACTCGGGTTAAATACCTAGTAGTATTACTGGATCATATTGTATTTCTATTTTTCACTGTTTGAGGAATCTACATACTATTTTCTGCAGTGGGTGCACCAACTTATATTCCGACCAACAGTGAAAAGGGTGCCCTTTCCTCCACATCCTTGTTAACATTCTTTATGTCTTGTCTTTTTAGTTCCTACAATTCTGACAGGTAAAAGGTGGTAAAGACTCCATAAAAAAACCTATTCTAACTGATAAATTAATTCAGTAAAGTCACAGGATACAAAATTAATATATAGAAATATGTTGCATTTCTATACACTAATAATTAAGTAGTGAAAAATTAAGTAAACAATCCCATTTATAATTAGATCAAAAATAATAAAATACCAGGGGTAAATGTAACCAGGGAAGTGAAAGACCTACACTCTGAAGACCATGACACTGTAAAACACTATAAAGCTATAAAATAAAGTGAAAGACATTGAAGACAACACAAACAAATGGAAAGACATTCCATGCTCGTGGATTGTAAGAAATATTATTAAAATGTTCATACTACCCAAAGCAATTTACATATTTAATGCAGTTTCTATCAAAATACCAATAGCATTTTTCACAGAACCAATACAAATAATACTAAAATTTGTACAGAACCAAGAAAGACCCTGAATAGCCAAAGCAGTCTTGAGAAAGAACAAAAGGCTAGAAGTGTCACAACCCCAGATTTCAAGATATACTACAAAGGTGTACTAATAAAAACAGTTTGGTACTGGCACAAAAAGAAACACATAAATTAATGAAACAGAAAAGAGAACACAGAAATAAACCTACACTTATAAAGTCAATCTTTAACAAAGAAGGGCAGAATATACAAAGATGAAAAGAAATCTCTTCAACAAATTGTGCTGGGAAAACTGGATATGCAAAAGAATGAAACTGAACCACTTTCTTACACCAGACACAAAAATAAGCTCAAAATAGATTCCAGACCCAAATATAAGATCTGAAACCATGAAACTCTTAGAAGAAAACATAGGCAGTAATCTCTCTGACATCAGCCATGGAAATGTTTTTCTAGATATGTTTCCTAAGGCAAGGGAAACAAAAGCAAAAATAAACTATTGTGACGACATCAAAATAAAAAGCTTCTGCATGGTGAAAAAATCCATGAACAAAATGACAAGGCAGCCTATTGAAGCCTATTGAATGGAAGAAGATATTTGCAAATGATGTATTTGATACATCATAATATATAATATAGCATGTCATATTATTGTCATCACATATATGTCATATAACATGGGGTTAATATTCAAATATATAAAGAATTTATACAATTCAACACCAAAAAACAAATGATCCAATTAAAAATGGTTAGAGAAATTGAATAGACTTTTTTTTCAAAGATGACATATAGATTGTCAACAGACATGAAAAGATGCTCAATATCACTTATTATATCATCCATTTTTTTTTAAGATTTTAATTAATTATTTGACAGAGAAAGACACAGTGAGAGAGAGAACACAAGCAAAGGGAGTGGGAGAGGGAGAGGCAGGCTTCCTGATGAGCAGGGAGGCTTATGTGGGGCTTGATTCCAGGACCCTGGGATCACAACCTGAACTAAAGGCAGATGCTGAGCCACCCAGGTGCTCCAGCATACCATCCATTTTGAATGGTTGTTGCCAGTCTCTGAATTAACAAAAGTGACTAAGAGCGTGTACCCAGCATTTGCTTGCATGTTTACGTCTCAACAGCAATATCTCTTCATATATCTGCTCTGGCCTGCTTTACTCCTATTAGTTACTTATCAAGCCCAGGTCAGCATTTAAGTTTGTGTCTCTTATTACCAACATGTATTGAAACAAATTCTGACCAGGAAAAAAATATTAGGGTTTGTGTTTTAGGAGTCAGAATGAAATATGATAACTGATGATTTCTCCTTTTTGAAAAAAAGAGTGATGGAAAGAGATTCTCCAAGGAAATACCTCCTATTTTTCTATATATGTATAACATTTCTGCCCAGGAATAGTATAAAATAGTTCTTCAGGATAAGAGCTCTGAGATCAAACTGCTTAGATATAAATCCTGGTCCTTCAGCTTGCCATTTGTTTAACTTGCAGTAAATGGCAACTTTCTAAAGACTCAATATTTTTATGTGAAACATTGGAATAGTCATTGTAGTAAACTTATTGGGAACTTGTAAGAAGAAAGTGAAATAGAATATGTAAAGTACTTATCAGACTTCCTAATTCCTAATTCACTTGGAGTATTTTATAAAAATAAAAAAAATGACAAATTGAAACAAGACAATCAGTTAAATGATTTGCAGTCAACATCTCTCAAATACAAATGGCTCTTTAAGATTCAACATAAATTATGGTATCTAGAACAAATAGCTAGAGAAATATAAGTGTATATTTTTCTTTAAAATATTTAACCTAACAGCTTTGATCAACATTACTAGAGTTTACTTTTTGTATGATAAAAACCCACAGCATTTATATATCTTCATCTTTGTGTAGAAGTATTATATTTATTATGTTGCAGGAATAGCCATTTATGAGCTTCCTCTGCTATGCTTTAGAATATATATTCAAGATTTTTATTTGAGAATAGATACCTTGGACAGCTCCTGTACATATTTCTTAGAGTTCTGTTTCAACTCAGGGAGTATTCCCCATTTAGATTTTAAATAGAAAACCAAACTAAAAAAAGAAACATATAAAAATTATACATATATGGAATTTTGATTCAAGTAATTAAAAAGAATGGTATTCTCCCCAAAAGGCAGGAAATAAATTGTTAGTCACCACTAATCCAATGAACTTTGTTGCTAAGATCATTCAGTAGCTTAGCTTAGGGATTTTTGCATACTTTTTCTCAATAATACTTCTTCAGTCATTAAATTAATGTACACACCTTGAGCAGAATATAAATTAAATTGGCCTTTATTGACACTGCTGCATTTGTTCTTAAGGTTTTAACTAAGAAGAGCTGTGGGTTGAGTCAGACAGAAAGAACACTTCTGTATATTCCTACCATTTACTTATACCTGAGTTACATCTATTTTAGCAGATTCAGTCTGGATTAAAGTACAAATCAGAGATCTAGGAATTATAATTTAATCTCTAGTTCTGCTAAAAATTTATGATATAAGCAACCATATCTGGCTCCTCAAAGATAGTTTCTTTCATAAATACAGAGATAACATCCATGATTTTTAAACCACAGGATAAAATGAATTCAAAGAATTAGAGGAAGACAAATTACGATGAATAGAAAGTAGCTGTTAATAAGTCATTATTTTATTCTAAGCACCTGGTTACTTTTTAGTGAGGTATAATTTACACAGAGTAAGTGCATAAATTTTAAGAATACAGCTCAGTTTTAACAAATATGTACACTCAGAACCCTACATGCCATTCAAGATATACAGCACTCCTATCACCCTAATAAGATCTCTCCTGCCCTTTCCCAGCCAATCTCCTCCACTTACTCAAAACAACCCTCTTTTTTAAAATTTAATTTTTTAAATATATCTTACTAAAGGTAAAACTGATCTACAAAGAACTGGATGTACGTAATATGCACAATTTGATGAATTTGAACTTAATACAACCCCCTATGATACCATCACCACAAAATAATAGACATATTCACATTTCCCAAAGTTTCCTTGTGTCCATCTGTTTTGCTTTGTAGTAAGAACACTTAACATAATACCTACTCTCTCAACAAATTTTGAACTGTAAAATACCATATTGTTAGCTACAGGCACTATGTTGTATAGTAGACCTCTAGAACTGATTCATCTAGTATAACCGAAACTTTATAGCTATTGAACAACTGCCCTCTTTTCCCACTGTCTAGCCCCTGGAAACCAACACTCATTCTGTCTCTCTCTATCAAATAAAAAAATACAATCTTAAAAAAAAGGCAACAAAAAACAATGAACTATCTGAAAAGAAAATTAAGAAAATAATCTCTTTTATGATAGCATAAAAAAGAATAAAATACAATAATAAACTTAACCAAGGAGGTGAAACACTTATACACTGAAACTACAAGACAGTGAAAGAAAGAAAACACAAATAAATGGAAAGACATCCCATGTTCATAGATTGGCAGAATTAATATTGTTAAAACGTCCATACTATCCAAAGCAATCTACAGATTCAATGCTACCCCCATCAAAATCCCAATGGCATAATTTAGATAAATTTTAAAAATCTTAAAATTTATGTGTAACCACAAAGGATTCAGAATAACCAAAGTAATCTTAAGAAAAACAAAGCATCATACTTGCTGATTTCAAAATATATTACAAAGCTACAGTAATTAAAACAGTATGGTAATAGTGTAAATTATGCAATTCTGTCTACATAGACTTACAGATCAAAGGAACAGAAAAGAGAGTCCATACATAATCCAACATGTATATGATCAACTGATCTGTGACAAAGGTGTCAAGAACACAGAACGGAAAAATGGTAGTCTCTTTAATTAATGGTTGGGAAAACTGATATCTATATACAAAAGAATGAAACTGTGCCCTACTTTATACCATACACAAAAATCAACTCAAAATGGATGAAAGAGCTAAATGTATGATCTGAAACTATAAAATTCCTCAAAGGAAATGCAGGGGTAAATCTCCTTGGCATTAGTCTTTATAATGATTTCTTGGGTATGACACCAACAGCACAGGCAACAAAAGCAAACATAAACAAATAAGATTAATCAAAATAAACAGTTCTTGCATAGGAGAGTGAACAATCAACAGAATAAAAAGGCAACCTGTGGAACAGGAGACAATATTTGCAAACCATATATCTGCTAAGATGTATAGTTGAAATTTTATTTTATTTTTTTTAAAGATTTTATTTATTTGACAGATACAGCGAGAGAGGGAACACAAGCAGGGGGGGTGGGAGAGGGAAAAAAAGGCTCCCGACAGGGAGCCTGACGTAGGGCTCAATCTCAGGACCCTGTGATCATAAGCCGAAGGTAGATGCTGAGCCACCCAAGCACCCCTATAGTTGAAATTTTAATATGCAAAATATATAAGAAATTCCTACAACTCGATAGCAAAACACAAATAATTCAATCAAAGCAATCACTCTTCTGATTTCTATCACTATAGATTTACTTTGCCTATTTTATAACTTCATAGTAATGGAAACATGGAATACATGGCATTTTGGGTCAGAATTCTTTCATATAATGTTTCTGAAAATAATCCATGTAGTTTGTTCCTTTTTTATTTCCAAGTAGTATTTCATTATATAAAAATAACATAAACAATAGGATTGTTTCCAAGTTTCAGCTTTCATGAGGAAAGCTGCTATGAATATCTTTGTACAAGACTTTTGGTGACATGTGTTTTCATTTCTCTTGGATATGCTTTTAGGAGTACCATGCTACTTTACAAGAATCTAATTTGAACATAAACCCAAAGAGTCAAGGGTATTTTAATATCCAAATTAGAGAAATGTAAATATTATTTTTATTTATTTATTTATTTATATATATATTTTTAAGATTTTATTTATTTGACAGAGAGAAACACAGCGAGAGAGGGAACACAAGCAGAGGGAATGGTAGCGGGAGAAGCAGGCTTCCTGCGGAGCAAGGAGCCCGATGTGGGGCTTGATCCCAGGACTCTGGGATCATGACCTGAGCCGAAGGCAGACGCTTAATGACTGAGCCACCCAGGCGCCCCTAAATATTATTTTTAAAAAATCTTCATTCCACACTGAGGATGGCCTCTTCTGCCAGAGGGAAACATACCATGCCAAAGGACATGAGAATAATACTTCTTTAAGTAGCAGCTTTCCTTCCCCTGAGCTCCTTCTACATGGAAAAAAGTAATGAGAAAGGGCCTACAAGTCATGACCAGCACAATGAATGGATAATACATTCTAAACACGAGCAGAAGATAGACTTGAGAGAGTTGATTAAATCTTCATAGAAGGGTGAAAATGGGTATGGGTTTGTATGTATGTGTCTATATATAATTTCTCATTTATTTATTCCTACAGGTCCTAAAATTAATGGAAATTAAACTATGGAAACTAATTTGATGCTTTCATATAAATATCATTATTAAATTTCAGTCTATAAAAACACAATACCACAAATTATCCATGATGTAAAAGTACCATCACTTTTATTTCTACTTTGGTTAAAAATAGAAAAAAAATGCTCAATCAGACTTTTCTCTAATCACTTCATTCAGCAACTTTTGAAATAGTTTGTGGCATTACCAAATTAATAATTCTAAAAAAGAATGCCTTTCTCAGCTTCATTTTTCATATCAGGGATTTGGCTGTGCAATTTAGAGGCAGAGTACATTATTTTTGTTTCTCCAATTAGCACTTTTCTTAAGAGTTTCTTGTTAATTCAAGTTAACATCAAAAAGTCAAATGTTGGGGTGCCTGGGTGGCTCAGTGAGTTAAGACCTCTGCCTTCGGCTCAGGTCATGATCTCAGGGTCCTGCGATGGAGCCCTGCATCTGGCTCTCTGCTCAGCATCCCTCTCTCTCTCTGCCTGCCTCTCTGACTACTTGTGATCTCTCTCTCTCTCTCTCTCTGTCAAATAAATAAATAAAATTTTTTTAAAAAGTCAAATTTTAAACGTTAGGTATATACTTTTATTCACCCCACGAGATAGAACATTTTCATTCTGTGTATTACAATATCTACAGGTGATATCAAATATTTCTGACTAACTTGGGCTTGGTTCTAGAGGTATAATATTGCTATTAGTGAGCAACAAGAAGAGCAATATACAACATGCCGTACAAAACAGGGGTCTCTCATTTTGAAGACACTGCAGACTCTGTTATAGGCAACTTTTATACAACCAAGGGTTGCATTTCAATAAATGTCCAAATTAAGCTGGGAGAACAACCTAGGAGATAATGATAATGAACTTATAATATTATTGGTTAAACACAGGAATAGAGAAAAAGGACAAGTGTCCAATTACTTAGTATACCAAAGGACTTCCCTACAAAGAGATAACCTATAGATTAGAATCCCCTATGGTTACTGTCAGAATAAGAAATAGTGCTCTTTGGGGCGCCTGGGTGGCTCAGTCGTTAAGCGTCTGCCTTCGGCCCAGGTCAGATCCCAGGGTCCTGGGATCAAGCCCCGCATCGGGCTCCCTGCTCTGCGGGAAGCCTGCTTCTCCCGCTACCATTCCCTCTGCTTGTGTTCCCTCTCTCGCTGTGTTTCTCTCTGTCAAATAAATAAAATCTTTAAAAAAAAAAAAAAAGAAAGAAAGAAATAGTGCTCTTGACCTTGTAGAGTAATAAGAAAACCAGGAATCTATCAGGCAAATGTACAGTGTCAGCAAATATCAACTTCTCTCACTGCATGGAGGGGATGCAAAGATGAGAGGAAGGTCTGCATCCTTTATTTAATTAACAATAAGGAACTTTAATTTTTACTCAACTGACCTTCATATCTAATGCATTTTTATGGTTAATGTGATTCTATCAGTAAACATATCTTCCCAACACTAAATGTTTAGTAGTTCACTCTTCAGGCTTAATACACTGAGACATAGAACATACATTCCTTTGGAAGAGGAAGGGACAGTTACAACACAAAGTACTACTAAAATTAAGTGTTTACATGTGGGTATATGAGATATATGTCATTAAGATACTTATGTGTCTTAGGCTTATGGCTACTGAGATAGCTATAATTTGGGCAAAATATGCTTTGGAAATACATAAGATAACGAGGCAGTGGATAATTCATATTAGAAATTTCTAAACTTTTTATTTCTAAATGAAGGCTGATAATAGACCCCACCTTATTTCTTTTGCTTCTCCATTTTGCAGTTACGACTGAGCCAACTGATAGTCACACCTGTGGTTCAGTGCCATACAGTACCTGAGTCAGTTTTGACAGGGCATACGTCAGAACTTGAGGCAACATTATCAGGTGGATTTTAAAATCAAATCTCATCCCTTGGGGCCCAAGACCACAGCTCTCTCTTAAGTTCCTTTCAGGCAAATCAGATCCAAAGTTTAAAGTTTCAACAGCAAGATTCAACACTTTTGTGTCCTGAAATCTCTCACTGCTATGTCCCACTTTTACAAAACTAGCTTTCTGGAAAGCTAGAAACAAACCTGGGCTCTAAATTTATTCTCTCCCCCACAGGAGGATATAGCCTTGTCATTACTATATGGATTTTTGCTTGTTTTGGTTTTAAGTTTTATTTATTTATTTGACAGAAAGAGAGAGACAGAGTACAAGCAGATGGAACAGCAAGGAAAAAGAGAAGCAGGCTTCCCACTGAGTAGGGAGCTTGATGCAAGACTCAATCCCAGGACCCTGGGATCAAGACTTGAGCCCAAGGCAGACGCTTAACCAACTGAGCCACTCACGCACCCCTGTCATTACTATAAGTTAAAAAAAAAAAAAGTGATGTACTGAAACAAGCCCAAGCTGGCTCTTGATTTTGTTCATTTTTCAGAAATTTTGTGAAATTTTTGTTAAAGAAAGCCATCATTAAAAATTAAATTCCATAAGCCTATAATGAAATTGATTCTATGAAAAACAAAGAGAATAAATGCTAAAAACTCAAACTTTTATATTAATTTCTAACAATTTACCATAAAGTTATCACAATTTCTAGAGGTTAGAAGTCTAAAGTCAAGTTCTTCTCATGCTTACTGTGAAGGTTCAGGGGAAGAATCTTTTTTTGATTTTTCTAACTTCTGGCGGTCATTTGTAATGCTTTGTATTCCTTGGTTTGTGGCAGCATAACTATTCTTTGCCTCCATCTTCACATGACCTCCCTCCCTGTGTCTCCTCTATATCTTCATATTTGTCACTCCTTATATAAACATCAGTGATTGGATTTTAGGGCCTACCCTAATTTAGTATGGCCTCCTCTTAAATTGTAAAAACATTCTTTCCAAATAAGGTTACATTCATAGTTACCAAGGATTTTAAAACTTCAACATTATCTTTCTTTGGGGACACAATTCAACCCACAAATTCCTAATTTACTACATTTTACTGTTATGTTATTTGGCTTAAGTTTACAAATTTACTCTACAGCAAACACTATAATAAATTGGCAAACACTATAAATCAGGGCTTGATTTACCATTTTTTGGCTGCAAATGTTTTCTCTATAGGGCTAGACAGTAAATATTCTAGGCTTTGTATACTATAATATTGTAACAACTACTTATTCTGCTGTTATCCTGTGAAAGCAGATATAAGCAGTATATAAACAAAAAGGTTTGGTAGTGTTCCAACCTAACTTTATTTACGAAAATAGGAAGTGGGCTAGATTTACTCTGGGGATGATAGTTGGCTGACCCCTAGATGAGACTTAAGAAAGTAATTATAAAATATAAATAATGCAAATATCAAAGAGTATCACATCTGTAGCTATTACACTGTCAATAGCACAAAAAAACTGAGTAAATACTCCGTTAGTATTTGAAAACTAATATTCAGTTCTGCAAAGAAAGTGCTCACGTCAATGATGACAGAGTGAAGTTCCAAAATACATGTTTTCTATCTTACTCATTAATGTAAGAATAAAAACCAATATTCAAGTCAGAATTACTACATTAATCAATTAATTGCAACCATTAGTTAGTTAGATTTAAGAGTTTGGCAAAAATCAAAAGGAAATTCTTCAAGAATCAAATGGCCATGCGGAATTTATAATTTCTTTTGTAAATTAGGTCCTACACACTATAAAATTTATAATAAAAGTGTGTGTACACACATACTTTTTTTCTGGAGAGCCAGTTGTCACACTTGCCAAAATACCACCTGAGCTTTGTACATATTTCTGCAAATGGGAGTAGATATATTGGAAATGGAAGCTGTGATAGCATGGTGATGTAACTCAAAATACACCAAGAGAGTACAGTAGCAATAAACTTTACTACTTCCTAAGATTGGTCAGAACTGTGCCCTTCATAGTTCCATTATTATTAATGTACATTATCAGGAAACTAGAGCCCGAGAGAAAGATACATTAAAGAATAAATCCTCATTGCTTAAATGATTAAAATTAGGACTCCCATTAGATTGTTTTTAATCTCTTTCTGCAAATTTTTTTTTTAAAGACTTTATTTATTTCTTTGACAGAGGGAGAGAGATGACAAGCAGGCAGAGAGGCAGGTAGAGAGAGAGGGGGAAGCAGGCTCCTTGCCGAGCAGAGAGCCCAATGCATGGCTTGATCCCAGGACTCTGAGATCACAACCTGAGCCGAAGGCAGAGGTTTTAACCCACTGAGCCACCCAGGCGCCCCTCTTTCTGCAAATTTTTGTAAAACACAGCACACTACCCAAGAAAAATGACTTAAAGTTGCAATGACTATCTGAATCAGAGCTTAAGTTGTGACATCTCTGGTACACAATGACTTGGACCTCTCTTCTTAGGTTCAGCTAGCTCTTGAAACTGGATCCTCTTTCTTAACTGCTGTTCACTGGGTATTGATTCATTTGTATAGTTAGCCTTTCTAAGTTTCATTTCCTCTTTAAGGATTATTGACATACTACTGCACTGTAAATGCTATGAGAATTAAAGGAAGTAAAACACAAAAAATGCTCTTAACAAAATAAGCACCAAATAAATGCACATTTTAATCATCACTCCCACTAATTCTGCTATTACTAATATAATTATTGATTTTTCCAGAAGGTCTCAATTTACTGAGACTCCAGGAAGCCTATGTCAGGTTCCATAGCTGGATATAAATGATATCTGTAAAATAAAATATAAATAATTCAATTTCTGTTCATTTTTCCTAAAGTCATTCCAGTGTATGAGCAAAAGAACTGGTCCTTATGGTTTCATGGCATAAAATACCTCATGGCAGAAAATGTTTTGGTCTCAAATAATTGCATCGAGGCATATAAGCACTTATTCCAGCTAATGTCAGTGGATGAAAATGCATGTTGAATTCTATCTAATGTTGAACACTGCATGTAAAATCAAGCCATCAACTAAGAAGTGGATATGGCATGATCATTTCTATATTGTGTGACATGTTCCTGTTGTACTGTCAACAAACATAAACTCTAATCTCCACAAAGAGAGTTTCTGTAAACTGTATGTCACACTAATGCTTTTATTTTGCATGCCACTTTTCCCCAGAGAAATTCCTTTTACCTTGATTTCTTTACCACAATTGTAATTCATTTCTGACTGACATGCTGACAAATCTATCCAATTTCTTTATATTATTGTACAGCCATTGATTATGTCAACATATTTTTGCTCTCACTTTTTCCTTTTTAAAATAAATACTGTTCCCATCATCCGCACAGATAGCTTTGAAAATATATTCAAGTTCAAGGGGGAAGTACATGTCCTCAATATTAGGCTTGCCATGTCTAATTTGAAATTTTGTGTCTTGACTTTGGACAGCAGATTGAAATAATTTCCTCATCACCAAAAATGCCTTTTAGAATTTAAAATCTATCAGTATCAATATACTGTGGTTTTAAAAACTGATGCGGCCTGTCTATACATAATAAATGAGCAAAATATTGAGATAACAATGGAGTTTTAAATTCAATTTAAATTTTATGTCAAATTAGACCGATCCCAAAAGGGTGAAATAGGGATTGATATTTTACTAGATGTTTGGAAAACATGCTACCTATGCTCTACCCTTTCTCCAAATACTTTTTTTTCCCCTCCTAAAGACATTCCACAACATGCTCTTCAAGGCCACATTATATTTCTCTACTCAGCTGGACTTCTGATTAATTTATGAGCATCATTCTCTATACCACATACCTCTCTGCAGGCATTCATATTCTAACCCATCAACGCTTAGCTTCCCTTCCTCCTTAAATAGGATCATAATGAGTAAGGAGACATAGATACATTTACAAGTCCTCTCTAGTTGGAACAATGGGTCTGTCTCTTTCTTGTCACACTTGGAGGCAAGGACCTTGGTCACTTAAGCCTCTGCACATTTTTATGCACATAATTATATTTGTTGACTGACAAAATTGGTAAAATCTCATGAAGATGTTTATACTCCCATTTCTTATGTTCTATCACAATAATTAAAAGAATGTTCTTGAGAAGCGCAACTTGGTTCCTATTTTACCAAGATGCAACATTTGTCCCTACATTTACTTCTAAAACTGGTTCTTTTGCTGGTGTCACCCATTGTGATCATAAACCTCAGTATATGGCATTCACAGATGATTATCTTTAAAATTGAAAAACTGAGAGCTTTTATTCAGGCCATCACTTTACCAGTGCATTAAAATATATCCCAGGTCAGTATTTATGAAAGAATAAAAAATATGGAAGTAAAAGAAATTTAAGTAAACTTTGTTTTATACACACATTTAAGGCAGGTTTGATTAAACAAAGATAACTTTATAGTAAGCCTCACAAATTAATTTTTTGAAAATTGCCTGGATTTGATTCATTCTATTCTGATCTTTTTAAATTGATGGATCGTTTTTCACCTATTGTGAATTTGATATCAATTCATGAGAAAAGTGATATGCTGTCTGTTACATTTATAATTTCAGAGCTCTGAAAAATAGACATATTTTCGTGAGTTCAAAAATAAAATGGTTTATTGATTTCAACTATCCAGAGATGTTTTTGATTGTCAGGTACTCACAATTTGGCATTAGATATGTTGCTCCTTTTCTATGCATTGAAATCTTAGAGCAAAACTACAAAGCATCACATGAAAGAGCAATAAACCACAAAGGATAATGGTGCTGATGACTATTCTATGGCTACAGAGATAAAGTATTACAGCACTAAGTTAAAGCTTCTAATATGATGCTTAGTTATATCTAGGCTTAACACTGTCTTCTATGTTTTATTTTCATTGTGTGAAAAAAAGGAAAATAAATACAAACATTCTAGATTTAGTAGCCACAAAGATGATCTCTTCCTCTTCATTTTCCCTTCATTAATAAAACCTAGGATAAAGAGTCGAAGTTACGTTAAAAAATTTCTGGCAACCCAACAAATTCTAATTTACTTTTTTACTCACATTCCTTATTTTTCTTTAAAAAATAAGTTATTAAATCATTAGTTTATCTTTTGCTACTGCTATTTTATCTTTCAGTGCTGACCTTCCTTAAAAAATGAACAACTTTTAGCTAAGATGATATAAGTACTGTAAAATGGATATCTTATTTTGGCCTGAGTTCAATAATGTTGCAGTTTATTTTCCATATCAAGACATAGATAACCTTGTCATTCATATTCTACCATATCATAAGGTAGCATCATATTTGTTGAGTCTTTACTGTCTTGTAATTCTACGGTAACTAATAGAGATTCTCTTCTCGGAAACTGAGTGGGGAAGGCATTCCTGTACAGTGTGCCATTTCCAGACAATGTTCTCTTAATTTTTTAATGCAACTATTATTGTGATTTATAATTGCATTGAATGTTCTCTATAATATTTTTCAGGATATGTTCATTGTTAGTAGTGAAATCCTTAACTCCTGGGATGGGATGTTTCATAAACATATTTAAAAGTATCAGACTTTCCTGAAAAAGGGTGCAAGCTTTACTTTTTTTAGTCTCTCAGATTCCTACTTGCAAATCAAAAGGCCTCCTATGTCTAAATAATTCTAACTCAGAGGGGTGTGGAATTTGAGGGCAGTTTTTCATCACTTGGCTTAGGAAGATTTACAAGGTACCTAATCATTTTATACATCATAATTTTGAGCTGTTTTCTATTTTAGGGTATCTACAAGTTATTATGAACAGTGTGGCTTAAAACACTGGTGAAGAGTTGAAGTTCTTTCTTTTATAATCATAACTTGATGAAATTCTGTTAATTGATGGATTGACTCTAATAGGATAGAACATATCAAAATGTGTTTTCTATATCTATTGCACTGGTTTGACTTAATGACTAGTAGCTGTCTAGGAGAAAGCAGAGATTTTTTTCAAATAGGAAAAATGTGTTCAAGCTGCATAGGAGCACTAGCATTTCAAAATCTTTTAAATTGAGAATTCAAGAGAAGGTGGATCTCTATTGACTACATCTATAGGGTCTATTACCCAAAATACTGGAAGGAGGTTACTATAAATATGTCTCAGTCTTATAGTGTGCATTTTGAGCATAGTGGAATAACAAGGCTCCAGCATACGAGTTATATTTGTCTCCTGATATTGTATTAATACAATAACCTTGCAAGCTAGAATTTTAACAAATTCTTACCCTTATTCTTTTTCAAATATCTCAGAATCAACTTTTGGTTATAGTAAAGGTTTGGACATTATTTCCCATTTATCCAAAAAGTTAAGGAGAAAAGAACTAGCTAATGCTGAGAAATATATTTAGCAATGTTAAATATTAGTTGGAATTAAATATTATTTTACCTTTTTAATTTATTAGATCCTGGAGGTAGAACTAAAAAAAGTTTGACTAGAAATTAGAATCTGTCTCTTCTATAGAAAAAAATTTTAAAATAACGTGCATGTCAACAATGGAGGGAAAGTCTACTGAATTACTTCTAGAATAATACAAAGAAAACATAGAGGCATCAAACAAAATAGTTGCCATTGGGCATAGAGTTTTTGGAGTCTGGGGCCAATATAATTATATATTTCTTTTATTGAAACATGTGAGAGTTATCCTCATAGTAATAGAAATTCAAAAGATGGGGCAATGAATCCAGATGCACTAATCAAACAAATCAATTATTAAGGAACCTCTCAGACAAACATTCTGTTACAAGAAAGTCAGAACAGGGAAAACAAGTTATTGCAAGGTGTTCCATGCTAGACGCCATACTAGGCATTGTGATTATATACATATTTTTAATTTTTTTAAAGATTTTATTTATTTATTTGACAGAGAGAGAGATCACAAGTAGACAGAGAGGCAGGCAGAGACAGAGGAGGAAGCAGGCTCCCTGCTGAGCAGAGAGCCGGATGCGGGGCTCGATCCCAAGACCCTGAGATCATAATCTGAGCCGAAGGCAGAGGCTTTAACCCACTGAGCCACCCAGGCGCCCCACATATTTTTAATTTTAAAGACTTATTTATTTATTTGAGAGAGAGAGAGAGGAGGGAGCATGCATGCATGCCTGATAAGAGGGGTGTGGGGGAGAGAGAGAGAGACTTCAAGCTGACTCCTTGTTGAGCACAGAGCCCATTGCAGGGCTCAGTCACGAAACCCTGAGATCATGACCTGAGTAGAAATCAAGAGTTGATGCTTCACTCAGCCACCCAGGCACCCCCAGGTATTTTGACATTTGAAAATGATTTCTAATTTTACCAGAAGTCAGAAGTGTATCCATTTCAGTTAAGTGTAAAACAATAGCGCATCACTTGTGCCCACATCCTAACAGAAAGTCATTTGGCAAAGCAAAAATGTCTTTAGGAGATGAAAAATTATCTTAGGATGAAAGAACAGAAAAATCCCATTACATATCAGCAGGTTTTTTGTTTTTGTTTTTAAAGATAGAGTGAGCATTAATCATGAAATTTTGAAAGGAAGGAAGAACAATAGTAGAAAGAAAGGTAGGAGACAAAAAAGAAAACATTAATGCAAACTATAAGGTACACCAAAAGTTCTGAAGTTTTAGTTACCCTCTCAAATTTGCTGTGAGATCAATAGGTTTGTAGGGTGCTCTATCTTTAGTTGCTAATTTGGGAGGCATATCAACAACAACAACAACATTATATATACTGATTAGATACTTTATAAAACGGATATTTAATCCAGAGGTTTGGTTAAACCACCAGGAAATTTATATTCTAGTAAGCTATTAATTGTCTTTAGACTTCAGACTTTAGAACTTTCAGGTTTAACACATTAATTTCAACTATAAAAATATACTTTAAAAAACACTCTTCTTTTCCTCTCTGGTCCCTGAAGTTTCTGAATTGAGAATGTAGATGCACTGAATGTTTACTCCAGGTTAATAATGTGTGGTGGCCATGCCTCATTTTGGCATTCCATGCTACATAATTTATAATACATTACTTAATTTACAATCTGGCTAGATTGTTTTGTTGTGTAGGGAGGCTCAAATGGAACATATTTCATTATCTTAGCTCCTAGAAGAACACTGTGGAGAATGAAATGGGCTTAAATTGGCATTCCTCACATTATGCTAGGTTTCAGAATGACAGGGTCCAGTTGCTTTTAGCTAAATCAGACAAATGGTCTTGCCAAAATTCACCAATATAAAATTCCTGGGCTACACATAGATATCATCACATACAAAGGCTGCCTGTATTGCTGGCAAAAAATGAACATTCTTTAGTGATGCAAATTAAAAAGTCACTATCATTGCTGTAAAGACAGAATAAAAAATTCTATCTTCAAAATGCCACAAGTTAAAATATTCAGGTCTAACATTCATTTCTGTATTTTTCAGGTTTCAAATTCTCTTATACTAGCACACTTTTAGTATCTACCTCTTCTTCAGATGTTTCATGATTTTGCTTTAAACAAACACCACAGGGACAAGAGAACAACCATGTGTGGCTCCCGTGTGTGGTCATGCCCTGTCTGACTTTCTTAGTCCATAAGTTGAGGTTCTCCCCATGTGGGTTCCTTTAGCAGGGATTTGAAACTTTCTCCAAATTTTGCCACACACGATGGAGGCTATTGACATATATAATCTACAAATATAACTGTTCCATAGTAAAGACAATTTCTGGCTTTGTGTTTTATGAGGCAAAGAGAAAAAAAGATACAAGTATCATCTTAAAAGCTGCTTCCAGCATTCATCATAGAATGGGGCTCATTTTGCTAGAGGAACATAAATAAATGAACAGAATGATATCAAACACAGCAAATGTGATATTTGGAAATATAAGGTAAAACTCTGAGAACTCCAGGGCTGATGGCAAGAGGAGGGAAGAACTATTCTCTACGGGTAAAGGGCCCAAAGAGAAGTGTGTGTGTGTGTGTGTGTGTGTGTGTGTGTGTGTGTGTGTGCACGCATTCGCGCGCACAATCTTTTTTTCCTCCTGAGGATGGAGAAAACATATGAGAAGACAAAGGGAGAAAAGGGAGGAGCAGAGACAGAGAGAAGACAGGTCAGAATATAGAACTTTAATGGCAAGAGTGCCAAAGGCAATGCCGTTTAGGGCAATGAGAAAGTTTTTGGAGAAATTTAAAGTCTAGCATAAAAAGAGAGTATTATGTAGGTCCTTATGTGATACTTCTTTGTTACTAGCAACACTACTCTAAAGATGATTATTCTTGTATGAGTGGGGTAATTTGTGGGGATGAGTTTCATGTCTGTGTCAACATGTTAAGAACACAGATCAAATGAAGATACATCACAAAAACCTTGATCTTGTTAGAGATTTGCAGAGATTACACGGAAAACTTTGGTATCTTATAGAATGTGGAATTGCAGTTAGGGTCATATCACTTCCTCCTGGAATGTGGCAGATAAATTGCATTTTTTTTTTTTTTGATAAATTGCATTTGAAAGAGGTCCATCCAGCACTTAATCTAAGTGCACAATCCTTACTTGCATGGTTCAGGTGGAGGAAGTGAGTGAAATGAGATAGGGAGGAAATATTAGGAGATGATGGCAACTGTGGGATCCCCGCCATTTCCAAGTGGACCTACAACTCTTTAGTTTCACAGTATGTGGGGTATATGAGAACATGTGCCCAGTGTTCCTAGAATTACTTTTTTTCCAAGAGAAAGTCCAAATCTAAATATTTAGGTAAAATATTGCCTCTTTTTAAAAACATAATGTCTGTGAGTCACATTGATATGGGAGTTACCTGTTTGTAAACCCTGACATACATATTAGTTGAAATCTCATGCTTTAAAAAAACAAAACAGTGGTATAAATTCTTTTTTAGCTTGTACAAACCCAGAATATTCATCTTTCCCCTCCCTGAGGTATCGGTCACATTTAACAGTCCAAGACTGAATTCCAAATACCATAGCCACATTTTAAGAAGCAGTAGGGAGAAACCTGACAATGTCAGAGACAGTGGAGTATTCTCTACATTGTAGACTGAGCTTTATTCTCACCAAGGGCAAAATAATGAAGCTACTATCTCTTGAGGAAGGTTTCTGTAAGCTATCTCCTAATATTACCAATATACATCACTGGCTTAAGTTTAGTCACATGGTTATAACTTGCTATAAAATGTCCTTAGAAATAGAGTCCTTTTTTGATTGTCCCCTTGTCCATCTAACAATACTATTATTTTAAAATAAGAGTAGAGCATAAATTGGGGAATGTCCAGGACAAATGGAGAGTCATTATCTATATGCCTGGTGCAAGAGGAAAACTATAATATCAACACTTTCCCATGTCTTTCATCTTTATTAAGAATTCTCATTATAAGGAAAGCAATCTATACTTGATCATAATGTTGATAATTTCATTCAGTCCCAGTTAACCTGTTGTGACATGTCACAGCAATAGAGTTCAAAAATATTTTTTTAAACATGTAGATATTCCAGAAAATACTTTTTTCAATTGTTAATGTTTACTTTAAAAATATCTCAAAAACAGAGAAAAGCAGAAAAATCAATTTTACACACACCTATGTTCCCACCGGCTAGATTTAACTGATATCAGAAAATTTCCATGTAATTTCTCTCTTTCTTAAAACAAATTTTTAGAGAAAATCCCAATATGCAGAGCCCATGTAGGACCGAATTATCTGAAGATGAAGGAAGGCTCAGAATTCTACCCTTTATACAACACCCATTATCCTCAGTATTCTGTTGAATATTGAATTGGCAAGATTTAATAAGGCATTGATAATCAATGACAAATAAGTACCCTTATCACAATTTAGACTTCTGAATATACAAGTAGGAGAAAAGAGTCTATAGCCATACTTGTCTTACTTTCTTCCCTCCCTCCCTCTCTCCCTTTCCCCTCCATTCCTCCCCCCTACCTTCTCTTTCTTCCTTTTTTCCTTCTTTCTTCCTCCCCCGCTCCTTATCCTCTTTGTTTTAAAGGAGGTCTTGGTTTTATTTTTATTTATTACGCATAAAAATGTTATTTGTTCTGAGTTTGCTATTCATTTACGTTTACAGTAACTTCAGGAAATTTCTCAAGACATTTTGTCCTAATTCTCTACTTGAAGACAATAATTGTTTTTGCGTATCTATCCATTACACATTTAGAAGTAAAGTAAACCATCAAAGTCATCAGTAAGAATACCATAGCTTCTGATTTTACATGACTATTCATAATGTAGCAAATGCTTCATCCTTTCATAAAGTCAAACATATTTAAACTTCATATAAAAGCAATAACTAAATGATGCTGAAATACAGAAACATTATTATAATCAACTCTAGTTTTTGACCTTTTGCACCTAGACTTGATCAATCACATTCAGAAACCTACCTTAGTACTGCCCTGTGATTTTAAACACAATCTTTGCAATACCAGATTAAAGGAAAACAACAATAACAAAACTACACAGAGAGATGAGACTCACAATTCTAAAATGGGAATTCCATCCAGAGTTTCTTTTGACACTTTGGCCATGATACACTTAACAATATGGAACAGTAAGGTGGCTGGCATGCAGAAAACAGGGTCTCAACGTGTCAGGGACAAGTGGTGTATTTCTGTGTCGCATAGCTATAGCAAGCATTTCATTTCCTCTGAAAAACTCTATTTGTCTAATTTATTTGAGACACGAGCCCCTGAGAGTTCCTGAACAAGTTTTACACAATATATTCTGTACACTTCAAAAGTAAGAAATAAATATGATATGACTTACTGTGACCTCTCTTCCAGTAATTTCTGCCTTCATTCACTTCTCATTTCTAAAGAAAGAAAAAACAAGAAACACTTACTATTAATGTGCTTACTAGTTATACAATTTAATCCAGAATATAATTCAAAAATTAACTGCTGGAAAGGCAGTTTTGCATTTTTATCTTTGACAAGTTGTTGAAAACTGTTTTTTTAAAAAACACTTTATTAAGGTACAACTGACATACGAAAAGCTTTACATATTTAAAGTATATAACTTGATGAATCTGAAGATAAGTATGTACCTGTGAAACCATCACCACAATCTGTACTATAAGTGTATCCATCACTTACAAAGTTTCTTCTGAAAATTGTTTTAATGTTTGCTATCATTAACCATCCACTTTACTTGTTATAAACCAAAGTAGATCAGTACACATCTGTTCAGAAACCGAGACTGCTCCCTTTTTCTTCAGAATCCATCTGTCTTTAAACTTTTAGTTGAATGTAGCTCTTTGATCTATACTTCACTTTGGAATTTAAAAAAAAATTCTTTAATTGCATTGGAAAGAGAACACATGAACAAATTTTCCATTTCCTGTTATTTACTTAGGTCAACACTTCTTTCCCATTTACTGTTAGTTCTGTAATTATCTCATCTTTGAATATGTCTACATTAATTTAGAAGAAACATTCAGGCAGTCAAATTCAATATGAATTAAGAAAAAATGAGATTGTGGGAATTTCACACATTATATATTCTCATCTTTCAGAATTAAGGGATGAGGTAGGTGCAAAAGAGAAATAGCTAAATGCTCAGATCATGAAGAGTTAATTTAAAAAAATTAAGCATGTGTATCTGATAACTGACTTGTATTAATTTTAAATACTTTAAAAATAATAAATCAAGGGCACCTAGGTGGCTCAGTGGGTTAAAGCCTCTGCTTTCAGCTCAGGTCATGATCTCAGGGTCCTTGGGTCGAGCCCCACATCAGGCTCTCTGCTCAGCGGGGAGCCTGCCTCACCCCCTCTCTGCCTGCCTTTCTACCTACTTGTGATCTCTGTCTCTGTCAAATAAATAAATAAAAAATATTTTAAAAAAATAATAAATCAGAAAAAAATGAATGGTTGATACCAAGTGTAATTTGATATATAATTCTGAGAAATAAGTAAAGATCAAAGTTTGTTAAAAACTGGAGTCACCTCTTTTTCTAATTGCAATTTTACTTAAGTCAAAGCTGAGCACCCCCACGGGGCCCCACTGCTGATGGAATAACAACTTAAGGCTGGCAAAGACACACTAGCTCTTGAGCCACTGGGCAAAACTGACAATAAAACAGCAGTATAATAAGAAGTTGGCACAACCACTTCCTTCTATCTTATGCTGACAGGGAAAAATAATGAAACCCGCACCAACAACTGTACTTAAGATGAAAATGCATTTACATGCAATACTTGATTCTGAGGCAATTAAGGTTTTCATTTATAGCAGACTGTTACCTGAGTGGTACCAACAGTCCTTTGTAATTAAAGGTGTCATTTCATTCCCAGATCCTTGGTGAGGAAAGTGAGAATTCACCTCCTGCTTCTTGGGAATTGCAGGTTTTTAATCATTTTGAAATGGAGGGTGACTAGTGCAGTCACCTCCTCACTCTGCTATACACAAGCAGTCCTGTCCTGGAAAGAGGTTCTGAGGAACCAAACATCTCCGCCCTGCGTGGTAATGTATTTCATTTTGTACTTCCCCCACCGTCCTGGCCAGGGCTCTTTTAAGGTGACTTGGCTCTGAACTTTTAGAAAGATGTGTTGTTTTACGTTTACACCAGAAGCTCTATACATCAAGGAAAAAAACTTCAAGTGATGGAAGCTTCAAACGGATTTCTAATCTTTACAGTCCTTCTGTACTTATATTTTAAGAATGAAGGCATAATTTATTTGGGATGAAACCGAATTGCTCAGCTCTCTGCTAATAGGATCCTCAGGGCAAAAAGGATAGAGAAAGCATCATCATAAAAAGCAGAAAGCTTCACAATATTTTGAAATTTAAGCCAGAAATGATAAATTAATAATTATGTTTGCCGTGATTATTGCACATTAATGATAAATTGTTCTCGTTTAGTAAATAGGACAATGAACTCGAGTGGCCCAGAGGATTAATAAAAGACTGCTTATATTGGCCTAAGAAGCATTGGTGATCATTCCTGTTTTATTAAGAAAGCCATCAAGCCTTTTGTAGGGACCCCTTGTACTTAAGCTTTTCTCTTCCTAGAGTCAATTTGATTGGTTGCTAAACATGTTTTCCACCTGAAAGCTGACCATTATGAAGACCTTTCTGTTCTTGCTACAGAACTATGGTGGAGTTCCCATCTGGTAAAGTGAAAATGCCTTTTTTTTTTCTTTAAGCCCAATCATAAAGATTTATTTTTCAATCAGGCCACATAATCAAAGGAATGCTTAAACACCTTACACTATCATTGTGGAGGGACAGAACAGCATTCTACAAAAGAATCATCACTAAAGCAATGGAGGGCCATCTGCCTAATTAGCTAGCAATGAAGATCGCCTTTGGTAAGCACAATATTAAACCTGTTTTCGGTTCTTCAAAGTGTGCTGTCCCATCATCTTCCCTTGAAAATAATGAAAGGGAAGAAACAATAATAGAGCACTAAAGTGGATGACATGTAGCAAGGGCTCCAGGCAAGCATTGTGTTTCCCCCTGTGAAAAGTATCACCATTTATTATCACTCATTAAAATTTAATTTTATATGCCATCTTTAAAAGGTCATTTTTTAAATTGGAATTTTGTAGGCAACGTTACTGACTGGTTAACTACTGTGAAAAAACAAATCCTCACAGATTTATTGTTTTAAGCTATTAAAGAGGCACCTTAAAAAAAAAACAAATTATTTCCCTCTTACAGACATGATTGTTCTCCTTTCTAACTAATTTCGTTTATACAGTATTTTCACTTAGTTTCTGCATGAGAAGCACCTTGGAAACCTAATTAGAAGTGGAAAATCATTAGCATCTAAAGGGTTTAAACCTTTAACTTAAATATGACAAATTTAAACCAAAATGAAATGGTAAAATGGAAATAGCACTACAATGGAAAGTGGAGTTTAACACATCTTTTGTTTGCATTTACTGCAGTTAAAATCTATTTTTCTTCTACTGAACTTTATTTTATGACAGACCATGATTGTTTTGACTTCTGATGTAAAATGGTTTCATGTGGTTGTAAAGCTGTAATAAGTGTTAATATGTAAAGTACCAATATATAAGATAAATCTTTTATTCACCAAGAGGAAAGGAGAAAATTTTTATTGAGCACCAACAATTCCAGCTACTACAGACACATTTTATTATTTAATCTTTCAGGAACACATCAGAATAGGCATTGAGTCCATTTCAGAATTAATAAAAAAACAAAAGAGGGGGCGCCTGGGTGGCTCAGTGGGTTAAAGCCTCTGCCTTTGGCTCAGGTCATGATCTCAGGGTCCTGGGATCGAGCCCCGCATTGGGTTCTCTGCTCAGCGGGGAGCCTGCTTCCCCCTCTCTCTCTGCCTGTCTCTCTGCCTACGTGTGATCTCTCTCCTCTCCGTCAAATAAATAAAATCTTAAAAAAAAAAAACAAAACTGATGCTTAGAAAAGATAAGTGGCATGCTAAAACCATGAAAAAAGACAGCGGTAGAGTGGAAAAATTGGGATACTTGTCCAGCTTTCCCTGACTCCAGGGGATTTATCCATAATTTAGGCTACCTCCTGTAGAAAGGGTTTCTATCTGTATCAGAACAGAGGTTCTGCAAGCTTTCTGTGAAGAGAAAACCAGTAAATATTTTCTGCTTCACAGAAAACTATTCAAAGTCTCTGTTGTAGCACGAAGTAGCTTTAAACAAATTATAAAGAAACGACCTAGCTGTATTCTAATAAAACTTTACTTACAAAGTGGTTAGTTGGTCAGATTTGGTCAAAGAGTCACAGTTTGCCCTGAACGAGAATGTAAACTATGTGAATGTGGCAAGTTTATTTTGTTCAACATTGTAACATAGTCCTTGAAAAAGTTAGTGGTGATATTGAAAATAATGATACCTAATAATCATATGGAGTTTAGGATGTGTTAGATACTTCTGTATGTAATAACTCATAATAGCCCTATAAGGTAGTTACTATTTTTACCCATTTTAGGAGATAAAGAAACTGAAGAATGAATAATTTGTCACAGCAACAACTCAGCAAGTAAATGAAGGATCTGATAGTTAGGCTTCAAGAGGGCATAACAGGGGCTCCTGGGTGGCTCAGTTGGTTAGGTTTCTGATTCTTGATTCTGGCTCAGGTCATAAGATCAAGCTCTGCATTGGGCTCTGCACTGGGCATGGAGCCTGCTTAAGATTTTCTCTCTCCTTCTCCTGCCCCTCCCTGCCCCACTCACACATGCTCTCTCTCAAAAAACAAACAATTATGGACAAAACAAAAACAAAACCAAAAAAACAAAAAACAAACAAAAAACTAAATAATACACAGTAGGATCTGTATAATTGGCTAGTTAAACAAATAAATGATTAAATGAATGAATCAATATAAAGAGTTCTGGGTATTTTAAGACAGCATCATGTGCTGTCTTGGTATCTTGGTTATCCAAAAGATATCTCTCTTCCAAAATGTCTACATTTACAAAGTCAAATTTGAGAGTGAGTGAGTGAAGGGGGGGGAATAAAAGGAAATGAAAATCAGTTATTGGGCATATATTTCTTTATCTGAATTAAACTAATTGTCTTATCTTAAATAAGAATGAACTTTAGATAGGTAGGTAGGAGCCTTTAGTTTTAACGGGCAAATCTATGTTTTCCATGGAGGAATGAAGAAAGCAAAAAAGAAAGGTAAGAAGGCAAGAAGGAAGGGGGAAAGGGAGGGAAGAAGGGAGTTAGGAATCAATCAGAGAGAAACAGCATAGGAGATGGGAGCTAGGAAAAAAAAAAAAAACTAATGAGAAGAAAAACTGTAAGGGAAACTTTAGTCAAGAGATATTTACTCAGGGCCTAACATGTATTAGGTTCTTAGCTACACCCTGGTGAACCAATAATTTTAAAAATAAAGAAAAATAATCAAGGATGCTGCATTCATAAGGCTTATGGTATATTAAAGAGATAATATAAAATAACATTCGTATAAAAGTAGAATTATGAATCAAGGTAACTGCTCCAAAGAACTGATAGAGAGTGTACCAGTGAGACTGAAGGATCTGGAAGGTCTCTGGGGAAATGATGTTTACCTTAAGAGTTGCAGATCAATAGGAATTACCTGGATAAAGAGGGGGAGAAGAGCATTTCAGGCAGATGACTAAGAAGGATCAAGTTCCAGAGATAACAGTGATGATGAATCAGACAAGGGAGAGAACAGTGCAGCTGAGGATGAATGGATAGGGTAGAGATAGATGTTGGCATGAATTTGTGAGTTAGTTATATCTAACTCAGGGGAGAGAGAGAAAACCTCAAGTGTTGGTTAAGTGAGAAGATGGGAATTCAAGAGTAGAACTTTGGACATTTTTTTTTTTTTTTAAAGATTTTATTTATTTGACAGTGAGAAACACAGCGAGAGAGGGAACACAAGCAGAGGGAATGGTAGCGGGAGAAGCAGGCTTCCTGCTGAGCAGGAAGCCCGATGCGGGGCTCGATCCCAGGACCCTGGGATCATGACCTGAGCCGAAGGCAGACTCTTAACGACTGAGCCACCCAGGTGCCCCAAGAACTTTGGACATTTCAAGCTGGAGATACCTGCGAGTCATTCAAGTAGAGCTCCCCAGAAGACAATGAATCCATAAACCTATCTGTTAGAGGAGAGGCAAGAAGGAGTGACAGGAAATAGTGAATATTAGCATTTGGATCATGAGGGTGGAAGCTGACTTAGGGAAAGATAGAGAAAGAAGAGCAGAACTCTCATGTTTGGAGTGAGGCAAAGAGAGTATCTTGTAAAGGACATTAAAAAGGAGTGGCCAGAGAGGAAGGAACAAAGTCCAGAATTTTAGTAGTATGGAAACCAAGAGAAAGTTTTCAAGAAGGAGGCACACTAACTGTGTGAAATGTGGTGAGAGGTTCAGTAAGGTGGGGACTAAGAAGTGTTATTTGGATTTCTAACATAGATGTTATTGATGTCCTTAACCAAGCTGTTTTTGAGTCATGGGTGCAAAAATAAGAGTAGTAACATAGTTATGATGGTGAAAGTGACAGCCTTTATAGACAACATTTTTGAAAAGCTTCAGGGCAAATTAGAGTAAACTGTGCTGTATCTGGAAAGGAATGAAAAGAGTAGCATCTTAATTATTAAAGATTGAATGCTGATCAGAGAATCCAGTAAGAAGGAGAGGTGAGAAAAGAGGAATAATAGTGGTTTTGTGTAAAGATACAAAGGAAGAGAAAACAAAAGGAAAGTATTTTTGAGAAAGTAAGAACATAAGACTTAAGAAAAACAAAGAACAAGTGAATAAAACTAAGTATAGACAGCAAGAAAATCTAAAATCCAAACATCTCATGGCTTATCCTACAAGAGATTCTCTAGGAGGTCTACAAGCTGGTACCACACAATAATTTAAGACTAGTATAGATTACACACTCTCACTTTCTCCCACTATGTATGGGTGCAGTCAATTAAGCTTAGCAGCATTACACAGTAGTAACAGAGCTATTGCATTTCCCATCCTGTGGGGCTGTCAATGCATAGAGTCATTTTCCAACTGTCAGGGCAGAGGATTCGGTCTCTGGATAGTGATTACAATCCTTTGAATGTTTATGTAGAAACTCTTCCTACCCAGAAGAGGAACTATTACAACAAGCACTATCAGCAAATGATACACCGCTTCCTTTTGCATTCTTCACACAAGCATGACTAAGCTACCAAATAAATCAGAGAAGCATAGACATTCCTCAGGAATTACTTTCTTGAATTTAAATAGTCATTGATTGGTAGGGACTAGGTCTCTACTTCTGTCTTCTCTCTTTTTATTTAATTTTAACGAAGCCCTGGATTTTATTTGTTCACTAATTTATGCAAAAAATTATAAATTGCTCACTATTTACCCAAAACTAGGAATACTGACATGAACAAGACATTCTTCAGCTTTCATGGAGCTTATGCCCTAGAGAAGGAGACAAGCTTTATATTTACTTTGTAGCTTTTTTTTTTTTAAACAATGATTTGAGGGGTGTCTGAGTGGCTCAGCGGGTTAAAGCCTCTGCCTTCGGCTCAGGTCATGATCTTGGGGTCCTGGGATCGAGCCCCATGTCAGGCTCTTTGCTCAGCGGGGAGCCCACTTCCCCCTCTCTCTCTGCCTGCTTCTCTGCCTACTCATGATCTGTTAAATAAATAAATAAATCTTTAAAAAAAAAAAACAAAACAATGATTTGAAACAGCAATCTTGAAAAGAAGACAGAGTAAACATTCTTCATCTAATTATAAAGGTAAGCTGAAAGGACTTTAGAAAGTTATTAAAAAACATAATGACAAAACAATGTCTCTCAAGGTGTGGTCCCCCAACCAGCATCAACTAGATACTTACTAGAAATACAAATTTGTTGGCCCCCAATCCAGACGTAGTAAATCAAAAACTCTGGGATAGGGCCTAATGATCTGTTTACCAAGATCGCCAGGTATCTCTGAGGTACACTCAAGAATGAGAAATACTGGTATGAGAGTAATATATTGAACTGAATTAAAAGACTAGCTTTGAGTAACATGACTTTAGGAAAATTACTTAACTATTTGGCCTCAATTTTCTAGAAATAAATCCTACCTTGCTTGTGGCTATAAATAAATCTATCCCAGGGATCATAAACACAAATCGCTACAGAGATCAAACAGACAGCATCAGTGAATGCTGATGAACACACAAAAGGGAAAACAACAGCCTAAGTAACCTAATAAATAGTATCTAGGTGTCAGGAAAAAAAAGTGACTAGTAGGAATCATACCAAACTTGAAAAAACAAAGCTTTTTTAGGAAAAAAAATCAAGAAAAAAATAGAAAACTAGCCTAAATTTGTGTGTGTGTACACAATCAATTATTAAATATGAACAAACATACTTAAAATTTGAGTGTATAAAAAAATAGAAATGGAGGGAGAATAGGAGGGAAACAGAAAGAGGAAGCAAGAGAAAGAGGTGGAGAGAGTGAGAGAGATTGACTTTGGGGCTGGAGGGCTAAATTTTGTGAGAAGGCTATCAGAATGAACCATGCTCTATTTTAGAGGTCCACATGAGAAAAGCAGTATCTCCAGCGGTGAAGGTAAGAAAGGTAAGTGTTCTGGTGGGAAAGGATTGATTAGATGGCAAACAGGAGACTTCCCTCATAAGACTTCTGCCATGATGATCTTGATCAACGTTGGATAGGTGGTAATTAGTGGAATCACACATATGACTGTCAATTAAACCATCAAATTAAGACCATGAAGAAATGGTAGAGAGTTGAAGTTGTAGTGTTCTTGGATTGACCTGTTTGGACCCAAGTGTCAAAGCACTGACAGATAAGGCTAGATCTGGAAGTCTGGTTAAAAGAGTGTTCTCATAGTTCAAGCAGATGAAATGTTATGTATTAAAATGACAGGGAAAAATTTAGACATTGAATAAATACAATAGATGGGGTATAGGAAGATAAGATTAAAAAGGAAGGAATGTGCTTATTGTAAAGAGGTAAGGAGATAGTATTTAATCAGGGAGGCAAAAGTAACTAGCAAAAAAGGTGCAATCAAGTCTAGGGTCATTTCTTCCTGCTTTTTAAAAATATAGAGCCTAATATCTTTGTTCTTTGGCCACAGAAGATGATAATTGCCAGTAGCTGAAGGGAGACACACAGATGACTCTCATCCTTCTTCTGGGAATAGGCCAAGATAACAGACAAAATTATGGCTATAACTCTCTATTTTTAATGGAAATATAATAATATGACAAATAGAGAATACGGAGAATTTTAAGGGGATCTGTTGCTATAAATGAGAACTTATGTTCTGGAAGACTACTTAAGAAGCCCCACTGACAAGATCTCCAGTGAAATCAATGCTTTGTTTAATAGCAGGAAAGAACTCACTCCTTTTTAACAGCCTACAAACTATACAATGACATGAGGTACAGTTCAAAGTCAAACTGGTAAATTTGCAAATATCATCTACTTATATGTGCTTCAGAATATCATTACCTGTACCAATTAAAAGAAATTTTCAAATGATTACACACTGAACTGAACCAAGCTAAGAATGATCACTTTTCTAATAGAAATGTTTGTTAGCAGGAGGGAAAAAAAAAATAAAGATTTGTTTCTTTATTTGACAGAGAGAGAGAATGTACGTGAGAGTTGGGGAAAGGACAAAGGGAGAGAATGTTCAAGCAGACTCCTTACCGACCACGAAGCCCATCACAGGGCTGGATCTCACCACCCATGAGATCAGAACCTGAGCCCAAACCAAGAGTCCAGGTGCCTCAGAAAAAAACATTATATCCAGTTCAGGTTCTGTTCTATTTTACTTGACTTATTTCATAGCCTTATTTAGAGCACAGAGAGGAAGAGACGGTTTCTATGAAAATAACTCTCTGTGGCTGTGGGATTTTTTTTTTTTAATTTAAATTCAATTAGCTAACTTATAGTACATCATTAGTTCCTGATGTAGTGTTCAATAATTTATCAGTTGCATATAATACCTAGTGCTCACCACATCATGGGCCCTCTTTAATGCCCATCACTGAATTACCCGTCACCCCCATCCCCCTCCCCTCAGCAACCCTCAGTTTGTTTCCTAGAGTTAAGCATCTCTCATGGTTTGTCTCCCTCTCTGATGACTTCCCATTCAGTTTTCTAAATCACATCTAAACTACAGGTTACTCATCAGCAGGCAATAGGTGGAGAATGCCTCAGTAAATTTGCAGAGGCTCTTTTCCCTTGGTACATCCTCTATTTTTATCTGTAGTAGGCAGATTTCTGCTCATCCTTCAAGATCCAGTACATGTGCAGCCTCTCTGTGCAGCCTTTCTGGACTACTGTTGACAAAGCTAATTACTTTCTTCCTGCTTCTACAGTGCTCTGTTTATAACTCTGATATTTTCTCATCATTTTATAACTGTCTATATGGCTATTTCCTACTTAAGACTATGAGTTTCTCAACAGTAGTGCCCTTGCCTCATTAATCTTCTAGTCCTTGGTATTTATCAGAATATCTGGCCTGTAAAATACTCACTAAATAAGCACAAATTTGAATGAAGGTAAGAAAGTAGGATATGAAAGTCAGTATGCATTCCCCAAGGTCAAGGCCAAACTTCGTCCCTTTGTTATGTGGATGATTTGGGTAGGAGGTAGTAACTTCCAATTGAGCTTATTATGCCATGGGCCAGTCTGTACTAGGTATATGCCAATATGCTAAAATTCCCATGGTTTGTGTGTGCAAAGAGAAAGAGACAGGAAGTGTATGAATTATTTCTATGCAATACTGGAAAAGTAGTCAAGTCAGAGGACTCATTCTATCTCATGACACACCATGGATTTCTACAATCATAATCAGATTTTTCAGAAACAAATACCACAGGTTTGTTTTTTTTTATGACCTTAGGACTTCTAGTACTTAAATATGTATCTGCTTTTCCATTAGGAATATAAGAACAGATCTAATACATTCTTGGCCTGAGAAGTAGGGAAAATGATGAGAGACTGTGGTCTTACATTCGTCACATTTTGATAAATTTAATCCCATTCTATAGCAACTTTACCTTCGATGGAGTAAGGATGGGGAACTGAGGAACACTTACTCTTGTCAAACAGTCTTGTTTTTATACATATCAAATTGCATTTTTAAGATCATACCAATTATCCCTTCTGTTAAACTAGGTATAAAGAACATTTTGTCAAGATAATGTTCACATTTTTGCCCTGTCTGTGTGTATACATAAGTATACACACATTTATACAGATACAAAACAGTAAATGCCTGAGAGACTAGAAAATGACACACAATTTGGACCAAGGGGTGAGAAATTGCAGGCCTATGTCATTTCATGTAAAGGAAAATAAAGAAAATTGCTTGAAAAACACAGAAAAGTTACAGGGAGATGTTCAGCTATTGTAGAAGGATTGCTACTTATGAGGCATTTCCCCTTATTATTTTTATCTTTAAGTAGAATATGAAGTGTTTTGTTTATGTACAAGCTTATGTCTCAGCTTCGCTCTGTGATCCTCATTTGAAGACTGACACTGACACAGCTGTCCAGATGCTGACATTGACACTGCTGTCCAGATGCTCTGGGGCAGTCTCAAGGGAGGACAAGGTATACCCAACTGCGAACCTGCAAAGGAGTATAGAGCCTGGATGTGAAGAGCCTATTTCTTTCTTTTTTTTTTTCTTTTTAAGATTTTATTTATTTATTTGACAGAAAGACAGATCACAAGTAGGCAGATAGGCAGGCAGAGAGTGAGGGGGAAGCAGGCTTCCTGCTGAGCAGAGATCCTGATGGGGAGCTCGATCCCAGGACCCTGAGATCATGACCTGGGCTGAAGGCAGAGGCTTTAACCCACTGAGCCACCCAGGTGCCCAGAAGAGCCCTTTTCTGATTCTCAAAATTGAAACACTGGAATAATCACTCCTATACTATTCTGTACCCCTCATATCATACGCTTGAGAAGTTTTAAAAGAAACATACTCAAAAGGAAATCTTTGTTTTCTCTGTTTTAATTTCCTAGACTTACTACCTTCCTATTTTTTATAAATATCTTTCAGTGTTTACTGTTCAAGGCCAGTCACATTCTTCATGTTTCATTTTCTGATATTCGGATTCTCACAGAGGCTTCCTCTAATGACAAACCCAGTCTTCTGTTGGTATACAATTCTGTTTGTGTTGCTAATTTCTTAATTTCCCTGCCCCTACCCTTTTTCCTTATCGCGAAGTATCACTTGAATCTAAGTGATATATTTTTTTGCCTTCAACTGTCCTGCTGCTCAGTTTCCAGCTGATGTTATAATCTTCTGTTTGGGATACCACAGTTGATTACTCTAGAAATGACTGTAATATTATCTACATTTGTTGGAAGGGTGGAAGAAAACTGTGATTAAATAAAAATTGGCTTGAGTTTTGCCTCAAACTTCTACATTTGTTTAAGGGCTTAATCAAAATTTTGCTGTTGGTGTTTCTAAATGTTTTTCTCTACCACTTGCTTGGTCAGTACAAAAGTGACAGACTGAATTACTAACTCCATTACTTATCACTGTCAGAATCATGCCCTTTCCCATAGAATTTTGCAGTTATTCCCAGTGGGAATGGAATGCATAGCTTCCACTTTAACTTTGGGCTTTGTCATGTGACTTGCTTTAGCCAATAAGGCTTGTGATCTGCTTGTTCTCCTGTACCTCTGCCATCTTTGTAAAAAGACCCTGTCCCTTTAAATATCCTGGCCCAAGTAAGATGAGAGATACTGAAACACATTTGGATTCAACTACCAGCCTCGGTCCCACTCTAGCTTAGAAAGCCAACTTTGTGCCTGCCCACACACAAGAAATAAGGAATAAATGTTTGTTGTTTCAAATCACTGAGCTTTGAGAATGCTTGTTATGCATTAATGACTGACTAATACAACCACCCACTTTTGTGACTATGAGGGAAAAAATATTATTAACTTCAGTCATATCATTAATTAACAGTCATGTGATACTCAATGTGTATAGAAATATTCATTCTGACAGCTATAAAAGATATAGAAATTTTAGAGTTTGTTCTGGAAGGTTCTGGTGGAGGTCATGACATTCATTCAATCACTACTTTAATACCATTTATTAAGAGCTTCTTCTGTGCCAGAAATACTGTGCTACGGCCTGGAAGAACAAAAATAAACAAGATGGGCACCTGACATCAATGAGCATGAGGACTAGTAGAAGGTAAGAGATTTCCAAACAAAGCAGTACTTTATAAAATTATACAAATTGGCTGACTTTGAATTGTACATAGCATAGCAACTGGAGTCCAGCATACTGTGTCAGCATGCTTGGGTCAGAATCTAGGCTCAAGCTCTACCTTACCTTTATGTGACACAGATTCCTTCCTTTTAAAAGTAGTGAATTGGCCCTTTTATGAAGATGGCGCCAAAAGGCCCTGCCCCTCCCAAAGCCGAAGCCAAAGCAAAGTCTTTGAAGGCCAAGAAAGCGGTGGTAAAAGGCATCCACAGCCACAAAAAAAAGATCCACACATCACCTGTGTTCTGACGACCCAAGACTCTGCATCTCTGAAGGCAGCCCAAATATCCTCAAAAGAGTGCCCCCAGGGGGCGCCTGGGTGGCTCAGTCGTTAAGCATCTGCCTTTGGCCCAGGTCACGGTCCCAGGGTCCTGGGATCGAGCCCCGCATCGGGCTCTCTGCTCGGCAGGGGGCCTGCTTCTCCCGCTGCCATTCCCTCTGCTTGTGTTCCCTCTCTCGCTGTGTTTCTCTCTGTCAAATAAATAAAATCTTTAAAAACAAAAAAAAAAAAGAGTGCCCCCCAGGAGAAACAAGCTTGATCACTATGCCATCATCAAGTTCCCGCGACTACTGAGTCAGCCATGAAGAAAATAGAAGACAACAACACGCTTCTATTCATTGTGGATGTCAAGGCCAACAAGCACCAGATCAAACAGGGTGTGAAGAAGCTCTACGGCATTGATGTGGCCAAGGTCAACACCTTGATCAGGCCTGATGGAGAGAAGAAGGCATATGTTTGACTGGCCCCGGACTATGATGCTTTGGATGTTGCCAACAAAATTGGGATCATCTAAACTGAGTTCAGCTGGCTAAATCTAAATACAATTTTTTTCACCATGTAAAAAATAAATAAATAAATAATAAAAGTAGTGAATTGGGATGCTTGGGTGGCTCAGATGATTAAGCATCCAATTCCTGATTTTGGCTCAGGTCATGATCTCAGGGTTGTGGGATCTAGCCCAGCATCAGGCTCCATGCTCAGCAGGGAGTTTGCTTGAGATTCTCTTTCTCACTTTCCCTCTACTCCTCCCCCTGCTTGTTCTCACTCTCTCTCTCTCTCTCTCTCTCTCTCAAATAAATAAATAAATAAATCTTTTTAAAAAATAAAATATATCTAAAAAATAAATAAAACAAAAAGCAGTGAAATAGCAGTTAGACCACTGCAAAATATATAACATGAACTCAGTTCTAGTTATTATTATTACTATTATTTTCATTGTCAATATCAGCCACATCTCAAATACTATTCTTTTATAATCATCAACAGTTTCGTGAGCATAGTATGCCTAGAGCATGGAAGGAACTGTGCCAAAGGCTAAGAGGGATTCAAAGAGTAATGAAGCAATCTTCCACTCTCAAGGAGCTCACCCGGAAAACCCACATGAAAAGGCCAGTGGTTATAGTGAGTGAAAAAATAGTCACTGGAAGAATCATATATTATGTACCTTGTAAATTCAAAGAAATTGAAACCAATTATTTTATGTTCATAAAACCAGCCAGTTTTTAACTAACCAGTTAAGAGTTTTCAGTTGTATTATGAATTTGCCTCAACTTTTTGAGGATTACCCTATATAAACTCTTGATAGTTACAATTAAAATTATAAAGTAAGAATTTATATTTTTTCCTTGAGTAATTGATCCAGTCTGACCTATAGTCTCAGAAGCAGGGTCTCAGACAACAATTCCTACATAATTCTATTCAGGTTGTATAAACTGGTCTATAGGCATGGCTCTGCCATTTGTAAAAGAAAAATATAAAATATAATCTGGATTTCAGAGCCTGCCTTACTTATCACATTTCCAACTCAGACTAAGAGGTCATAAACAGACTTAAGTTGGTCCAAATTCCCAGATTAACCATAATATCTAATTTCTATCCATACATACATGCAGAAATAAAAAAAAAAAGAATAAGGTTGTTATTAAAGTTTAGTATGAAAGATAAAAGTAATCTTAATAACACAATATATACACTAAAAGACCTAGGAGAATGGAACAAAAGGAGGGCTAGTTCCCTGGACTTGGCTAAGGTGAGAGCTAGCGTGGTTTATGGAAGGTGCAGAAGTGGGATGGGAAATGGGAAATGGCCTTATTTTATATATATGGGCTCCAGATATTTTCCCCTCCAAAATTAGACATTTTGTTGATTTGACAGGCAAATTCACAGGAACACCTGGGTGGCTCAGCTGGTTAAGGATCTGCCTTCGGGTCAGGTCATGGTCCCAGGGTCCTACGATCAACCTTTGCATTGGGCTCCTTGCTTAGCTGGGAGCCTGCTTCTTTCTCTGCCTGCCACTCCTCCTGCTTGTGCTGTCTCTCTCGGTCTGTCTGACAAATAAGTAAATATAATCTTAAAAAAAAAGTTTATAAACACACCTACCCACCCCCACACACAGACACACAGAAATCACTCACAAATCACTAAAACAGATATCTTCATAAAAATAGGCAAAGGATAAGAAGGAATATTCACAGGAAAGAAAATATAGATAGTTAACATATGAAAATATGCTTGACCTTTCCAGTAACTACAGAAATTAAAATAAAACATTTTATGTTTATCTGATTGATTACATTTTGAAATACTACATATTAACAAGAGCTGAAAAGAAAATAAGGAAGAGGTTCCTTGATATATGCAATTTTGTTGTGAAGCATCCTAGAGGGCAACTTGATACTATATATCAAATTTTAAAATATGCTTACCTCTTAACTTACTCTATTTGCATTATGTCTTACAGAAATATTTGTACAACTGCACAGAGGAATATAAAAGTCTGGTCATGGCAGCTATCATTTCAGTGGAGAAAAAAAAGAAAAAAAAAAACACCCCAAGTCTTAATCAATGTAGAAATGATTAAACAGACTATTTTACCATTACTGGAGGAATTCAAAAGAATGAGGTAGACTTCTATGTATGGGAATGGAAATGTCTCATATCATTGGATGAAAAAAGCAGGTTTCTGAACAATATGAAAGATATTGCATTATTTGTTTTGAAAATGCCCACATGAAATACATTATTCTATTTGAAGATATATGTATATACATAAGCATGTATTAGAAATAGTCTTTAAAGATACAAAACAGTGGTTATTTCTGAGAAGGGCACTGACATTTCACAGTACTAAATGGAGACTTCTACTATATTAATCCATGCTGTTTTAATTTTTACAAAACTTTCTCATGTAATTACAAATAAATAGGATTTTCACTTCTGACCAAGATGGAATAACAAGGAATGCATTCACAATCTCTACTGAAACAACCTAAAACTGACAAAATATGTGAAACAAAATTTTAAGACACTAGACATCAGGCATTCAAGGTGAGTAATCCTTGAGAGATGAGAAATATATGAGGTGAGACTTGTGACTAATGTCTTAACTTTTAAGGTAGGTATAATAAAATATTACAGAATGGATAGCTTGGAAACAAAAGAAATTTATTTTTTGCAGTTTTGGAGGCTGCAAGTCCAAGATCAGGATGCCAGCCATGTCAGGTGAGGACCCTATACCAGATAATAGACTTTTCATTGTACCTTCATTCAGTGGAAGGGACAAGGGAGCACTCTTGAGCCTCTTTTATGAGACACTAATTACATTCGTGAGGGCTCTGTCCTCATGACCTATCACTTCTCAATAGCCCACCTCCTATTACTATCACTTTGAGCATTAAGATCTTAATATATAAATTTTAGATGATATAAACATTCAGAACCTAGTAACTACCCAACCTTACTGAGACAATTCATGGGATCCAGAACAAGAAGGGGGAATCCAGGCAATGTCCAAAGGAGCACTCTTTGAGTTGGGAAGATAGAGTCAAGCTTCTAGCAGATGCAACAGGGTGACTCAAACTCACAGAACAGAGTAACAGAGGTCAACACAAAGAAAACTCCAGAAACCTTTGGAGTTCCTTCTGAGTATTCAGCTGAGTGTTGATCAGTGAATGCATGAGGGGAAACTACCTGAGGCTGGAGAAAGAACCACCTGAAAGGAATCATCACACAGGGCTGGGAGTAGTGTTGTTTCCATGATTCATGGCACACTAAGTAGAGCAAATAGAATGATCTTTCCACAGTAGTGTAGAATAATTACCCCAAGGCTGAGCACTGCTCTGGTCCAACTAAAGAATCTTAAAACCATGACTCTTGAAGACCAAAATATTTCCAAGTAACTTATTATATCTCAGAAAAAACTAAATAATATTTATAAACAAACAAACAAATAAAGGCTAACACCCAACAAAATAGAGTTCATGGTGTCTGACATCCCAATATGAATTACTAAAAAAGAACAAAAGTCAAAAGAAAAAATATGGCCCATGTATTAGAGTTAAACTAATTAATTAAATGGAACAAGAACAGACACAGATATTATAAACTATAGACAAGGTTATTAAAGTAATCATTTAAATTATCTTCCATATGTTCATAAGTTAGTTACAAACATAGAAGATATTAAGAAATTTAAATCCTAAAGGTAAAAACTCCCGTGTATAAGATTTTAAAATAGCCTGGATGGGTTTAATGACAGAGTAGACATTATTAAAAAAATAAAAGGGGGCAGAAAAACGTGAAGGCACAGTGATAAAATGATCTAAAATCAAACACTGAAAGAAGCAAAAATTAACAACAGCAGAAACAAAACATAAAACAAGCAAACAACAACAAAAACTAGAGAGAGAACTGTGAGATGACTGCAAGTGACCTAATGAATGTAAAAGAGGATGAGAGAGAAAAGAAAGTTTGAAAAATAATGACAAAGTTTCTCTAAATTTATAGAAAACTATAAAGCTTTAGTTCCAAAAATCACAATGAACCTCAAGCATAAGAGATGGAGAAAACTCTAGCAAGACACATTATAATCAAATTGTTCAAAACCAGCAATAAAAAGAAATTCTAAAAGAATCTAATTACAGAGAAATAAATATAATGACGACTGAAGATTTCTGGTTAGAAAAAAACCTGCACCCCAAACAACAGTGGAGCAACATTTTAAAAATCTTGGGGGGGTGGGAATTGAGAGTGATATAATTTAAAAATCTATATCCAGTGAAAATTTCTTTCAAGGGATGCCTGGGTGGCTCAGTGGGTTAAAGCCTCTGCCTTTGGCTCAGGTCATGATCTCAGGGTCCTGGAATCAAGCTCCGCATCAGGCCCTCTGCTCAGCAGGGAGTCTGCTTCCCCCTCTCTCTCTGCCTGCCTCTATGCCTACTTGTGATCTCTCTCTCTCTGTCAAATAAATAAATAAAGTCTTTAAAAAAAAGAGAAAATTTCTTTCAAAAACAAAGGTGAAATAAAGACATTTTCAGACACACAAAAGCTGAAAGAATTTCTTATTACCAGATATGCCCTACAAAAAATATTACAGGAAGCTCTTTAGACAGAAAATAAAAAATATTGGTAAACTGTGATAAGTCGAAATGTAAATTATATACCCTAAAACAATCACTAAAATAACAAAGCAATGAGTTTTGGTTAATGCACCAAAAAAGGAGATAAATTTGAATTATAAAATATATTCAATTTGTCCAATATTGGCAGGAAAAAATAATATGAGGCAAAAAGAACAGATGGGACACATATAGAGTAGACAGACTGAGGATAGACTTAAACCTTACTATATCATTAATCACACTAAATGTAAATGTTCTGAATATCCTCCCAAAAAGGGTGAGATTATCAGATTAGATAAAAACAAAAGCAATACTCAACCAGAGGCTCTGTATAAGAAAGACACTTCAAATATAAAGATACAACTATAAAGATACATATGTAAAGTAAAAGAATGACAAAAGATGTATAATGCCAGCACTACTCAAAAGACAACTGGAGTAGCTATTTAATATAAAACAAATTCTATTACAGGCAAAGAATATTTACAGTGATTAAATTTTTTTTCAATAATGATAAAGTGTCAATTCATTAAGAAGATATAACTATGATAAATTTTATGTACCTTATAAGAGAAACTCAAAATACATGAAGCAAAAATTAAGAGAACAAGGACAAATAGACAAAACTACACTTGCAGTCAAAGATTGCAATATATCTCTCTCAATTTATAGAATAGGTGGAAGGAAAATCAGTAAAGTTATAAAACAATTGAAAACAGATAGCAACTAACTACCTTTATGGAATGCTCTCTGCAACAGGAAAATGCAAATTTTTTTCAAGTGCACATGAAATATGGGCCAAGAGAGGCTATATATTGGACCTAAAAATGATCCTCAATTTAAAAGTATTCAAGCTATACAAATACTATTCAAATATGAACTAAATTTTTAAAACAACAGAAATATTTGGAGATGAACTCAGATAAACTCAAAATACTTAGGAACTAAAGCACACTTTTAAATTAACTGGGTTAGAGCAAATATCAAAAGGGAAATCAGAAAATACTTTGGATTGAATAAAAATAAAAACAAACCATATCAAAGATTTGGGGGAGCATTTACAGTTGTTAAAAGTCCATATTTAAAAATGTGAACAGTCTTAAGTAAAAGACCTCAACTTCTAACTTAAGAATTTAGAAAAAGAAGAGCAAATTAAGCCAAAATAAGCAGGTAAAAAGAAATTAATAAAGATCAAAATGGAAATCAATGAAATAGAAAACAAATGAGAAAATTAATGAAACCAGAAGCTTATTTTTATACATGATCAATAAACCTGATAAACCTTTAGGTAGATTAATCAGAATAAAAAGGGAAGACTGAAATCACCAAGCTCATGAATGACAGATGGCATCTGTAGTATAATTTCTACAGATACTTAAAGGATATTAGGGAATATAGTCAAAAATTTGACAACTTAGAGAAAGAAGACAAAAATTTTGAAAGACACAAAGTACCACAGCTCACCTAAAAATAACCTGAAGAGCCCTAAATCCATTAAAAAAACTGAATTTATTGTGCCAGGTTTAGATGACTTAACTGGTTAATTCTACAAAACATTTAAGGAGGTAATAACAAATTCTGTACAAATTTTTCCAAGAAAATCATAAAAAAAGGAATGCTTCCCAATTCACTTTATGAAGACATCATTACTCTGATACAAAAGTACACAAAGGCATTACATGAAAAGGCAGCTACAGATCCATATTATTAATAATTATAAGTGGAAAAAATTCTCAATAGAATGTTATAAAATTAAATCTAAAAATTTATTAAAAAGATTTTATTCCAGAAATACAAGTCTGATAAAAAGAATCAAAGTATATGAAAATGTCAACAGATGTAGTAATAGCATTTGACAAAATCCAACATCCAATATTTGATGTAACTTTTACCAAATCAGAAATAGCAGGAAATGCCCTCAACCTGGAAAAGTATGTCTACATAAACCCCATAGTTAACACAATAGTAATGATGAAAGACTGAATGCTTCCAACCTAAGATCAGTAACAAGATAAGGTTTCTAATCTTACCACTTCCATTAAGTATTTCACTAGAGATTCTTGCCAGTATTATAAAGCAGGAAAATATAAATAAAAACGGTTTTTATTTTCAGATAAAATGGTAGTTTATGCTGAAAATTTGATAGAAAAAATGTTAAAGTATTTATAAGTGATTCTTGGCAAGACTGCAGGATATAAGATCAATATTTTTAAAAATGGCATTGTTATAGACTAGCAAAAACAATGAAATAAAAAATATCCTTTGCATTGGCATCAAAACATAAAATTCTTAGAGATAAACCTGACAAGAGGTATAAAAGATCTATACACAGAAAACTAAAAACTATATTGCTATAAGAAATGAAAGAACTAAATAATTAGAATTATATATTGTGCTCAGGTTTGGAAGTCTCAATATTGGTAAGATATCAATTATTCCCAATTTGATCTATAGATTCAATGCCTCCCAAATAAAAGGTTGTCAGGCTTTCCTTACAGAAACTCACAAACTTATTCAAAAATTCACAGGGAAAGGCAAAGAACCTAGGATAACCAAAACAACTTAAAACAAACCAAACAAACAAACAAACAAAATTGTAGGCTAACATTCTTTGATTTCATTATAAAGCTACAGAATTAAGACAGGGTGCTATTAACAAAATGCAAAACACACAGACACACACACACACACACACACACACACACCCAAAATGAAACAAAACAACAAAAAAGAAAACATAAATAAATAAACAAACAAACAAATAAATAAATAAATGGAACAGACTTTAAAGTCTTCTGAAATAGATCCACACTATGGTAACTGCTTTTTGACAAAGGTACAAAGACAATTTAGTGGAGAGAGGATAGTAGTCATCATCAAATGTTACTAGATCTTTGGAAATTTCATATGCAAAAAATAAAACAATATTATAATCTATGTTTCACTATATACAAAAATTAAGTCAAAAAAGATTATAAACATAAATGTAAATCCTAAAACTACAAATGTGTTAAAAAGAAAATTTTCTGGCCTTAGCTTTGGCAAATGTCTTCTGAGTATGTATCAAAAGCATATTTCATAAAATGACACACACAAAAAATTATACTTCAAAAACAACAAAAACTTCTCAAAAGATGCTCTCAAAAGAGAATGTAAAGGCAAACTTCATCCTGGAAGAAAACATGTTGCAAATTATATTTTTGATAAATGACTTGTATTTGGATATATAATTTTCAAAACTCATTGATCAAAAACCACAGTTCAATACTAAAATAGACAAAAACACATAACTCATACACACACACAAACGCACACACACACACACCATATATAACCTATATATTAGTTAATTACCTATATATATAGGCATATAGAAATGTTAAACCTCATTTCATTAGGGAAATGTAAATTAAAACTACACTGTTTTTTGAGGTTGAGGTACAAACTTTGTTATAAAATAAGTAAATCATGGGGATGAAAAGTACTGCATAGAGAATATAGTCAATAATATTGTATTAACATTGTATGGGGACAGATGATAACTACATCATGATGAGTCCTGCATAACATATACAATTGTCAAATCACTATATTGTACACCTGAAACTAATATAACATTCTCTGTCAACTATACTTCAAAAATAAAAACTTAAAAAAAACCCCACCATGTGAAACCACTACACACCTAGTAGAATGGCTCACATGAACAAGAGCAGACAAGACAAAGTACTGTTGGAGATGTATGGGGACTACAACAGAAAATATTCACTTTATGCAAAGGAAGGCAGTAAAGGAACCATAGAGGAACCAAACACAGGAGACACAGAAAACATTACACAGTATTGTGGAAATCTTTCTATATAAATGGATGAGGTACAAGCTAGTCTTTTGCTTTTGCATGGCTGTATTATATTCTATTTAGTGTTATGTTTCATGATTTAATTTACCACCAATGATGACTGTTCATATGGTATCCATGTCTTTGTAATTATAAATATTGCTATGATAAACATCCTTACAGATATGTCTTTGTGATTCAGGTTTGGTTGTTTGTTATAAAGCACCAGATGGCCTATGTTTTCTCCCCTCACAGAGCTGTGGCTAGCTATGGAAGAACAGTGCAGGGTGATCCCCATATACAATTATGGTATTCTTCCATAATTTTGACAAGACTCAGGTTCCATCCAAATACAAGCTAATCCAAAATATGTACGTGGGTAACACTGGCAATATAGATGATTCTTCTGTTCAGGATTAAATTGTGGCAAAATTCATGTAAGCCCCAGACTTGCTGTATTAGAGAAAATCGCTTAACCTCAACTCCTGCGCTTGTGTTCATGCAAGAGATCTATGTAGTAACACTAGCCATCACCAATATCATCATGAAGGCCTCTGATACTGTCATTTATTCTGGGCTTATACTCTTAATAGTGAGCTGTGAACTAAGAACTTCCTTTATCTTATTTAGTCCTCAAGGTAGTAAATGAGAAAGACATTATTGTTTCCCTCTAATAGAACACTGAATCTACATAAGTTGCTTAAGGAATCTCCTCCAGTCACATAGCGGGTAAGGGAAGGGGACATAGATTCAAATACAGGTCTTTCTAACAGAAAAGCCACACTCTTAGCCATAACCTTACTGCTATACTTTACATAAAAATAAGGTGGGATTTCAATTTACAACAGTAAAAAAAAAAAAAAAAGAAAAGAAAATACATCCTGTAAAGGGTGCAATATTTACATGATGAAATATTCTGCACACACTGGGAACATATATTCATAATTCATTAATTCAAATAAAGCTAAACTGTAAAACATAATGATTCAAATTTTGTCCAAAACTGGGCGTGTGGGAGGAGACAGGAACAAGTCTGTATTGTTCCAACTCTTTATTTCATTTTACTTCTCCTGGGCATTTAGAAAGACTATATTTGTCAATTTATTTTGTAGTAAATTTGGGACCATGTGGCAGAAGTAATATAAACCACTTATATGCTTGGATCTTATAAACATCCTGCATGAGCCTCCTGTCTTCTCTTAATCGACAACAGTGAACTTGGAGGCCATGTTTTAAATACTTTAGCTATAATGTGGTGGAGCCTCCCACAGACTGGGACTCAGAGCGACTATGGGAAGCAGAAGGTCTGCCAACCTGCATTAGACATATGATGTAAATTAGAAACAAACCTTTGTTCTGTTAAGCCCCTGAAATTTGGGAATTTGTCACTGCTGTGTAACCCAGCCAATCTGACTAATAATTAATTTCTCTGTGTTTGCAAACTATGCAAAACTCCAAGGAAAATATTTAACCCTATTTTTCTCTTTTACAATTATGTTATTTTATTTCTTCTTTTCCTCTTCTCTACATTTTATATTTTTCTTTTAAAAATACCTATTTATTATATGATTAAATTATTTAAAAAACTGCCTACATATCTTTTTTTTAAAAAATTTATTTATTTATTTGACACAGAGAGAGAGAGAGAGAGAGAGATCACAAGTAGGCAGAGAGGCAGGCAGAGGGAGAGGGGGAAGCAGGCTCCCTGCTCAGCAGAGACTGTGATGCTGGGCTCCATTCCAGGACCCTGAGATCCTGACCTGAGCCGAAGGCAGAGGCTTTAACCCACTGAGCCACCCAGGCGCCCCAAAAAACTGCCTAGATATCTTTTGTAGTTATCAATCAAGACAGACTCACTAGTTCAGAGAGAGGTTTTTGTTTTGTTTTATTTTGCTTTATTACTGCTTTTAGGGAATTTTTCAAATTTATCTTTCTTTCTCAGCTTAGCATAGGTTTTAATCTCAGCTCATCTGTTCTATTATTTGAAGTCTTATAAAACTATGCTCCTCTAACTCTTTTTATAAGTAATCTCCACACCCAATGTGGGGCTTGAATTCTTGACCCCAAGATCAAGAGTCACATGCTCTACCAACTGAGTCCACCAGGTGCCTGCTGTCTCACTCAGTGGAGCATGCAACTCGGTCTCAGGGTTGTGAGTTCAAGCCCTGTGTTGAGTATGGAGATTACTTAAAAAATAAAATCTTTAGGACACCTGGGTGGCTCAGTGAGTTAAGCGAATGACTATCGATTTTGGCTTAGGTTATAAACTCAGGGTTGTGAGATTGAGCCCTGTGTCAGGCTGTGCTCTCAACAGGGAGTCTGCCTGAGAGTCTCTCTCTCTCTCTCTCCCTCTGCCCTTTCCTCCTGCTCATGCTCTCTCTCTCTCTCAAATAAGTATATAAATCTTAAAAAAAAAAATCTTTAAAAATAAATAAAACTAAACTAATCTTCATTTATATCTATGCTCTTAGAACAGTTTTCTATTAAATGCCATGTGACTTCATTGTTTTCTTAAATGTTTCTGAATGTTTTTATTTCAGATTTTCTGACTGCATTGTTTCACTGCTTTTAGCTCCATATAGAGCTTTTAGAATTCAAGAAACTCATCTTAAAATTTGTGTTATTTCACATAAGCCCAGGTATAGCTACGACTCTAAAAATATACTTGACTTATACCTATGAACATAGAAATCTCCATTATATTCTCACATTGCATTTGATTAAGGAAGTCTCCAAGTACTGTATATTGACAACCTAATGAAGAGCGACCAAAAGAAGAGGGAGGAAGTGATCGTTTATAAGAAGGTTGAGTCAATGTCAAATCAAATGGTGACCTCCAAGAGACTCTCAGAGTTGTGTATCGATTATTGATATCTGTCTGAGTCAATAAGCTGATCAGTTGTGAGGGCTTTTCCAAAAATAGCCTTAAAGAATTTCTCACTGGTCCTCAAAGCAGCTGTTCCAAGGTTTCTTGCATACATGTGTTTGTATATCTGTGCCCACGGAGGGTGGCAAGATCAGGAAGAAGGAAGAACTGCTGAAAGGAGCTCACAACCAACCAAATCAAGTCACTTGCCAGCTGGATTTCTTTTCTCAAGAGCAGTCACACCAAACAACAGCTCACCTTTTATAATCTTGCATCCATCCAAAGAAAGAAAGAAAGAAACCACCAACTAAAAAAAATCATCAAAAAACTCAAACAGCAGCAGAAATCACAGGCTCTTCCTAGACCTACATTACTGTTACCATCAGAACACAAAAATACTTTTGGGCAGAGTTCTCCAGAAAACCGTATTACCAAATTTGCAAAAATTCACCTTGTTTTATATTAGGGAAATAAAACGTAGGTTAGAGGAAACAACTAATTAGCTCTTTCAAAAATGAGCTGCCTTTTCAGCGAGGACTTCTTGAAGCCATGTGTCAGAAGAGGGCTGCCCAGTGCTGACAGAATTTTTAGTAATTTTTAACCACACGGTTTCTATGCTGAGTAAATATTCCTCGCTTCAAAGTGGGCAGCTGTTCTCACCCTCATAATCATTTGCACGGTTTTACAGAATTGAAAATCGACATGGAACATGTGGCACTCTTACATCCCCCAGTTCTGGAATGCCATGGTCACTTTAGTTGCAATATCATCCTGATTTCTTCTTAAAACCTTTGATTAGCTCTGTTCTGCACCTTCTCCATTTTTAATGTGTGTTCCTCTACAGGTAGCCGTGCACATTACTGGAGCCCCTAAGTGGAATGCTGGAAATGACAAGACAGAAACAAAATGTCCTTTAAGATGTAGTTTGCAAACTCTTCCTTGTTTGCTGCCTACTGTCTGTTTTTAAATAATGCACAAATCAACTTCAGTACCATGGAAATAATCAACACAGGATCAAAACCTGGAGTTTCTAGTAGAGCACAAATCAAAAGCTGTAGGAATCCAACAGCTGGAGCCTGTCTCATTATTTCCCTGTTCTTTGATGTGCTTTTCAGGCAAGTATCTTAGAGAATTACTCGCAGATATGTCTATCTACAAATTCTACATTGCTTACATATCATAGTTTCCCACAGAGATAAATACTGTAACTGAGTTCTCATTTTCAAAATAGAACCCCCCTCTTTTTTTTTTATCTTCTATTATGCACACAATCTTGTAAATGGCAGTACTGAAAATCAGCTGCATCTAATAAGAGAATCAAGTTCGTTATTGACTCTGAGATGCTAGTTTCCATTAGATCATCCATCATAGCTTTATTATGTGATCAACTGCCTAATTAATTTTGTACTGGGGTATTTAGACAGAACACTGAATGTTTCACTGGGGTTTTGCTATAATCCTGCACCTGCGGCCTCAGAGATTTAGATATCCTCCCATCATAAGTTTATACTGTGCCTATAATCACTTCTGCTTCACTAGGATTCCAGCAATTCAGTCCAGTGAAATTCAGCAATATTAATTTCAGAGACACCAGAACATTTGCATCTGCGGTTATGTTTCTTTGGATTTTAATCAGATCAAAGTCACCGCAAGATATTAAGAGCGCTAGATACAATATTTTGTTCAGACAGTTTTAGTGGTTAAATCAGACACTGTTTTGATTTTCTGTGCTTATCTGTTAATATGAACAGATGCAATCATGCTATTGTATAATGACTCTTGATTGCCAGCAGTATTTGATTTTGCAACCATTCGGCAGTGATAATTAAAGATAACGGGATATCCTATACAGTAATAATTAAAGATAGCTTTGTGGGCTTTATCGCATGAATAAATGCCATAGAGAAAGAATTGGTTTCTGAAGTTCATTATTCGATGAATATTTTTGGAAGACCAAGACTGAAAAGTCTCAAAAAGAGACATTTAGGTGCAATAGGCTTAGCTAAATCTGAGCTGATATGGAAATTTTCACTTGTCCTGGATGCCATACATTGAGGCTTTGTTCTTTATTCATTTGGGAAAATACCAGCATGACTGTGCTGCTCACAAAACAGAAACATAGAAGAGTCAAATAATATAGAATCTTTTATTTCACATAGGCAGTCATAAACATACGCATAAAGAATGTTCGAATCTATCTTCAATTTCAGAAGAGGAAGCAAAAGCTGTTAAAACCCTGCTTTTATCTACTGTATGGAAGCTAGGCAATAATTCAAGATGCTGACAACCCTTCTCATAGGATACTATGAGTCCTAAGGGGCTGAAGCTGAAGCAAAACATTTAACTAATTTTTTTTCAATTAATTTAAAGAAATGACAATGGCTTGTCAAACAAGGCAATCTTTAAAGCAAGTCTGCAAGAGGGCCCTGCTGAGGACACCTGCCTCTTGGAATACATTACTTAAAAATGGAGGGATTCTATATGAAGTACAGGACCCGCAATTAAATTTGAATTTCATATTAAAAATGATTTTTTTAGTTTAAGTATGTCTCATGAAATATATGGAATATACCTGTACCGTAACATTATTTCTAACATTATTTGTTGTGCATCTGAAAGTCAGATTTAACTCTATGTTCTATATTTTTATTTACAAAATCTTGCAACCAAATACAAACATCTATACTTTCTGACAAACAGGCTCAGAGCACCTGCTATGTTTTTCTAAGCGATACTTGATGGGTTGAGAAAGGGTTAGAATAATAGCAGAAATGAGGCCTCAAAAAGAGCAAAACAAGGCATCGTAGAGCTGGGAATTAGCAGTAGCCAGGTAACTTTCCTGGACAGAAAACCAACTATGCTCAGGCCAAATCTACAATTGCCTTCCTCCCCCTTGCCACCCCTCAGTACGTAAGCAAGCAGCACTTGAGGATAATGCTGTTAAATGATGGAGGGAAATGGGTGATACAGTACTTTAAGAGGCTTTAAACAAGTGTCAATTGCACTTATCAGAAAAGAGAGTTTATAGTTTCTATCAGCTTCTTCAAGAATGGGTAACAAGTAAAGATCCCCTATTTGACCACAACTTTACCAACCTGGAATAGAATATATATTTTGCAGTGATCTTCTTCCCACTCCATGCCCAAGCTAATTAGATTCTTGACCCAAGGGACATCTTTTCCTCTGAATTAAAGGAAGGATAATGATTAAACATCTCTACATATAGTCTCCTAATTCTCTGATAAAACAAACTAAAACCACACAGAAGATATAAAGGGCAATAAATTTGTTAATAGACATAATGTTCTGCAATACAGAAGTGATGAGTTAAGGGAGGGGAGACTTCATAGTCTTTCTTCCTTTCAAATCTCCATGCCAAGAACTTAAAATGATCTCTAAGTGACTTGTGCTAAAGAGTCCAAATCAGAATAATAAAATAATTAGCCTTGCCTTTATCTGTTACATGAAATTTGAGGAATTACTTATCTACTTCAAAGCTGTAGTGACCAGTTCTATAAAATGGGTGTATTAGCAAACCAACGAAACAACCATGGGCCTCAAAGGGAACAACAAATGATATGATGCAGTTAGAATTTGTAGTACTATTTCTGATACATAGTATGTATTTAATTAAAATTAACTCTTTTCCTTATTCGCTGATTATTCTTAATGTATTCCAATTTGTAAAATTACCTTTTGAGAATATTTTGTAAAAATTTGACAAATATGGTTATCCTTCAAATAGGGTGGACTGTAAGTGGACATGAGAAAGCCAAAAGTGCAAAATCCCCCAAAATCTTTGTCTAGTAAAAATTTTCAGCATAAGGAAAAGTGTGTTCCATAGAAATATATTTCTGAATATTAGAATTTTGTCAAGACAGGTTTATGACATAATGGGTATATAATTTATAACTAAAATTTTCACGGATTCATTCCAGTTCAGTCGGTAATGTAAATTTGGCCCAGTGCAATTCTACACTAGGGAATAATGAGTGTAATGTAAGTTGTGTTTACTTATGTGCTATTTCATTTGGGTGAAATGCTAGGGGAATACAAAAAACTGCATGCAGCTGACCCAAGTTTCATTGTAATGCACAAGATGCACATTCAAACATCTACCAGCTACCACAGCTTTCCGCCTCTGATAGGAGACACACCTACCCTTCTTTTTATGGTGTTATAGCTTTCCTTATAAGATAACCCTCCTTCCAAATAAACTGAAATCCTTCTTTTTTTTTTTTTTTTAAAGATTTTATTTATTTGACAGAGAGAGAGATCACAAGTAGGGAGAGAGGCAGGCAGAGAGAGAGGGAGAAGCAGGCTCCCCGCCGAGCAGAGAGCCCAATGCGGGGCTCGATCCCAGGACCCTGAGATCACGACCCAAGCCGAAGGCAGAGGCCCCAACCCACTGAGCCACCCAGGTGCCCCTAAACTGAAATCCTTCTGACACCCACTCCCACAAGCACTTCCACTTTAGGTTTTTTCAAGATAATTACCATACTTACCATGGTCTTCACGTATTTCTTAACCACTTAATATGTATATAACTGTGCTACCATTTTTATTGGGTTCTCATTTTTTAAGGTTAATCATATTTATAAGATAATGTCAATAATCAAGTTATTGAGTGTTGTACCCTAACCACATTTTCCCCATAAGTTCCTAAGTTTTACTTTGTGATTTTGCATAGCAAAGTCATATTCAGAAATAAACATGTTGCATTACAGAACTGACTTTACAGGGAAAGTATACATTTCCCATGTTGAAGTAAGTTTATGCTTACAGCAAAAAGAAGATAATTGCTTTATTCTGAAGTTTAAATTGTAGCCTAAGAATTTAATTCATTATCTAGTATATAACATGTACATTTATTCAAGATTGGAGGATGGATAGGAAGAGTAGAAGGTTAGTATTAGTTCCCTGTTAATAGCTTCACACCTTATTTTTATTAATTACCCAAGCCTTGCATAGTATATACAATCGCTTGCTGTCTAAATGTCTCTATGGATACTTAAGAGGTTGAACCCAATGTAGGTAAGTATTTATAATCAGTGAACTCGGGGCGCCTGGGTGGCTCAGTGGGGTAAAGCCTCTGCCTTCAGCTCAGGTCGTGATCTCGGGGTCCTGGGATCGAGCCCCGCATCGGGCTCTCTGCTCGGCAGGGAGCCTGCTTCCCCTTCTCTCTCTGCTTGCCTCTCTGCCTACTTGTGATCTCTCTCTGTCAAGTGAATCAGTGAACTCACAGTCAACAATTTCCCTTTCTTCTCTCAAACAGGATAACAACTTTAAAAATTTAATTTCAATAATATAATTTAACAATCTCTAAAATTCTTCACTTTTTTTTAAAGATTTTATTTATTTATTTGACAGAGAGAGAGAGAGAGATCACAAGTAGGCAGAGAGGCAGGCAGAGAGAGAGGGGGAAGCAGGCTCCCTGCTGAGCAGAGAGCCGGATGCGGGGCTCGATCCCAGGACCCTGAGATCATGACCTGAGCGGAAGGCAGAGGCTTAACCCACTGAACCACGCAGGCGCCCCAAATTCTTCACTTTTAAAGTTCATTTTTTTCATCATTTAATCACCTAAATACTTATTCTACTTTCAGGCAAAAACATTTCCTATCTCAGTGCTGTTATACATCAATGTTGCATGGGCTCATGGTATGAAGCAGATGCTGCCATTTTCAATATGGCATTCGAATGCTTGTCACTAAATTCCAGACTGCGTGATTAATTTTGATCATGGTTCCGGATCCAGCTTAGCCAGCAGCCCAGTTAGTCCACTGGTATTTCATCTAGTAAGTGATAAAAAAAAATAAGTAAAAAAGCACTCATACAGGAACTCTGTTCTCTTTAGGAAGGGATGTTTGTCATACATCCAAAAGGCCAATTAAAGTATTTCTTTTGTTTCTCCTTTAAGCTGCTGACTATATACTAAGATGTGTCTGTTTTTAAACATCATGCATGCACTTCTGTTATCCGTACCCATCAGGACTAAGAAATGTCTATGCGTATTTTCCTATAAGAAAGTAGGTAGATAATGGTGCTTTAGGTGTCCTGTTCTTCATTTTTGGTCCTGTGTCTTAGGAGGAGATCAGTTTCTTCAAGAAAAAGAACTCTAGGAGCATTTGTGCTGACAGTGTGCTAATACCTTTTTATTCCAACCTACACATAATAGGGTGAAACAATTTTATGACTTCATGTGTGCCCTATTGGGGTGACAGTATAAGCCTTGATTAGCTCATCAGAGATCAAACTCTTTAGCAAGTTACCGACAGATGCAGTTTTAAATCTAGGAAGTAGGTCAGGTTTATTACCTACATCAATCCTTTTATATAGTAGGGCAGAGACATAAAGGGGAAGAGAGCGTTTGCGTGCAGGAACAAGTTGACAGACACAATACAAAAATAAGGCTTATCCTTCAGAATATCCCTGATTTTTGTTTTAATTGAACATCACATCCCAAGGCAAGGACTGTGCACATTCCAGACTGCCCTGTGTAAAGTGTGATTGTCTTGCTTGTCATTATTATAAAGACAATTTTTCAGGACACCTGGTTGGGAACAATAAATATCATTATTTTTACGCTAATACAGCCCTGATAACCAAGTAAATACCAGTGTGAATTGGGCTTTTAATATGGCCTGTGATTTAAAACATACATATATTTGCTAGAAGAAAGGTAGAAGCATCATAATAATATGTAAACCAAAATCATTCTTAGAGGTTCCCACAGGTTTTGATGCTTGTCTAAAATCCTCAAGTGAGTATTTCTGTTAAATCGTCAGTCTCATATTCAATCTCTTTTTCTCATGCCCTTTTAGCACTTTATTTTCCACTGCTGTTAGTGAAAATATATTTAATCCCCAAGTAAAACTTAACAAAATAAATAAAAAACATGCTCTAGCTTTCACTTTTAGAAGTATAGTCACTTGGATTTTGGAGGAAAGAAATTACATCTCAAATAGTTTCTGTGTTTCTTACTGGTTAAAAAATTAATAGTGGAAATTAAAAAAAAACCACAATGATTATTTCCATCAAAAATTAGGAGTTTGCTACTTACATTGATAAATTATGACACAACCATGAAATATTTCTTCTTTTCTTGATCTCTTTTGCATTTACGATAAACCCCTAAAAAAATGCCCCATATTAAAACAAATGAAATCTAAATGTGCTAATTATCAGAGTTTTAAAGATTTAAAATAATAAACAGAGCTAAAAATGAGATCCATGGAGAATTATATTTTGTAATTAAAACATATGAATCCTAAATATGCTTTCTTGGCCAATCATGTCATTTTGATGGATATACCATAAAAATCAGAAGACACCCATATATTCCAATTAATGTTGCCATCTTGGCCAACTTACTTGGTTAATTCAGAAAGCCAGAATATGCTAGCAACTTCACATATACAGCATATGAGTTGGGCCCATACTTTAACATGTTACTCTTTCCAAATACTGACACATGCTCCTAATTCAAAATGAAAGGTATAGTTTGAAAGTAATGCTATAAAAAGCTAGAAAAAATTCCATTGCATATTAATGCTTATAATTGTAAAACATGATACACTTTCTCTTTTTAGGTAGAAAGGTTGTATATAGGGTTAGCCCATACTAACAAATGCATGTGTGTTTTTTTATTCTAACCAAATGAGTCTCATCAAGGTCATGAACTTGAGAAGCCATCTGTTAAAAAGTGCTGGTATGCCCTGATATGCTCTATCATAATAATGATATGCCATTACAAACAAATCAAAAGACATTTTCAAAGAACTAAATGAAGTTATTTGGTTAGACAATATTTCTGAAATCAATTAATAAATTCCTTCAAGTCAATCAAAGTCTCTACTCTATATTTCATCTACCTACACCACAAACAATTTCATGGTCTGTCAAATCACAATTGCCAGATTATAATCTTCATTAGGTATCATCATTTAGAAGAATGGCAGGCAGACAAAGGGAGAGAGGAATTATTAGAAGAAAAGTATTTGTGGGGATTGGGGTAGATTATAGCCCAGAGAAATACCTTTCAGGATAACATATGTTCTTAATTTAAGTTTGTCTTTCCCTCTGACTTGTTGTTTTTCTTAAGCAATATTTAATTGGTTTCTAAGGCAATTGAAATTGATATCTAAGGCAATTCCCTCCCACAATTACTGTTGCCTGGTATTTATGCCCCTTTTAGATATTGAAGGATAGAGTTTCCTTTTGCTCACCATGTCAAATGTACATAACTAAGATATTTCTATTCAGCTTTCTACAACTCAGCATCTAGTTAATTAGGCTTTACTTTTACGCCCAATGGTTTGCTTATTTGTAGACCAATAACTACATGGAAACTGGAGCCTTTTTAATGGTAGCAATAGAATCTCTTGAAATAGAATTACCTAAGGCACTTAAAAAATGCTTATTCCTGGGTCCAAAACTGCCCTACTGAACCAGATACTTAGGGTCATAAATCTGCCTCAGTTGATTCTTATGCCCACTAATGTTTGGAGATGAGTGCTTTCAACAATTTCACAGCTCAATAATATTCCTACTATATAGGCTAAGAAGCAAAACCCAAATGGAGAAAATAAAGCATCATTCTATTTGTTAGTCACACTTTGGTGGAAGCAAGAGAAAATACAAGCTAAATGAGGTTTTGGAATTGTGCCTGGCTTTTATTAATTCCTGCCGTTTTCCTCTACTATCATGAAAAATGAAAATGTGATGACCTGAACTTTGGGTCCATTATATAAACTGAATTTCTGAAGCCATTTGTGGGAAACTATTTCATAACTAGTGAAATAGGGAAACATTATATGCATTCATGCATTCATTTATGCATTTACTCTAGTATCAATCACATATTAATTGTACATCAATCATATATTATGATTACATCAATTATTGTTTTAAATTTTGGGCAAAAAAGATAAATTAGTGATGATCTCTTCCTCCGAGAAGAAAAACATGTGACCAGCAATTTAGAAAATAAATACAATGACTTTAATTGATGTATGGACACAATGAGGTATGGAAAAACTATAATAAGCAGGAATGATATAGTAACTCAGATTTTGTGAGCGATAAAAAAAATCAATGGAGTCTTTTTGAGGCATGAGATGGGTCTTCTTTAGGCAAAGAGATTATCATGAGCAAAGGCATGAAGGTATGGAAGTAGGGTAGTTTCAGAAAACAGGTTAGTGTGGCTTACTTATAAGCTAATGGGAAATCATGTCAGAAAATGAGGAGGGAATGATCAGTTTTTCACTGTGTTTTTGTGTCTATGTTTGAGATGGGTTTAGGGCCTACATTCACAGAAGAGTTGACATTAAATCTGTTTAGAAAGACGAACTGGATTTTACCACCAAACAATGAAAGCATACTCTGACAGCAGAAACAGCATGAGTTAAAGGAAAAAGAACATTAGATAGTCCCCTGTCACTGGGGAACAATATAGTTTCCATAGCCTTAGAATAATAATGCATGTGGTAGGCAATGACATTATATAAAGTTGGAAGGTAAGATTAAAGTTAGATTACAGAAAGCTACAAATTATGAGCTAAGATGTTTAGGTGCTATCCTCAGTGGAATGGAATGGAATGAAATAAAATGAAAGGTCTCTTCTAAAATTATAATTATAGTAGCATTGTAAAAGTGGATTAAACCAAACAAGGGATTTTCCCTTCCAGAAATGGTGTATTATTTTGGAAAAGGCTTCCACTGACGAAAAAATCACACATTCTTACTTAAATAGTATAAATATTCATTTATATTTATATATATATTATATATAATATATATAAATTTTTATATAATATACAAATATATATTAATTATATAATATTTATAAATATTTATAATATTTAACACATGTGTGTATATTTTTAAAAATTGCTCAAATGAATAAAAGACCTAATAAAATAATAAAGGATTATGGACCAGGAAGATAAAGCTCAGGGAGGTTAGGTTGGAATGTTAATTTTTTGCTGATCATCATTTTTGTAGTCTTGTTGGGCTAAGAGGATAGATATTAGTGTCTAGGGTATCACGTGGAGGAAACCTAAGGAATCTCCCTTCCTTTTGGCTAGATACTGAAACACTGTATCTTAGGAATAAATTTAACGGAGAAATACACAGACCTCTTCAGGGACTTGCAACTCATCTCCAAATAAGCTGTATCCAAGATTGCTATTTCCCACTACTTCCCAGGGTAGGAAGCAAACCGATATCTTATCTGAAAGAAGATAATGTCAGATACCTCAAATGATTTTATTTCTACAAATAATTTTGTAAAAAGAATGCCCAACAAAATAAAAAATAACCAGGTACACTAGGAGACAAAACCACATGAACCAAATCAACAAAAATAATAAAAAATAGAAGATCTATTCATGGTCCAGATACTAGAGTAACAACTCATAGAATTAAAAAGTAACCACTATATTCTGTTCAAATAGAATATAAGATAAAGTGGCAGAATATTGACAAAAATAGAATTTTTTTTAAAAAAAGTGGGAATTTCAGAACATAAAGATACTATAATTGAAATTAAGAACTCAGCAGATTGGATTGGCACAAGTTAAACATAGGTGACAAAAGAATTAGTGAACTAAATGATAACTCAGAATAATGAATGAAGCAGAGAAAGACAAAAGAAGGCAAGTCCAAGGAGAAAGATAGCAACCATGAAACACACAGTACGAAGGTCTAGAAAAATCAGAGAGTGAGAAAGAATAGCCATCATATTTGAACAGATAGCAGCTGTGAACCTTCTAAAGATAATAAAAATTATCAAGGCAAGGATGTAAGAAATTAGACTTGAATTGGCTGTTCACAAAAAGTGGAAATAAACATAAAAAGGTACTCACCCTCTTATTAATTTGGGAGATGCAAATTAAAATCACAATGAAATACTACTTAATAAGCATAAGAATAGCTAAAAATAAAAATATTAACTATAAACATTGGTGTGAAATATGTGGATCAATGAAAACTCTCATACGATTATTGTTGGAGCATAAATTACTAAAATCTCTTTAGAAAATCTCTTTAAATTATCTCCTAAAGTTGAACATACTATATAACTCATAGTTCAGGAAATCTACCCTTTAAAATTTACCCAGTAGAAATGCAAGTACATGAGATTAAAGAAACGTGTATGTGAATGTTCATAGAAGTATTATTTACTGTCAATAGTGTAAACAACTCCAATATCCATTAATACGACAGATAAATTGCAGCATATGTATCATGGAATACTAGACAGCATCCAAAATGAGATATAGTTTCCCACAACAACAAAGATGTATCTCAGAATAATAATGTTAGGTGAAAGAAGTCAAACAGAGTAAAAGACATTACATATATTTCTGTTAGTATAAAACTAAATGAACAGAAAAAAAAAATCTAAAAGAACAGATAAAATTAAGCTATGATTAGATGTAAAAGCATGGTACAACCAAGGGAGTGATTATAATAAATGTCACGATGATAAAGAAGTAGTGATGGAAGAAGGTAGAAAGAGCCAATTAGGTTATAAGTCATGACCTGTGTGGATCTGAGTCGTAGTCACATGGATATTGGTTTTACAATAGTTCATTAAGTTTTGATTTTCATTTTGTGTTTTTCTGTGTTATATTTCATACCAAAAAAAGGTCCTTTCAACATTTCAACACTGTCAGTTATAAGCTCAATTTAAAATCAGTTCAAATAATCAAAATAAATTTACTTTTGCTTATTAGGCAATTGTCAATTTAAATGATAAATATCCTCTTCAAGCATTTGTTACAGTTTGTTGCTGATGTTTTTTAATGTACATTAGGATTGCTTTTAATGAATGAATTTTCCTTACCCCAGATAAAACTTACACATAATATGTTAGATCTGCATTTTCCTTTACTAATTGGTCTTTGACTTTAACTAGTAATTTAGTTTGCCTGCTCTAAAGGTCTAGGTATTTAACAAACCTGTCTTAAAAATTATGATGTGTAAAGAATAATTTAGATATTCTATTTCAGTTCTAAACGACAGAAATGTCATTTTTAAAATTGATACTAAAATGTGGTTTTTAGTTTGTCATTGTGCTCAGAAACTTCCAACATTTTACCATGGGTTATAGAATAAAAATACATAGTTACACAATTATAGAACTAAACAGGACCTTCGGATTATGCAACCCACCTCCATCACCTCATAGATAAAATAACTGAAATTCATAGATATCATAGTACAAGGCCATGGATGTCATGGGCATAGTCGAAAAACTGCATCCAAGATTACTATTTCCCACTACTTCCCAGGGTAGGAAGCAAACCAATATCCTATCTGAAAGAAGATAATGTCAGTTCTGTTTTCTGCTCCTTTGTACTATGTCACAGCAAATTCCAGAAACTAGAATTTAAGGTCTCCCAAATTCAAGGTCCACACTGATTGTTTTCAATGCCCCATCTCCCCCAACACACACTATTCCCTTATAACATAACTATACATATTTACTATATTCTTTTAAAATTATTATTATGTTCAGTTTGCCAACATATAGCACATCATTAGTTTTGGATGTAGTGTTCAAAAATTTATTAGTTGTGTATAACACCCACTGCTCATCACAACATGTGCCCACCTTAATACCCATTACCAAGTTAGCCCATCCCCCTTCCTATCTCCCTTCCATAGCTTCAGTTTGTTACCCAGAGTCCAGAGTCTCTCACAGTTTATCTCCCGCTCAGATTTCTTCCCATTCAATTTTCCTTCCCTTTCCCAGTGGCAAAAATTAACAAGACAAGAAGCAACAAATGTTGGTGAGGATACAGAGAAAGGGGAACCCTCCCACATTGTTGGTGGGAATGCAAGGTGGTACAGCCGCTCTGGAAAACAGTATGGAGATACCTCAAGACATTAAAAACAGAGCTACCTTATGACCCAGAAACTGCACTACTAGATATTTACCCCAAAGATACATATGTACTGAAAAGAAGGGGCACATGCACCCCAATGTTCATAGCAGCAATGTGCACAATAGCCAAATTGTAGAAGGAGCAGAGATGTCCTTCAATGGATGAGTGGATAAAGAACATATGGTTCATATATACAGTGGAATATTACTCAGCCATCAGAAAGGATGGATACCTACCATTTGCATCAACATGGATAGAAGTGGAAGGGATTATGCAAAGTGAAATTTGTCAAGCAGAGAAAAACAATTATCATATGGTTTCATTCATATGAGGAACATAAGGAATATTTACTATATCCTTAATGTCTTTGGCCAAGTAATTATTTTTTTAGCTCATCTGGTTGAATGAAAGCTTTGATATCATGGTATCAGTTCATATTCTTAGACCAAAACCCAAAGAATTAATTTTGCTTAAAATTGAATATACTACAAAGAAATAGAAAATGAAGGAATCAATTACAACCAGATCTTAATATGTACGGGATACAGGGCAGCATTGGCAAGATAAAAAAGAGGAAACTAATAGGAATTCTCTTCAAGGTGCCTACATGGCTCAGTCTATTAAGTGTCTGCCTTCAGTTCAGATCATGATCCCAGGGTCCTGGGATCGAACCCCATGTCGGGCTCCCTACTGAGCAGGGAGCCTTCTTTTCCCTCTCCCTCTGCCGCTCTCCCTGTTTGTGTGCTCTCTCTCTCTTTCTCCGTCAAATAAATAAACAAAATATTTTTTTAAAAGGATTCTCTTAAATCATCCACATAGGGATGAACCAGAAACCACCAATTTCCTTCTCTTATATTTCCATTCCAAATAGAGGAAGAGAGAAATATCTTGGTATAATTTGGGTCACATGTTCATCTACCCATAGCTCTGGAAGGTGAGTTATCTCCATTGATAATCTCACAAAAGTGTAGAAAAGTAGGCATGTGGAAAGGATGTATCAAACTGAAGAGCTCCTACTAGGAGGAAGCAATGCTGGAAGTCAAAAACAACAGATACCTACAAAAATCATCTAATCCAAACCAGTTAATGAGTTCTATCTACTGTAACTCCCTTCCTTAGAAATTCCCAATTTAGAAATTATAATTATACAAGCCCCATAATTTATACCTTTATGAGTCTTATTACTAAAATGCACATAACCTGTGTATGCAACATAGTTGCAAAAATGAGGTAAAGAAAGGGAAAAGTTAATTACAAAATAAATTCCTAAGTAGTAACATATCTTTTCATAGTCTAGTAAAGATGTAAGTTTAAAAATGGTAAAAAGAGGGCACTTGGGTAGCTCAGTGGGTTAAAGCCTCTGCCTTTGGCTCAGGTCATAATCCCAGGGTCCTGGGATTAAGCCCTGCATAGGGCTCTCTGCTCAGCAGGGAGCCTGCTCCCCCCTCTACCTCTGCCTACCTCTCTGCCTACTTGTGATCTACTTGTGAAATAAACAAACAAACAAATAATAAATGGTAAAAGAGAAGGAAAGGAAACTCTTTTAACTTTTCCGCGTAACAAAACAAGGGAGAAGAAACAATTCTTCTCAGTTTATTCTTTCCAAACTTTCCATTTAAAATTTCACTTCAAGTACTTGATTAATTCATTCAAGTCTTGCTTTCCTGGACAAGAATCCCACATAAATCACAACTGTTTTGCCCATCAGCCCCTGCTTTTGATACTAGGCTTTCAACTCTATCCTGTGCAGCACACAACGCGTCGGATAGGTCTGGGAACTATGCCATGAGCCTCACTCACTATCCCAACCTGATTTTATGGCCTTATGTTGGAGCATTATATAGCACTATAGAGCCTAGATGACATTTTTCTGTCACAGTAATACTGACATATGGCATTGTCTTCATAACCCTTCCATTTGTGAGAAAACAACTTTCTACTTATTTTGTTAAAATATAGGGGCAGAGTAGCTGCTGCAGCTTCTGAAATGGACACTCAACACTAATGAGCATTAGCCTATGGTGACCTATTCAGAATGGAAGACTCACAGTGTGACATTCTGTTTAAGTGGGCTAAATGATTGGACATCAGTCACAGGAGTTTAAAGGTCTGAAGAGATGACAAAATATTATTAATTCAATATCTCTTTAATGCTAAGAAAGTATGGCCAAAGGGACCCTTGGACAATTTCTTGGGCGATCAGAATACCTAATTGGAGATTAATCTCTAATAACCTCTTAATACCATTCAGAAGTTTAAATGAAGCCCAAACAAGAAAGAAATTGTCAGTTCAGTAGTGTCATTTACAGCTAATGCTATGGAAAACTATTTAATTCATTACAGAGGCAGAGAGGCCCATTTCAATTTTTGCCCTATTTCTATCTGGCCAATTAAATATAGTGCTAGATAACTACTAGAATTAGAAAATGGGAACTTCTGCACCCAGCATTAACTTCTTCAGAGATTTTCTGGACTGATGATTTGGGTTTCAGGCTAACCATCAATCCCAGGGACTGCCTTCCTTTGTACCCAGGCTGGGTTAGGCACTCAGTATCCTTCATAGCACTTAATAGGGCTGAAGCTGTGTGTGTGAGTGTGTGTGTGTGTGTGTGTGTGTGTTGCTTTTTTAAAAAAAATTCTGTCACCACCCACAAAAAGCAAACTCCATATGGACAGGTGATTTCTCTTGCTTACTAATATGTCCCAGCACCAGCACTTGTAAAGGTACTTGGCTTCATATAGATAGGCATTTACTCATTGGAAACAAGGAAGGAAGGAAAAGAAAAAAGGAAATACATGGAGGCCTAACTTTGAAATCTAATGTGAATGTTTTATATTTGTTCCAGCCCTACAAACATCATGACTCTAGTAGCACATAATTTTGGAAAAATGAAAGAACTTTTTATACTCTCTACAATTTCTAGCCCTTCAGAAAAGATGTATCAGAGGATTACAAGGTTCTAGCATGTCCCTGATCTTCTATGTATGATCCCACATTTGGTTAAGGAAATAGGTATAAAAGGAAAGAAGGAGCTAGACTATGGCATTCTTAATATTTGTTCCCCAAATTTGTTTAGTCAGCGTAGTCTCTTAGCAATTCTTGCTTTATCTTCATTTAGTCTGCAAGGAAGCTGTCCTGGGTTTCTAGGGGCACCTAGGAATTCTTACGCAGCAAGGGAAAATCCAGTGCAGTAGAATCGGAACCCATTTTTACCTTTAAATCACTGACTTCTTACAAGCCTCAGTTTCTCCTTCCCTAGTAGCACCCTATCTAAACAAGCTAATAAGAATGCTGGTGCATGCCTCCTCTTTTGGCCCCTGTGCATTATTAAAAACTTGAAAATTGCCAACCTAAACCTAGCAAATTCCCTAATCCCACAAAAAGCTCCATCCCACTCCTCTGCCCTGTTCAAAACATATCAGATCTGTTTGTGCCAATGGCCAACTTTGTTCTTCTCAGGAATCCCTTGTGTGAGTAATGAACTTTCAAATTCTCCCAAATTCTCCATACCTTACCTCTTAATTGGGATATGGTCAAATCCACATCCATGGGGTGATCAACATAGTAGCCAGCCTGACATAGTTTTCAGCACTGACCTGCTTTGTGCCTCAAAATAACTTGGGTATATCTGTGATAAGAATTCATCTCCAGAGGGCTCTTACTGAAATCCACATTTGACTTATAACTACATATTCTTTGGCTCTACAGAGCAAGATTCTAAAGGAAAATGTTTTCAACAATAAGATGCTAATGCAACATAAGGGCTAAAATCAACTGAAGCTGGACCTAGATACCTCAGAAGATTGTGCATAAAGGAAAGAGTGTTTTCAAGAGAGAAGTAAGGAGGAGACAGGGGACCTCTTTCTCAATTTACTGTTTTGCCTTGGTTATTCCTAAGTTTAATGACATTTTGGGGCTGATGTTAAGAGCTTTGCAAAGGTCTGGTTTTCAGGAATCACATGTTAATATGTTATTTCTTCCTTCCTCCTTTTTAAAAAATCTTTTCATCTATAAATTCTTAATTTCCAAGTTAGGTTGAGTGTCACGTTTCACAGTGATAAAGAAAGTGTATAATAATGGCACAATGTGAAGTGTTGACCAAGTTGCTCTTTGGCCTTTTGGCATCAGCAAATTTATTTATGTGTTGTCTGAGCCCCCCTAAAGCCATCATTGCCCAAAAAAGAAGATTTTGTGGTGGGACCAGAAAAAAATAGTGTCAATTTGCAGCTTATTAGTACACAAAATCTGAAATCCAGCAGCACACACAAAAAAAACAAAAACAAAAAAAACAACCTTGTGAAGAATACTTGCCAAGACGGTTAGCTCAGCTATGACCCCTCTAAGACAGTAGGATCACTGACACTAGGGAGGACCGGAGCCCTGCCTATAATATACCCTAGTAGGCACCCAGCCCCACTGAGAGTTTTTAGAACCAAGATAGTTTGGGAGGATAGAACATGCCTAAACAAATTAACCCATCCCATGTAACATGGCAAGGGGATTGCTCTTTGTTTTCTTCTGGGACCAAGGATGTGACACTGTGACACTAAGAGCTGGTAGACAGGGAGGAATTTCAGATGTGATACTAAGGTGCCAAAAAAGAAAACAGCATGTCACTGTGAATAGAAAATAGTTTGAAACAAGGAAGGTTGAGCAAATGCTGATATAATGTCCAGAAAATGAGATACACTTAGATGAGATGCTGGTAGGAATATAGTGAAGTAAACACCATATTAATTAGGTTAATTCTCAAATAATGGAGGCCACATGAATTGCACTAAGACTATCTAAGTTGGACCATCAAGAAAAATGGAAGCTCAAGATAGAGACAGAGTTAAGTCATAGAAAATAAAAATTACATTTTTTTCCCTGCATATTTGAGTTAGTGGCTGAGAAATATCACTTCCAGTGTTTTCAATTGACATATCTATGTTAAAAGCTAGCTTGTTAACTTTGGCTTAGAGAACTCTTTCAACCAAGAATTTACTGAAATATCACTGACTATTTTACTAAATAACAATCTGAAAGCAAAATGAGCAAGTCACCAAGGACAAATCTTGTCCTCTGGTAGATTCTGCATAAATGATATCTGTTAGCTTCCTTTCATCAAGATTTTTGCCAATTAATTTATAAATATTAGCATTTCATTAATTGCACCAATATTAACAGTTCATGTCAGTGGGGATTTTTAAGCAAATTTCTAATTACTTTAAAAAGTAAAACAAGGAAAAGGTTTTCTAATAATGTTGATATTAGCAAGCACTAGAATTAGTTTTGTCTTGAGTACACATACATTCTAGTATGAGAATCTGTTGCTCTGAGTTTTAATGATCAATTTTATGGGTATATAATGAATAACACATACTATCATTAATTGGCTAATGAATTTCAATGCTTGGAATGAATTTAAGAAGCAATCTATGCATCCTAAAAATCTCTCTCTTTTTTTTAAATCAACAGAAAATCAATTCCCAGAAAGTAAAATATTTTCTACATGCTTATTTAAGTAATTGATAATTTAAGTGAATTATAAGCATAATATATTTTTGTTTTGATCATTTTTTTCCAAAATAAAATTGTTTCTGTGGTATAATAAAATAAAGCATGGAGGTTCTTTGAGGAAGGAAGCTCATCTTATTCTTGATTTTAATAATAATCCAAATAGACACTTCCATTATTTTGAGATTTGCTAGCAATAATAATACTAAACTTTATGCTAATTTACCATAATTTACTTTTCTTCACATATAAACTGTTTTCATACTAGCAGTGTGCTACAGGAACTAAAATAACAATTCATTTGTTTAATAATCCCTTTATAGAGATTCCTGAGGTCTAATGAGGTAGGAATCTGAGAAACAATGACTTGGGGGTTTAAATTGGCATTAATCATTTTGTTTGTTTTATCCCTTGTCAGACTCATTTTAATTTCTATGGGGAATCCTCAATTAACTTAAGGGAAAATTTGATGATGAATAACAAACATAAAAGTAACCTGTGGATTATATCTGCATTTGACCTAAATCTTCATTAATTCCTGAGAATATTGAGGGGTTTTTTGTATCAAATTTTCCTTAACTCTATAGCTATTTTCCCCCAATTTTAAAATAATTTATTAGGAAGTAGTTAGAATTTCTTTCTTTTAAAACATTTAGAGAGCACAGTATCCTTCAAAATCCCCCTCCTATATTTTCCTACAACAATACTAACATTTTATCCAGGCTTTGGGTGTTCTGAAGTCTTTCTGATCTTAAGTCCTTTGCACTTGCTATTCCTTTCTTCTAGCTAATTCCTAATTTTGAAAATCTCATTGGTAAAACTTCACTTCCTTAGAATCTTTCCCTAACTCTTTAATCTAATTAGATAATTCTGCTCCTCTCTATAATGACATCCTGTTCTTTATCTTCTTGGCATTTATTAGATTTGAATTATGAATTTTTTGTGTGTATTTTTTCTAGCTATACACAAACTCAAACTAAATTCAAGAAGACAAAAGATATTTTCTATTTGGTTTATTGATACTTATTGAGCACCATGTTTGACAAATAGTTGGAAACTGATAAGCATATATAGAGAATTAATTAAAGAAGGAAGGAAAGAAAGAAAAAAAGAAAGAAGGAAAAAGAAAGATTCATTTGCCTACAGAAAGACCTGACTTACTAAATGATTTAGAATCCAACACAACATCACTATCATATAACACAATAATGCATATCTATAATGACATTCAGAGCTCTCTAGAATAAAGTTAAATTATGTTCAATGTATTATGTTTATAAATGAATAATTCCTACAAAATTAGAAAAAACAATGAAGAGGAAAATCCCAGTTATGTACAATAATCCTGTAAATATTATGAAATATATTTTTTAAGTAGTCCCGTATGTATTTAACACTATTAGAGACATTTTCCCCTCAAAATATAAATAGTAACTCCTTAAGAAGACACAGTTAACAGTGTTTAGCTTGAAAAGCCCTTCTTAAACTTTAAATTTTAGCAGCTGTTTTTTTGATAGCAACTAAAGAGAAGGCTGGAAATTCACAAATATTAAGTGAAACTCATAGCCTGGTCAAATACTGCAAACCTAATGTCTTTCAGTATTTTTCAATTAATTATTCCAGATTTCTTATGTAGGAAGAGCAAAAGATTCCAAATGTGGAAATCCCATGCAGTGACTGCCTCCTTTGGATCAGTGTGTTGGTAACTGCCATACTGATTGACTGAGAGCAACAGAAAACCCCTAAGGCCTTCTGGTTCAGTTGGGATTGTAATGATAGACTAGCAAGATAAAAGCCTGACAGAACATTAGCTTCAACTGTATGACAATGCCCTCCCCAAGAAGATATGATGCCGTGTGGATGAATATAGATTGAAAATGTGGATCCTGTCAGCAGCACTGATTTCACTCAGAAAGCCTATATGCTGGGAGGATGCTGTGTCTGCTCAGGGTTAGGATTCCAGCAATGTGTGAAAAATTCATTTTCTCAGCTGGAAACACTCATGTGTCCAGTTGTACAAGTAGTTAAGTTTGGGGTCCATACTGACGTTGAAGCTGAGATAAAGAGAGAGATGGAAACAGAGAGAGAGAGACAGAGGTAGATGTTTGTTCCTACTAGAAATGAGTGGGTACTTTTTTGGCCTCATGCTAGGGCATAGGAGAGGATCACACATGCCCATATTACTCCAAAATAAAGCTTCTTCCTAGGATTACTCGAAGTCCTACTTTCCAAATGCACCCTAATGCCATGAAGTGACTCATTTTCTTCTCCTCCATAGAACTGACACAGTTGTCATCATTTTTATTATTTCTCTGACTGATTCTCTCCTTCTGACTCCACAGAGCAGAAAATTTTCCCTCCAGAGGTGCAGAAGGGATAGATTTTCTTCTTTTTTATTATTTCTCCAAATAGGAGAAGTGAAAGAAAAAGATGAAGATAAATTTCTACTCCTCTATGTTGGAGTGGTTAATAACATTGACTTTGGAATTAGCCAGCAATTCTGAGTAGCATTTCTCTAACTATGAGATCATAAGAAAGTCACTATAATTTTCTAAATGCCATAGGGCTGTTATATGATTTTGATGAAATAGTGATCATAATGTGAGGTGCAGAGAAGCTCTCTGTAATTGTTATCTAGTGGCATTATGATAACCCAAACATGAAAGAGACACCATCTTTCTGTCATGCTTATGGATATTTTATGCTATGAACTTAGTTTAGGATCAGGCTAAAGAATGACAATTAATTAATCCCCCCTTTTTTTTAAAGAGCCACAAGTGATATAAAACTTCACTTGAAAATTCTTTCTTAGTCAAATTAGAATGCATGAATTTGAATCTTCACCTTAGAGAAATGGTGAGGAAAATCCTTTCTGTGACATGATTATGAAGATGTTCTGACATATGAGATGAAATGAAGTATTTTCACTAAAAATTAACTGTCACTGGACTCAGTACCTATGGGATATGTGTAATTCAGTACTAGCAATTCAATAGTAATTTTTAGTCTTAATATTATATAAATTAAATTCTTTGCATTTGTTCCTCTCATCTAACAGCTTGCTTTCTTGGTGACTGGGAATAACTGAATAAAAACATAATTTTTATTTTTAGTTTTTGTTGATGGGTATTTTCTGATAGGATAAAAATACTTTTGATATTCTGAAATCATATAGCAGACATATGCAAAATCCACAGCATTTTATATTCCTCTCTTGTAAATGAATCACTGAATTGGTTATGTGAAGGAAAAGGTGTTTAAGTTTTGAACTCAAAGATTATTTAGGATGAAAGATCATAAATAACTATCTTTCTTTTAGGGAATTAATGTATGTTATTCCCATTTATTTATTTTTATTATTTTTACTATTATTATTTTTCTTTCATTCCTTTTCTTTTCTTTCCACGATAACTCAGTCTGTACTCTCCAAGTCATATAGAATTAAGAACTGAGTAGTGCAACACCATTTTAGATTTGTAAGATTTCTTGACTCAAGAAAATTTTAGTAATTAGTATTATAAAATAAAAATTATTTGACCACCTCTCCATTAACTGAGATATGGAAATAAAAGAAGGGGAAGATAATGAGTTTGTTTTTGAACATATTGTGTTTTACATACCTACTTAAATATCAGCCATCTGGAAATACTCAACACGCTGGGATATAAATCTGGACCACATTAGAATGTGTACTAAATATGTAAGAACTATCAACAGAGGAGACTGTTGAAACCACAGATCTAAGTTACACTACTTCTTCTCAAGCTTTAATGTGTGTATGTAGGAATCACCTGGAGATCTTGTTAAACTGCAGATTTGATGTAGTGGGTCAGGTGTTGAGGTTCTGCAAGTCTAAAGAGCTCACAGATGCTGGTGCTGTCAATTGACAGATCACACCGTGAGTAGCAAAAATTTAGACCACTGAAGGGGAAAAAAACATTAGATTAGCTCCTTTTTCTAAAAAAAATAAAATTACAATAATAAAAAAGATCTTGGATAACACATCAAAGGTTAATTTCAAAAGAAGCAGTTAAAATGATTAAAATAGATCAATTAGTGAAAATAAAAAATGAAAAATAAGGAAAGCAACAACTAAGATGAAGAAACTTTCAAGAAGTGACTGGTCAAATGAGGCTAAATGATGTAAAAAAATAGGCCATAAAAGAAATGAAAAGCCCATACATTTAATAATTAAAAGATCATTAGTTATTTATATGTTCTTCCTAAAGAACTTGTCAGATATATGCATTGTGAATATTTTCTCTCACTCTGTCACTTGCCTATTCATTTTCTTAATGGTCACTACTGATGAGCATAAGCTTTTAATTTTTATGAAATCTAATATGGCAATATTTTATTATATGGATAATATTTTCTCTGTCCCCTCTAAGAAATTTCTGCTTTTGTTATGAAGATACTTCCCTAAGTTTTCTTCTAAAAGTTTGCAGTTTGGGTAACTTTGATGTTTCATTCTATACTCCATTGTGGATTAATTTGTATGTATGGCATGAGGTAGGGGTTTGCCACAACTAAATAATAATAATAGTAGTCAGCTCAATAAAAATGGGCAAAATACTTGAACAAACAATTTATGATTAGACAATATAAAGGGCTCAACATCCCTAGGCATTAGGGAAATGCAAATTAAAATCACATGGAGATACTGGACCTATGTGCTAAAGGGGTAAATTACAAAGACTGAAAATGACAAATGTTGATACATATATGGAGTAACTAGAACTTTTATTCATTGCTGGTAAGGATGTAAAATAGTAGATGTACTTAGAAAATTGGAGGCTACTCATAAAGTTAAACATATATCTACCCTATGATTCAACAACCCTGTTTCTAGGCAATTACCCAAGAGAAATGAAAACACGTTCACAAAGAAACATGTGCAAAAATGCTTATAACAGCTTTACTCATAATGGACCCAAACTGGAAATGACCCAAATATATATAAACAAGAGAACAGTTTAAGAAGTTGAGGTATGTTCATTTCACAAAAAACACCTAGCGGTAAGGCAGAATGAACTTCTGCTGCAACTTTGATGAATTCCAAAGTATTTTCACATGAAGGAAAACATACACAAAAGAGTATACACTGTATGATTCCATCTATATTAAGTTCTGTGATAGGAAAAAATGATCTATGTTGAAAGAAATCAGAATGCATTGTCCATCCCCCCAGAGAGAATAACTATTGTAATTTCTTTCATCACATCTACAAGGTGGAATGGGGCGTGTTCTGGAATGATTTATATCATTGATATAATCATTCCAGAATGTAAATGTAAATCATTCCAGAACCACAGAGGTCTGTGGTTTATATAGTACACACATTTAAAAACAATATTCAGAACTCTGCTTTTTCACTGAAATAAATATTTTAATTTAGAAAAAATAAGAGGCAAAAAAAGGAATCATTAATTATATTTGAAAGAAACAATTCAGTGGAATGGCAAGGCAGACCCCTATTTCAGGGACTGAAGGACCATATTGTAAATAGGAAATGTAGACTGCCTCTTTTTTCTTTTGAGAATTTTGAAAGGAGAAAGACCCCGCAGTTATTTGGAATAAAACATGGTAGTTTTATTGTTGTTATTTTATTTTATTTTTTTAAAGACTTTATTTATTTATTTGACAGAGAGAGAGAGATCACAAGTAGGCAGAAAGGCAGGCAGAGAGAGAGGGGGAATCAGGCTCCCCGCCAAGCAGAGAGCAGATGAGGCTTGATCTCAGGACCCTGAGATCATGACCAGAGCCTAAGGCAGAGCCTAAGACTGAGCCACCCAGGCACCCCTTGTTAATATTTTTATTTAGGAAAGATCTGATGAATTTTTTAGCTTATGAGACAGAATTAATAAACAGGATAGGAAGTAAGAAGAGTTAGATCAAGAAAGAACTAAAACTGATAATAGTATTGTGAGTAAAGTTATATCAGCCTAGGCCTTTCACATCTGAAACAATATCAGTTGAAGAAAACGTGCTTTGGGTCCTTAAATTCTGTTTAGCCTTTTTCCTCCCCCCTTATATTAACTCTAGCCTACATTTTTATAGTTAAAAGTTAAATGTATATCTGCCTAAAGTCATTTTAGGAGTTTTAGAAAATCTTGTGCAAATAGAGCATTTAACAAAATTTGTTGTGTTCTTCATCCTTATTTGTTTATTTGGTGAACCACTTGTTAGGGATTGAGAAGACTTGAAGAAAAATTGTTATTCAAGCTCAAGGAACAAAGGTATCAATCAAGCTTACATTTAGCAAGAAAAGCAGCTACTTAAAAGTCCTTGGAATTCTGCTCTCATGTTCTTAAACTAGTGGTCTGAATTCCTTCAGGATTGTCATAATAATTCCCATAGCAGAAGTTTCCTATAGCAGTTGGTTTTCATCTCCTCCTATCTGAAGCAAAAGGTGCTCTAGGGCCCACTATATTTTAAAATAAAATATCACCTAAAATAATTCACATTCAAGAACTTTATGAGAGCTCCTGGAATAAAGAGATAGCTTGGGTGTGACAAAGACATGGAAAATAGAAAGATAAGGGATCTTTGAATAGCAAAAAATGACTTTGTTATTGCTGCATCTGGGATGAACAATAGGAAAACTAAGTTCTTCATTCAGCTATAATCTATTTAGATGCGATACTGGTGAACCTAGGCTGCCATAAGCCACTTTGGGGCCCCCTGAAGTGGAGCACATAGAGCAAAAAGATACTTATGAATATTTTCCAGTGGCTCAAAATTTAATCTATTACATGTTCTAGTTACCAGTTGTACTCTATTCTTTCATGGATTCACAATATTCTTTCCAACCTCTTAATATTTAATCTAGAATTTTAGATATTAATTTATTATACTTGGCACAAACAATGGCATCTTATTCATCTTAATCTACTGATTCATATAGTAGATTTCAGCAGAATGCAAACTGTATAGGGAAAATGATATATGGGATTACAGAGGCACAAAAGATATCAGTGTTTCCTAACCTTCATCAAAATATTAGAGGATTCCTTCAAGGAGAGTTTTTCTTGAGAATGGGAATCTGGATTTTGAAAGGAATTTATGCATAGTGCTTAGAGTACTGACTTTGAAGACAGACTATCTGTTTTCAGAAGTTACTTAGTCTGTGCCTCAATTTATCAATCTGTGAAATGGAGTTTATAACAATTATATTATTACCTCACAGGGCTGCTGTGAGGAATGAAGGAGATAATGTGAGTATTGTTGAGAATAGTGCTTTGCTGTAGTAGGCACTCAATTAATATTGGCCATTCTTATTGGAGTGAAAAGAAATAGCTTCTTGCTTCCAGTAGTTGCTCTACCTTACTGAAATGCTCTACACAGAACAATAGATATACATTCCAAAATATATTTGAACCCAAACAGCCACTGTTTGGATTCATGCCTTCTCAACATACAATCCTAATTATATGGCACCATTTCTTCTTCCATAACCAACTTAAGAGTTCATATATCAAATGCCTGTCAGAATTTCTTTATGATTCAAATAAAATTTCAAAATTTGAAGCACACACCACACATTCTCATCCCTATGTGTTCTCCATAGATGCTTTCAAACCTACCTTCTTTTCTGATACACTAGAAAAAGACTACTACATACCATGGTTCCTATTTTCTTTATAATGTGGCTATACTCATTATTTCCAGGAGATCCCCAGTTCTCCATTCACTACAGAGTTTTCCTGCCCTGAAATCTTTAATTACTGACCATACTATCCTCTTAATCTTCTTTCCTCCTTGGTCTATTCACCCAAGGCTGATTTGTGTCTTCTGTCAGAGTCCCTATAGACGAAACTGCTTCTCAATTAATGTACATCCATCCCCCAACCCACTGATTTATAAAAAAAAGAAAAGAAAGAAAAAAGAAAACCTCCTATTCTGCAAAGAATGCCACTTAGAAAGCTTGTTAATCACCACATGCTTGTTCTGAATTGTATTGTTCTGCATTGTATCACGCTACTCATTGCAAGCTCCATAGGGCAGAGCCTTTGTTTGCCATGCCCTGACTATTGTTCAGTGCAGTGCACATTGATGGCACTATAGAAAAAACAAACAATGCTTTTCCACGTTTTTCCATCTTAATTGTCAAATGGGATGGCATGAAGGCACAATTCACACGAGAAGTTGAGTACACAGCCTCTGAAATTGCTAAAATAAACTATGTAAGCTGAGAGTTAAGTCCATCTTTTTAAAGAATAATTCTCAACACTTGTCCATTTGCTATTATTTTTCCCTAAAAATTACCTGAAAGTCAACGTGTCTATTTAAATAATTGGATTGGAGGTGCCCTCAACTCATTTGACTTAGGGGACAACTCTCTGGGTATTGAATCTAGTATCTAAATATGCTTGGCACGGCCAAAATTACGGTGATTAAAAGCAGGATCTGTTAAAGGCTTTCCACGAGCTGGCTCTATACAAGGTGCCATTCTCCAGTAAAGTTCTCAATTAGCACCACGGACTGCAGTCGACTTTTTTTTTTTTTTTTTAACCTGTGTGTGTGAAAGATTGAGACAGACAGAGGAAATGATTAAAAAAAAAAAAAAGCACAAATCTCTTGCCAAAGCACAATTTGCCTTATCTCTAGGAAATTCATACATGGCAAGTATAGTAGTTCAGTCAGTTGCCAAGTATTTTAACTGCTTCTGCCTGACATTACTTCCTAAAGCCCATATTTAGTTAGGATAGTTTCAGTGCATCTTTGGATTCAATATCTTACTAAATAGAATGCTGACTGAATGGTCAAAGCTCTAGACGTGCACTAAGAAATAGCAATATTATGGAAGACAGATGTGTAAATACAATATAAAAGCAGATTCCAAGAAAATTGACTTATAAATAGGCACCTCACAGGTCTAAATGTCCCCCCAAAATAAATTCATAATGATATATTCTAGAAGTTGTTACAGAGTTTTAAATGATTAAGTATTGGCCTTTGATCGTTAAAGATAAAATTATATGGTATAAAGTTCCATTTGGATTATTAACATGCTGCCAAATACCTTCTTGTGGACCTTGGGTCAATTATTTTAGCATTCTGAAGTGTTTCTTTTTTTTTTTTTAATAGAAAGAGAAGGGTCTAAAGTGGGTAGTCTCAAAATATATTTTAGTCCAACATTCATTCTATGATTGCAGTTAAGGAGATGAACTGGTTCATAATGTTTTCTGATTCATCTTTACCTATCTGAGAGATTAAATAAGCTTGCTAAGAACAAAGCACATTCACTTTGTTGTTTCTCTTGATACATATAACTCAAGGCTAATTTCCCTACTGCGTACCAACACATTAACACTAATATAGAGAAAGAATTCCTTGAGAAATTTGGATTGTGGGAATGTTTGGAAGGGGATAAACAATAAGCAAAATGTTTAATACAAAGATTAAATTAAGTTTTAAAAAAATCTTAGAACACTCTTTTTGTAATATGGCCATAAGCCCCTGGAGGGTCAAAAAATTATTCTTAAGATCATTTCCCAAGATAATGGAGGCTAATTTGAAGAAGTAAATAGTAATTGCAATATTAAGCAGTTCAAACTACCTTTAAAACTATTTCTGGAACTCCCCATGCTGACAGATTTATTTGATGCTAAGTCCTTTTCCCTCATCTTTTAAAAAAGCATTTTACATAATCCGGCATTACCTATTTTACATATGTGGCATTTTGCTTAGCATTAAAGTAGTTTATTTGGAGACGATCTTTTACAGACTATTCTGGGGAACAGCCTGCTACCCTCTTCAAGTACCAGCAAAAGATGCAGGAATGCTTGTTTAAATGTGGTTTCTCTTAACAGCTTGTTGAGATAGGGAGCAGAACAAGAGTGTAAACATTATTAAAATAGTCTATAGTGCCAAGTGCAAAAAAACAAATGCCAACATTTTTCCAAAAGTAGCATGAAATTGACAAAGAATGCATACTCCAGTATTTACACTCTTGCTTTACTATGACTTACCAAGGTTCATGGACCAGCCACATGTTCTAATCAGTAAGCTCCGGCTGTACACCTTCTCTTCCCAATAGCACTGCAGAGAAAACAACAGGTGTTTCCAAATAAACCAGTGGAACACAGTCAGTAAAGACCCAGATGGGCCCAGTAACCCACAGATTTGCTTTAAGATTTTCTTTTAATAGTCTCCTTTGCTTTACAGGTCTTTGGGACACACACACACGCACACGCACGCACACGCACACGCACGCACACGTGCCCGGTTGTTTGTAAAAACCCATTCCCCATTGTTTAACAGAATTCAAGTGTTCCCAACCTGACAACAAAGGCTTAAGGTAAAAAAAGAATGTAGCAAACACATTTTGTGGTTCCCATAAAAAGGATATAAACAAGGATTTCTGATAATGCCAAGTACTTTAAATGTAACCACCCCTGCCCTTTGTAAAACACTAGCTGCTCTATGCTTGTACATGAACGGAGTTCAAATGCAGAGCTGAGACAATAGCTTAGTCCTTGGGATCCTCTTTTGAATACTGTGTATAAGAGTGTAGTGAGGAGGGTGGAAGCTATTTCTGCTAGGCATGAATTTTAATCTATACCCTCTGGCCTCTTGGAGGTCTGAAGGTTTTGTACAGATGAGGCAGGAATTTACTCGTGCCCTGAAAAAAAGATGATGTTATAGGCTGTTTTCCTTGGCAACACAGTATGTATGTGGTCCCTCCAAGGAGACTAACCCTGCCTGACAGCTGGTGAGTCTCGTGTGAGTTGAATTGGTTTTCTCGTAGTTAATTCAGTTCAGGCATTAATTGACAATGGCTGGACATGACAGAGCTATTCTGGTTTTTGCTTTTTTACTACAGAATCTGGAAGATAAAAGAAAATTCCTGAGGTTGCAGGTTACAAGTTTGGAAAGCTCATTATGAAATCTCCATCGAGATATAGGAAATCTTGTTCTCTGCAATTTTTTGTATCACTGCCTCATTTTTAAGACTAAAGTCTTAGCTGTTCTAATTTGCCACATGCTTATACATCATATCCCTCTGTTATTTGTGGAAATACTGTTATCCAGTAAAAAAAATAAAAATAAAAAAAACATATTTTAAGCTCCTAGAAGTTAAGTTAGATCTAGTATATTTCTGGATACATAACTGACATATGTTGAATGAACAAATAAATAATGATAATGCAAAGAATACTAATGATAAATATTTTTGAAAACTTAATATATATGAAATACTATTACACATCTTATTTGCATTATTTTTATGTAATCCTCAAAACAATCCTATAAGTTAAATATTTTTCCACAAAAAATAACAGAATGAGCAAATTTCCTCAAGATCTTATATTAAATACGTAGACGGAAAATGAATCATGTCTTGCTACATGGTCACTTGGAATGCCTTATAGAGGACTTATACCTAACTAAAAACACTCATGCAAATGTAAAAATGGAAAATACTATTCTAACATGTATAGATGGAAGATATTTTTAACATTTTATTTATAGCATAATGTTTAGTAGATGAGCAAAATACAGAATAATAGGGCTATACAATTCTCAAGCATGCATATACATACATACATATGTAGCTTTACATGTACACATATTCATGCAGGCATATTGTAAGCACAACTTCCTTCTTCCTGATGAAATTGCAATGGATTATTTTTATTTATTTTATCTCTTTCATTTTCCAAACTTATACACATATTAATATTAATTGTACATTAAATCATTAATTGTACATTAGTATTAATTATTAATTGTACACATATTAATTGCACATTAAATACTTTTAACACATTTAGCAATTTAGAACTCTGAAATCAGTGATTAATAGAGTATATTCTGGGCAGGACTTCATGAAGGAAGGCAGCTGAACTATTCTGAAGAATTTAACAGATTTAGGCAAAAGGATAAGGCAGATAAAGGCATTTGGAAAGAGGAGAAAAATCTTTCAGCAATGCCAGAGGCAAGAAAACAACAGAGTATGTCCCAAGGATAGCATAGGCCAATTTTCCTCGCCAGATCCAGGCCAGTATATAAAAAGAATAGGCCATATGAGGAGAGGTATTCCCATATCACAGACTTCAGAATGAGTGTATTGGCCTTTCACATATCATTCCCATGAAGTATGGACATACATGAAGCTATACTAAAAACTAAAATTCAATTCATTTTCAAAATAGCATGTCAGTAATTTCAGTCAAGATCTACCATTTACACTCTGCCTTTTGTTCAACACTTACGTGACACATGATACAAAGGTCCTAATAATTTAGATATTAAGCCAAGTTGCATGAGGACTTCAAAAACATTCCAACTTTGGTAAAAATACTGTCTCTTGCAAAACTGGCCTAACAGTAGTGCCAACTTCTTACCACTGAATACATAGATCCCTTCATATCAAGGACTTAGCACAATGCCAGGCATATCTAAAGCATTCAGTAAATGGTAGCTATTAATAACTGTACTCATAGTTCTGTAGATAACTGAAAGGTATAGTCACTGACAAAGGTGCTTGGTAGGGCGTTGAAAACACCTTGTAGAATATTTTTCCCCATTATATTCATATAATCTACATACAGCCTACAATTTCTACCATTAGTCATCCTCTCAACATAGCAGACAAAGGTTTGTGCTTAGATGCAAAAGGCTTATGTAAGGAAACAGAAAAGAAGAAAGGAATTAAAAATTTACCAACAAACTGTTATTTCCCCAAGGACTGTGCTAAGCATTTTACCTACAAATCTGTATATACCACCCCCCTCCCCACAAAGACACACACAAAACTGTTTTAATATTTTAATAATAAAAAAACGGGCTCAAAAGAATACCTAATTTGCTCATAATTATTTGGTTAGAATATGGGGAAAAAATGGAATTCCAACCCTTTTTCCTATGATTCTGAAATTCTTAGTCTTTCCATGAGAAGTCATGCTTCATTAGAAATAAGTCAGAATTATATTGTATAGTTGCAACAGCACAAGAAACATGAGTTCTGAGCACACTAACCATCTCTTTACCCTTGGCCAGATCATTTAATTCTCTGTAGGTATGCATGTTGACTGTTAAAGGAAGGGATTAAATTCTGTCAGTGTTTCTGTACCCTTTCTCTTCTAAAATCTATCAAGTCTAATTATTTAAAGCCACTGACAATGGACGATTTTAATAAGAGCTGAGGCTTATACAGTCCTTAAGTATGTGTCAGGAGCTGTTCTAATCACTTTACGTATATTAACTCATTAAATCCTCACAATAACTTATAATAGTGTTATTATTATTAGATACTATTATCAACATCTTACATATGAAGAAATTGAGGCACACAGATGTGAAGTAACATGCCCAAGGTCCTATAGAAGACAAAACAAGGTGCTTAACCCGAGAATTTTGGATCTGTTCTGTAATTTTAATGGCTATGCAGCCATCAGATCCTTGGGTCAGGTTCTACTGAGGAAAGAGAAAAAAAATTCACATTTTGATTTATAATGGTAAAGATCTGGTGCTTGAAGATAAGCAACTATGTGGAGTCAGAAGATAATCATGAGGCCACTGAACAACTGAAATAAAAGGGTCACGGAAAAGGGAAAAGAACTGAAATGAGACCAGTTATCTTACCCTTCCCAAATTTTCAATCAGAATTTAATTCTGTGATTTAGCTACCCTGGAATCCAGTCCATATCTTTAGGTAACATCACTCAGACTTTTCATGAGAAACTTCAAATTCTCAAAGGCAGTGATTCTCAAATTGTGGTCCCAGATTAGCAGTGTCAGAATCCCTTAAAAACTTACCATAACTGCAACCCTGACCTGCTGAATCCCACACACTCGAGGGAATGCTAGCCAGCATCTTTGTATTAATAAGCTTTCCAGGGGAGTCTAATGTGTGCTAAAATTTGAGAATCACGGGTTTAAGGCATGGGGTTTGGATATACTCAATCTAGATCTGACTTTTAAAGTAGACTTTTTAATTGGATATGGATAATTGACACATGGCCTACTCTGAGAAAAAGTGTCTCTGATTCGCCCAAACAAAATCCGTAAGACTTAATTTTAAGACTCTTACTAGAACTGTTGAGAGAACAACTATCTCCAACATGAGATTGGAACTGTTTGTTGCTAACAGAGGAGAGCCTGCCTGAGAATGGCGCCAATAGAGAGGTATGCAGAGGACACCAAGGTCTTCTACTAGTATCTCTCTGCATTTTTGAGTTCTGTGCAACACAAACCATCATGGGTTAATATTCGTGTTTTGTCTCTGCTTGCAATGCTTTTCCCACTTCTTTACTTTCCTCAGGCAGAATTAACCATTTCCTGTTCTCATTCACACATCTATCTTTTCTTCTATTGAACAATAATTACCCTCCATTATAGTTAGTTATTTTTGTATCTCCTCTCAACTGCCTTCAGAAAAGGATCTCCCTGAGGGTAGGGAAGTAAAATTGCTGCTACTTTTTGTATTTGCATCCCTAGCACTCTGCATCATAATAGACTCTTAAAATATATTTGTTAAGTAAATAACTTTCCTATTCCTCATGGGATTATTGCAAGGATCAAATGAGAATAAGACTTAAAATAGGCTTAGTAAAATATAAAGCCCTATACAAACATGAATCTTATTTATAATTATTATTCTTTTTTCTTGTGCCCTCATCTTATCCGCAAATGTGTCATCACAAGGCATGATTCGGAAAAAAGACCGGTAAACCCTGCAAATCTGTGATAAATTTGATTAGAAAAATTGCTGCAATTCTTTTCTGCTCCCTCTATGAAATCAGCACATAAATACATAGAAAAATGACCACTGTCATAGCAATATAAAAAGAGAGATTGAGATTCCTTGAATATGTATTATCTAGAGATTTGACCTAGTCGGAGTGATTAAGTACACGCATAGCATAAGGGACTAAATGGAATGGGTCTTTCAGGTAAAGGCAATGGTACATGTAAAGGTCATGTGACAGTAGGCATCTGGTGTAAGGAGAACTGGAGATGTAGGAAAAAGCTTACTGGGCACTAGGCTTCCTTGGGGAGTTGTTGTTGCAGAACCTGGACTGGATCCTGGTGGAAAAACCAAACGGCACTCCAGGCAAGGAGGTTTAGAAATTTTTTAATCACCAGTGGGCTCAGAGGAGACCCTTCTCCAAAGGTCTGAGTCCCAGCACAAGCAGGGAGGGTAATTTACACCCTCCTACTTCTGCATACTTGGTATTTTGGCGCGCGCGGGGAAACGGGTAGGAAAGAAGAACCGGAAGGGCTTTGAGACAGGGACTGGGGTTCCCTTGCCAGTTTGGTCGGCCAGCTTAATGGACAGTTTTTTCCTTATCATTGTGTTTTTTTGTTTTTTGTTTTTGTTTGTTCGTTTTAACCAAGTATAATGAGAAACCATGAGAAGATGTTCCATAGAAGAATGACATAATCAGATTGGTACTTTGAAATATTACCCCGGATCTTGTGGCTTTTACACAGCTATCCTGATAAGAAAAAAACTGTCCATTAAGCTGGCCGACCAAACTGGCAAGGGAACTCCAGTCCCTGTCTCAAAGCCCTTCCGGTTCTTCTTTCCTACTCCATTTCCCGCACTTGTCAAAATACCAAGTATGCACATGTAGGAGGGTGTAAATTACCCTCCCTGCTTATGCTCCAGGCTCAGACCTTTGGAGAAGGGTCTCCTCAGGGCCCACCCGTGTTTAATAAATCTCCAATCCTTCTTAGTCTCCAAGTGCCGCTTGGTTTTTCCACCAGGATCCAGTCCAGGTTCTGCAACAATCCCACTTTGATATTTTATTGTTTTCATTACTTCTGAATTGTAAATTTAAAAATGTAATATAGTTGACCCTTGCATGAGACAGGTTTGAACTGTGTGGGTCCACTCATACTTGCGTTCTTTTCAATATAGTACAGTATTGTAAATGCATTTTTTCTTCCTTGTGATTTTCTTAATATTTTCTTTTTTCTTTAGCTTACTTTATTGAAAGAATACAGTATATAATATGTACGCACACAAAATACATGTTAATTGACTGTTTATGCTATCAGTAAGCCTTCTGGTTAACAGTGGGCCGTAGTAATCAAATTTTGATGGAGTCAAAATTATATAGGTATTTTAAAAAATATTTTATTTATTTACTTGAGAGAGAGAGGGGAGAGCTTGCAAGCTTGTGCAAGCTCTTGCAAGCACAAGCAGGGGGACGGGCAGAGGGAGAGGGACAAGCAGACTTCCTGCTGAGCGTGGAGTCTGATGAAGCAGGGCTCATCTCAAGACCCCAGGATCATGATCTGAGCCAAAGGCAGACGCTTAACTGACTGAGCCACCCAGGTGCCCCATACAGGTATTTTTGACTGAGTTAGGAGGTGGTACCTCCAGCCCCCATTCTGTTCAGGGTTCAACCGTAATTGTTTTTAAACTTTTAAAAGTTATACTGATCTTATATTTCCTAACTTCATTTGGCCTATGAAATTTGCTAAATACCAATACCTTTTTTTCATCTAGAAGTCTTGTTACCTATGCATTGTGAAATGTAGTTTGAACCTAATAGATTCTAGGACTTATCACTTAAGGAAGTGCTTCATGCAAAATTAAAATGTACTCACACAAAAATTAGTATACAAAGATATGATTTTGCGTACATCATTAGACTATATTTGCTAATTTCCAATGTTTATATTGAAAATAAGTTTGGACTTAAGTAAACTAACAGTTAGGGCACCTATAATTTTTTAATAATATAAACTTGACAAATTTTACACATAAACCACTATAGAAACATTTGTTCTTATTCAGTCTTGAAATTTGAAATTCTAAAACATGAGCACTCCCAGCTGCTACTATTACTTAACATCTGATTAAGGTAATATTGCAATAAAAATAAATACAGAGGTTCCTAAGGAAATTCAGGAGATTGTATATAGGACCTCATAGCACAATCAATAACATATATTGACTATATGAGCCCTGAGTTTAGTCTAGATAATAGTTTCTTACATTAATGTTTCCCAGATTCTACATACTTCACTAAATTTACCTTCTTTTAAAAACTGGTTTTGTTTAATTTGGATGTCCTGGCAATATTGTTTGCAGATGGTTGACACAGCCCCACCTACATCACAGATTTGACACTCCCATAGGATCTTTGTATTTCACCACAGTCACTTTACAAATACATGATTGCTACTGTCAGCTACAATTACCACCCACTGCAGAGGTTTGCTTAAGCTGATTAGTTAGAGAAGGTATGTATGTTTCAGCAGCTTTGAAAATAAGCATACCCTATATGGAATTCACCATACGATGTTTACTTTGTATTCCAGTACAAAGGAAGAGAGCAAAAGCAAAAGAGAATCAACCATGTAATAAAGAGCTTTAAAGATGGGAATTCATTTTTGGCACATTCTGCCAGCAATGGTCCCTATTGCAACTTTGGCCAGCACGCTCAAAATGAGGAGTTTCCAAACTCTGCACTATTGACAATTCTTTGCTGTGGGTAGCTATCTTGTGCACTGTAGGATTTTAGCTGCATTCCTAGTCTCTACCTACTAGGCCCAGTTGTGGCAAGCAATAATGTCTCCACACACTGCCAAATGTCCTGTGGGAAAGTAAAATCATTCCTGGTTGAGAACCAGTGCTATAGACCCCACCGATTTAGAGCTATGATACCCGCTTGCTTCTTGCTTTCTTCTTGAAGTTGATATCTCTTGGAAATTATCTACTATGCTATACTGTTCCCTAGCAAATAGGCTCCCAGTGAGCTCTCAGCTGCTAACCCTGATTGCCCTCCTGTGCCTACCCACAAACTGACTTATTAAAAATAAATCTAGAAATACCCCTCAATAAAATGAATCATAGCTATTATGATACGTTATTTATAATGTGCCAGACCTTGTTTCTAAGCAAGTTATATACATATAGCTCATATAATCTATATAAAGACTTCATAAGATTAGATAATATTATCTTCATTTATAGCTGAATGAACTGGCATTTAGAAAGGTTAAGCAACGTTCTTAGGAAAAATGTCTAAATTCCAGACATTCCTCCAAGGCCCTTCAGAATCTAACCCTGGTCGCCCTCTCCAGACACCCACCCCCTAACACTACTACCACTAAGAAGCAGACCAACCAAGTTTTTCATTTCAATTCTTCAAACAAACCAGTCGGTGCAGGAACTCTGCAGGAACCCAAGCATGTGGCTCCTGCTCTGGCTGCTTTGCTCCGGGTTCCCTGAATTCTCCGACTTCCAAATGTGCCAGTTCATTCTCTGGCTTCAGCGTGGACACCAACTGTATCTGACATGCTTCAACTAACCCTGCACGATCAGGTCTTCCCTTTGGAGATTCACTGTACTTAATACCTGCTATGTGTCCTTGTTTGTTTCTTCACATTTTGCCTAATCCACTGCTATTTCCCCAATGTCTAGAATGGTGCTGGCCTCAAAGTTACCACTGTATAAATGTTGCTGATTGACTGATGGAATGAATGAACAGTGAATTAATATTCTCCAAACCACTCAGCTCAGAAACAGTGCAGAGGGATTTTAACTCAGGTCTTTGTAACTTTGAAGCCAATTCCCAATCTCCTACGCCTATGAGAGCACACCTGTGTGAAAGTTTCTCTGTCCTACTGGCTTCATTTGGCCCTTCCCTACTACTAACCTTGACCTTGCATGAAGACAACTTGAGGTACGGGAGTGTCACGAGACCTGATCTCAGAAATAGGAATGACTAAAATTATTACTTGTGATTCCATAGAACACATATCTAAAAAAAGGAAGTAAACTATTACATTGAAATATCAAAATTGGATGACTTTAATAAAAATCACAACCAACAATGAGACATTTTTTAAAAATCCTGTACTAGATATTATCATGTCACATAATGAGTTTAATACTATGGTGGAGTTTCAAATGCCAAGTATCACCGTCTGTGACTGTTAGCAAATGGAGTTGCTCCATGTGTGACAATTTCATGATGATACAATCTGTGCTTCCCTACATATTTCAATAGATAGCAAGTGGTTATGGTTAAGCCTTTTCTAACCAATCTTCAGATTTCACTGAACTTCATTACGATCGGATGACCTCTTCAAATCCAGTAACAAACAGTGGCACAATTCTCCGCAAATGAATGAAGGGATATGTTTACAATATCTAAAATGCCTTGTGAAATATGTTTAATTATGCATACGTTAACAGCTGTTTATTTAGTGCATTGTATATAGGATGAGATAGTCAAGTCAGAAATAATATATAACCTATTGGAAAAGGATATTAAAGACAACTACTGTGTAAACATCCACTTTAGAGCCGTATGCCAAATGTCAACATTCCAAATATGTGAGTAACTGCATTTTCTTATCTTTCCTACTGCTTGTGGTTTTGTAATTAGTCTACTGGGCAATGGCAATATTACAAAGAGGCTATTAATCTAAATGCATGATTTAATACTACATTGAAAAAAATAAACTCTTAGCTAATAGCTAAAGCTTAAATTGTGAACCCAACTTAAAAACAAATGAATAATTAAAAACAAAACAAAGACAAGTTGACCCCTACTTTCATGAACAACAACAAAGTCTCTGGAAGGGCAGTTCCCTTAACCCTTCATCTTGGGGAATCCAAAGTAATAAATGGCAGCAGTAAAAATGAATATAATTCTTTCAGATTAACAGCAATGACCTGCATCTCTATAACTGAATTATATATTATCCTAAAGCTTTTGTACTGGTCTCCCAAATTACTCATACTGCCTGTCACTGCTTAGATGTCCTCTGGAAGCAAAGGTGATATATCATATTTTTTTTCTGCGTAAGTATATATTTATATACATGATTAGTGATAAAAAAAGTTTGATAAAAAATATCTTTTAAAAATTAATTTCCCGTAGCCAACTCCTTACTGCCTACAGATGGGAGGAAAATTTCCCCATCTTCTGTCAACTTATCTTTGGATTTTTTAACTTCTATTTCACTCCACAGGAAATTACCTAGAGATAAAAAAATAACTGTGTTAAAATGTTTGCAAGGAGAACCTGATGGCTTATAGAGGACTATTAAATGAGTAGCAGAAAAAAGAAAATGAGAAAGAGATCTTTAAAATAAATAAATAAATAAATAAATAAATAAATAATCTTAATTTTACTGAAGACTCACAATATTGCAATTACAGTAGCATTCTTTTTACAAACGGTGTCATATAATCATTATTCCACATGATAGGAATTATTGTTATTTCTGTTTTCCTTGCAAATCAGTAGTCATGCAACATATCTAATACTATCAGCTGATATTGGAAAAATTCTAAATTTAAATCCATCTATTTTATTTTTGAAATCTATGTTTTTGATGTGTATTTTGGATCATGTAAATAATATTTGTTAAGTATCTACCATTCATATCAGGTGCTATGCTAATTCTCAGAGCTCTGCAAAAGCTCATAGTTTATTTATTTTTTTTTAAAGATTTTTATTTATTTATTTGGCAGAGAGAGAGATCACAAGTAGGCAGAGAAGCAGGCAGAGAGAGAGAGGGGGAAGCAGGCTCCCTACTGAGCAGAGAGCCCTATGGGGGGCTTAATCCTAGGACCCTGAGATCATGACCTGAGCCGAAGGCAGAGGCTTTAACCCACTGAGCCACCCAGGCGCCCCAAAGCTCATAGTTGAAAAGAGAATATAAATTAATAAGTACATAATTACAATAGATTAAAAACAGAAATGAAGATTACACAATGATACAGATGAACTATGGGGAATATATGATTTTATCAGTATGTTTAATATGTTACCTTAAATTAGCATATGTTACTAATTTCAAATATAGAGAAGTATATAATAATATTAAAATAATCCATGATGGCATCAACCAGATTGTTGACATTAGAAATTACTAAAACTATTAGGAAGTACCAAATATAATGTGAAAACCCTTACCTCTTATCCCAAAACCCTGTCCATAAAGCTATTTTGCAAAAGCTTCCTCTGTATGTGCACATACACATACTTGTATTTGACCTGATAGATCACCTTATAGATATTTTTGCATTTTGCATTTTTAAAACTAATATAACGTGTGATGATTTCTACATTAATGCATAAGTGTCTATTGCATTTGTTTTAATAGCTGAGTAGCCTTTTATTGTACAGAGATACCAGAATTGATCTAATCAATCTCTATTGGTGAACATTTCACTTGTTTTCAAAATTTGTTATTAAAAATGCCACAATGGACATCCTATGCATTTTTCTTTAAATATGAACTTTTTATATATGTTGGTGAATTCCTAATAGTGAGATTGCTAGATCAAATATTGACTTATAACTGACAAATCTGTATGTTGTTAAGTAGAATTTCTATTCTCTAAGTAAGAAAATAATATTGAAAATTAGGACAATTTTTTTTTCCAAAGTTTAGACATCAATCCAAATTTCTTATATTCTCTGATAAATGATCAAGGTAGTTGATCTAATACATAGAAGACGATTAAAGAATTTACATTTTATGCTATTTAAAATAATTCTCAAAAAGGGATTGTGAATATACAAAAAAATTATAGGTTTGGTTTCCTTTTAAATTGAGTTATAATATAGAAGACCATCAGAACCACCTGGTTTCTTTAATAGTTCCATGTTGAGAAAAATTTTACATGGTCATGTGTCCCATTACTTTCCAAAGTAAAAAAAAAAAAATATTCATCAATCTACAGTTGCTCTTGAACCACACATCATTTGCTGGTTAAACAACATTTTTCAAAAAAAAAAAATAATACAAAAATAATAGCTAACAATAACTGAACACATATTGGGTGCCAGGCACTGATATATATAATTGTATTTATTAATTCATTTAACCCCACAACAACCCATAAAGAGGTTATAATCTTCCCCACAACACTATAGTTTTCTTAAGGATAGAATGTGTTCATATCATGGAACTGTGCTAAAAATTTTATAACATTAAGATTATTTATCCTGGATCAATGAGAAGTTGATGCAAATACATATTCTACTACAATTTGAACTCTATTTCTCATGACAGCTTCCAGCACTGACTGATCAAAGACCAATGCACACTGAAAGAATAATTCTCAATTAACCCTATAGATTCTCTCTATATCTCAATCTTTTCCTCCCTTTTAGATAATCTACCTACTCTGATGGACTTCCTTATCCCCAGGAAGTCAAACTAGTAATAGATTTTTTTCAATTAAAATAAACAAAAGTTAAGATGCATCTTAACTCACCTAAAGTTTACTAGAGAAAAAGATTTCAATATTTTTTTGTCAAGATTGACAGAAAATTCTATACATCTGAAAACTGTAATTTTTAATCATTAATATATTGGTAATGTGTTATTTGAGTGTGTAGTGACCCACAGCAAATAAATCAGCATATTATTATTATTAAAATACAGTATCTTGTAATAACTTTATACTCTCTTTAGTTGTTAGTTTAGCTGGTTTCAGAGAGTGTCAACAAGACTGAAGTAGATCTCTGCTTAGACAACAAGATTTCCATAACTGATACAAAAGACAAATACCTGTCCTACCTGATTCTCGAGGGGTATTGGACAAAGAAAGCATAAAATGCTTACCGCAGAAAGCATCTTTAGGAAAAGTTGTGTTAAGAAAGATTTTAAGTATGGTGAGTTAATAACACAGCTTCATCTGTGAATGATTAGTAACAATAGCCAATTTTATTGGGTATTGAAGATGTGCCAGGAATTTTCCTAAACCCTTATAGGTATTACTTAATATATTCTTCAAAGTAACACTCTGAAGTAGGTATGTTTATTATATCTATTTACAGATAGGGAAACTGAGGCAAAGTGATGTTAAATCACTTGCCCAAATTGGCATACCTAATGGCAGAGCCAGGATTCAAATTTGGACAGCTGTTACTAGCTCTGGCTCTTGGAAAGACTCAATGAGACGATGCAATTGTCCTGAAGTACATACACGCTCCCTGGCAAGTGTGCCAAAGAGCATATTCAGATTATGTCCCTTACATTTATCTACTTTGAAATTTTTAAATTCTGTACAATGGTAGCCTAAAATGGAATTTCAAAAAATATGGATAACTTCAGAAATAAAGAAATAAACTCCCTCCTGACTTCTCAAGAATATTATATTTTATTATCTCTTCTCTTTCTTGCATACTTCATTTTTCCCCGTTAGATCTTTACCATTGATTACTTTTATTTTTTTCTAAATTGAGGTGGAAGTCATATAATATAAAATTAATCATTTTAAAGTGAACAATTCAGTAGCATTTAATGCATTCACAATGCTGTGCAACCACAAACTATCTAGTTCAAAAATCTATTGAGTTCTAAAACATTTTCAAAACCCCAAAAGGAAAACCTTTCACTCATTAATCAGCTGTTTCTCATTCCTCCTCCCCACAGTCCATGGCAATCACCAATTCGCATTTTGTCTCTATGAATTTACCTATTCTAGATATGTCATATAGAAAGAATCAGAAAAGATCCAATTCTTTGTGTCTGGTTTCTTTTACTAACTACAGTGTTTTAGAGGTTCATTCATGTTGTAACATGTATCTGTTCTTCATCAGTTTTTATGGCTGAAAAATAACCCATCATATCTACTTATCACCATTTGTTTATTCATTCATGTATTGATAAACAGGCTGTTTCTATTTTTTGGCTATTGTGAATACTGCTTCTATGAACATGCATGTACATAAAATTGCGTGAGTATCAGTTCTCCATTCTTTTGGGTATATACCAAGGAGTAGAATTATTGTATCTTATATTTTGTTTTGTTTTATTTTGTTAATAAACAGTCAAGCCATCCACATTTTAAAACTACCTTTATTCAGCCAGGCAAATGCTACTAGCTACAGCCAATCTATCTCCCCATTTGGTATGCCAACTCCTACGGAGAACCATCTCTATTTTCTGCCTTATTCACTCTTCACTTTCTCCTCAACTCATTCCATTTTAGCTTCTGCCTCTATTCAGCACCAAAACATATTTCATTAGAATCACTGACAATTTCCAGCTTTCTATTATTAACGTCTCTTGTTGCCTCCACAGCATTCAGCACTGTTAATCAATTCCTTCTTCTGGAAATGCTATATTCCCTTGGACATTATGTTTCCTGATAATCTGTTTGGTTGCTTCTTATCATTGCAAGATTAACCTCTACCGAGAATGTAGGTGCAGGCATGTCTTAGAGCAATTCTGAGGACATCTTTTTTCTCTATAGTCTCCCTACATGATCACAACATTTCCTATACCTTTAAGCATACTCTGAGGAACCTCCCTCTTGCATTTCTAATTATACTTTCTCTCTCTTATTCTTTCTGCTCTAGTCTCGTTGGCTCTAGTCTCACTCAGCTGCCTATGCTTGTTATAGTCCCTTCTGCCAGAGGGACTTTGCACAAGCTCTTTCTTTATTCCAGACTTCTACTCCTTTCTACCTCCATTTACCCATCCTGATCTCTGCTCAAATTGGTACACTGGATTTTCTAGTTTTCATATCATGAGGCAACTGCAACCGGGAATGCTGACCACTTGGATTGAGCATAATCCCAGAACGTCTTGATCATTTTAGGACAAAGGAATCTCAGAGCAGATTGATATTTTCTTAATTGTGAGAAAGGTACTACACCTTATCATCTGGATTTTACAAAGAAATATTATCTTATTTTTGTGCCGTCAAATGTGAAACAAAGTAAACTAGTTATATGATGAAAACATTAAAAATTCAGGTGGAAACATTTATAAGCTTAGATTAATATTTAAACTGCTTGCCAAATGTTTTTATATCACATACTGGAAGCATATGCAGAAATACCCCCAGGACATTTGTTTGAAGGTGATAGGACCATATTTATAGCAAAATGCAATAAAGTGATTTGCAGACCAGGAACTACATTCCCAGTAATACTGTATTGAGATATTCTGAAGTTATTCTCTATGGAGTTGTGTTTTCCTCAATGCAAATATGTGGGCACATGTATTCGTGTGTGTGTGTGTGTGTGTGTGTGTGTGTGCAAAAACATGCATGCACACACACTGTCAGGTTATACACACATATGTTTTATGGAGTTATTGAAGAAGCCATAAGAAGAATCACCACAGGAACCAAATAAAGTTTCTCAGGTATTTTTAAGAGTGACACTTCAGTGATATCTGTTGCTCCTTAATGAAATCACCATCAAAGCAATATGTGACAATGTCTTGCTAGGAATGAACTTTATTGATTACAGACTTCATATCAATAATTCTCATAATAGAGAGAGATTAATTGTGTTAATGATAGAAAGCTAAACTTAACAGTCCTCTTAAACATTTTTTATAGATATGCTAAGACAAAATATTTTTTAAAAGACATGCTTGGCTTTTTGCAAAAAAAAAAAAAAATCAGGGACACCTGTGGGCTCAGTAGGTTAAGCATTGGCTTCAGCTCAGGTCATAATCCCAGGAAGCCTGCCTCACTCCCAGAGGGAGAACTCTGCCTGCCACTCCCCCTGCCTGTACTATCTCTCTCTCTCTGACAAATAAATAAATGAAGTTTAAAAAAAAAAAATCAGAAAAGAGCTCTGAGTTTTCTTATTTTGTAATTAGAAATTAATTTTAAATGAGTCACTCTTTACAGGAATCTAACCACTGAACAACAAATATATGTACATCTTAAAACTTTACTAACATTTTTATCAAATAACTTTTTATTAATTAATAATTTCACAAATATTATACTAATAAAGATGACAAGAAGACATCAAGCAGTCCCCTCAATGTCTTCTGAAACACTTCTTACAGAATAAGCCCTGCTCTCCAGCATGGTATATAAGGTTCTCTAGGACCTCCACAGTGCTATTTGCATGGACTCTGTATGTACTCCTTCATCCTTGATCCCAAGGAATTCACCTTGCTATTTCTTTCCTGATAGCTTTTGCTTATATCAATTTGACAGTCATTTTAATAATTTCTTTTTCTATATACTGTTCAGTATTACTTCTGAGAAGGTTTTCCTTTATTTTTTCTCCTTTTACTTATTATAGAGATTTATCAACATATATAACATATATACTATAGCCTACTAAATATATATAACATATATACTATAGCCTACTAAACATATATAACATATATACTATAGCCTACTAAAACTCAAAGCCAGAAGTTCCCAGTTAAGCTGCATCAAGGCTCCTGATCTTCAGATACTGTGAGAGGATATATCTTTGTTGTATAAGCTTCTAGACTTTGGGGCAATTTGTTAAGCAGAAATAGGTAACTACGACAGTTGCTGACAGAAATAGATAACTAATTAGTTCTCTTTGGAAGAAATGTATTTTAACAAGATCATACCTTTCCTATATATATTTTTCCTTTCCTATATTTTTAGTGTTAAAAAATTGCCTATATTTTATGATTTGATTGTGATAATATATTTTGTGTTTTTAAGCATAAAGTTAGCAAAATAAGTTTATTTGAGCCTCTTAGAATTTCTTTTTAAGTTTTCTGATTACTGAAATACAAAAGTTTGGGAACTTGGGCTCCAGACAATTTCCATATCATTTACATTCTTCCATTATCACTATTTTGCATAAAATAGCATGAACATTTATTTACATCTAAATAAATGTAAATATATTTACATTTATCTAAATAAACTGTGAATATCGAAAGTGTGAGGCTTATGTGTTATTTATGCTCACCAGCACTGAGTGTGGCATCTGGCACAGAGTGTAGATTCCATGACTATTTATTGAATGAGTGAATAAATGCAAGTATAAATGAATAGAAACATTAATTACATGTGTCAGCAGTGCTCTCACAATATTTTGGCATCATGACTTATATCACTATGTGTGAAAATTCCACATATAATAGTAAGCATTTACTACAACTTCCAGATGTCTTCTGATATTTTGTTTCTTTTAAACTAGGAAGTTCAGTTAATCAGAATGCCCATACTGTTTGAAAATCACAGTTATTTTCATGCCTGTGTTGTATGTATGACAAAGGTGAAAGCTGATTCAAATTTTAAGATTTCTATTATCAAAAAAGTACAGTACCTGTAAATTACTCTTTTATATACTAGAGCACTGGTGATTACAATCACGAGACTAATTAGAAATAAGCACCAAAACACAAAATCCTTAGTTATGCATTCCAAGGCTGACAATGATTCAGGAAACAGACACATACACATTCATATGCACATTCATGTGCACATACACAACTTTCTGCAAGAAAATCACCACACCAATGGAATATTATGCCTCCATTAGAAAGGGCGAATATCCAACTTTTGTATCAACATGGATGGGACTGGAAGAGATTATGCGGAGTGAAATAAGTCAAATGGAGAGAGCCAATTACCTTATGCTCTCACTTACGTGCTGAGCATAAAGAAAAACATGGAGGGCATTGTGAGAAGGAAGGGAAGGGTGAATGGGGGGAAATCGGAGGGGGTGATGAACCATGAGAGCCTGTGGACTCTGAGCAACAAACTGAGGGTTTTGGATGGGTGGGGGTGAGGGGTTGGGCGAGCCTGGTGGTGGGTATTGAGGAGGGCACGTATTGCATGGAGCACTGGGTGTGGTACATGAACAATTAATCTTGTAACACTGAAAAAATAAAATAAACATATTTGGGGAAAAAATTAGATCTAAGAGTAAATGAGAATTGTCATGTTAAGATAATATTCTAAAAAAAGACAATAGAAAAGAAAAAGACTGGCTTCTTGGTACATGAAAAAAAAACATGGACAATGTTCTGTAAGATATTCAACCACTTAGCAAAAAGTGAGCCCAAAAGTCACTGGCATCCCCAAAGAGTCAAGTGAACTGCATTCACATCTTCCCTCATGGAGAATAGGGACTAACAATGACTAACAATGACTAGCTGGCTGTCAGTGAAAACCCTGTATAGTACTGCACCATAAGCAAGTAAGAATATTGTTTCTAGCATATCTAAAGCACACTGTATCATGGCAGTCAGGTAGGTCACAGCATGAGTTTTAAAGGAACACACTGCTATGTAAGAAATGTATGTGAACTTTCTCTTCATAAGCATAGAGGTGCTACTGTATAAAATGCAGAAGTATGTGGGCATTATAAAGTGAATGTTACACAGTTTCCTGCCTTATCACTGTCAATGTTTGGCAATTAAGCTTCTGAATGATATCAACAAATGAATAAAAACATGGTCAAGCCTACTGTGGAAAGCAGATTCTGAGCTGACTCCTGGTATTCATGAGCTTGTGGAATCCCCTATTCTTGAAAGTGGGCCAAGCAACGGGACGTGCTAGTAACAAAAGAATATGCAAATGTGATAGGATGCCACTTCCAAACTAAACTTATCAGGACTGTAACTACTATCCTTCCTCTCCCTCTCTTGCTTACCTACTCTGATGAAGTCTGGTGCCATATGGAGAGGCCCAGAAGTCAAGGAACTGAAGGCAGTCTCCAGCCAACAGTGAATGAGAAACTTGGCCTTCAGTCCAATATATCCCTTGAGTAACTGAATCATGCTGACAACCACAATAGTGAATTTGCAATTTGATTCTTGCCTACTTGAGCCTTGAGATGAGGCCACAGACATTGATGGTATGTTGACTCCATCTCTTGAGAGACTTTGAAGCAGAGGACCCAGCTAAGTGGTTTCTGTATTCCACACCTACAGAAACTGTGAGATGATGTGTTGGTGTTCAAATCACTGAGCTTTTGGATAGTTTGTTATCCAGAAACAGATAACTAATGCACTTCTCAATGCCATACAAGTCTAGGTAGTATTATGGAGATTTTTACTACATTAGGAAAACCAACAAACCAACCAACTTTTGTTTCCTGCGATCAAATTTCTTTAACAAATAGTGATTATTATTATTATCTCAATTATATTAAGAGCAGTCATAGACAGAAAATAGTGTAGATATTTACTTTAATATTGACTTTGAGATTTAGAAAGAATTTGGTCAAAAGAAGCAAGACTGAGTCAGGATCAAGCAAATCATTTCAAGTAATGAATCGTAATCATGACTGAACTAATAAACCAGTGTTCAAGGGAAGCATGATCTGAGCTGATACTCAAAGTGCAGGGGACTGCTCTGAATGGATACAAAATGGATAAGGTGACTGGCTTATATGGTGAGGCATGGGGATCATGGGAGTGGCCAGGCTAATAATGGGTGTTCCTGGCATAAATGGGAAAAAGCACAGAACTCACTGGGACTTAGACTCAGTGAGAGTCCTGTGGGCCATATAGGTGTTACATTTTCTTGATTTTTATAATGCATATTTCTTCATTTTCTAAATCATGGTATGTACCAGTTTCAGTTACTCAGCTGCAAGTAATAAAACCCAGAATAGGCCTTGGGAAGGAGAGAACCTAAGACAGTCTAGAGGATATACTGCAAAAACTAACAACCATGTGTCGATCGTTTTGTCTTTGTCATTCCATTCAATATTTAAATTTTCTGGAGAAGTCTGATTGAACTAACTTGATTTGCATGCTTATCTCACTTTTTTGCTGTGATCAGTGGAGATGGACCTCTATGTGGCCAAGTATGTACCTCGTGTCCACCTTTGGGACAATGGTTGAGCTCCACTGGACTACATGGACTGAGATGAAAAAGTGTTGTTACTCAAAGGGAATTAAGGATGCTGTTCAGAAAAATAAGGAAAGACATAAGGTTGCTGCACAAGTTAAAACAGCATGTATCCAGTATAGAAGCCACCTTGCAATCAGGGGAGCTGTCTCAGAATCAAACTAATGTGATTCCTTTAACAGGCATCACCTTTAACGGCCTTGATGCATGTACTGACTGGTGCCTTAAAGGCATCATCTGACACTTGAAATACATTTGATGCTAGGGATAGAAGAAATTACCCTTCCAATGAAGGTATGCTCCACAGCTGCAACTTCATATCCTCTTTCAGCTGCAGAGAGGAATTCAACTGGCTCTTCAGATCAGCCTGCCCAAGGGCCAGAACTGAAGCAATTCATTCCATCTGGCATTTCCTGATACTTGACTAGAGATGTTCAATGATGTTACCAACTTACATAAAAGTTCGAGCAATTGCCCAGCTTTCTGGGTGCTACTTCAATTTGTAATTGCTAAATTGTCTACTGCTCCATTTATGTATGATAGAACAAGGTATACAACAATTGAATGGCCTACTCGAATTCATAAAATATATGGCAGAATTGAAATTACAATCCATATCGCTAAGACCTTGCCAAATATACATTTTACTATAGTTGCTACCTTATTTTAAATACTGCATCACTATCTGATAGCATGTAATCATATTTTCAGTTGACATGAAGCTTAAGGGATAACTACTAGATGGGCTTACTGAATCAGAATTCAGAAAAGTCATATTCGACTAGAATTCTGAGCCATGTCATGAATTCATTCAGGATAAATGTCAAGTCCTGTACAAAAGAATATTGAGTAAGTGAGTATAGGTAGGGTGAAATATGACTTAACAGCAGATGTTTAAAAAACCTAGATTTTAGTTAGGATATAATTCACACACGGGCAAAAAAAAAAAAAAAAAGTAACCTGATTGCCAACAACACCAACCTACTCTTGGAATATACTCAGAGAGTTTTGTGTTGAGGTTCATTTCTTTCCTGAGTTTACCAAGCTAGGTTCATAAAAGTTAATATAATATTTCTGCATATGTGGTCTCCCCGAATTCCCCCCTAAACTGATCCAGACAAGAAAGAAAAGTTAAGGATCCTCTCTCACTTTTCCAGTAACTTAAGATATGTCTTCAACAACCCAGTTGTTACTTTTGTAGCCTCGGTGTCCAATATATAGTTACCTCCTACAGAAAATCTTATAGTTTGTTTTCTTAAACTCCAGTAAGTTTGAAGTTTAAGTTTGCCCCTCTCTGTTACAGACATTTGGAGGATTGCCTGTCCTGGTCTAGAGTCACCTACTTTCTTCTAGAATCGCCAGATATTGATCTACAGGGGTTAACCTCCAGACTTGATGTTAAATAATATCATGTCATGTCCCCAACCCCCTAGCTCCAGCTAGTTAGAAGGAGGGAGAATGCCTGATTTGCACTGAGTTTGGGGCAAGGGGTTTACCTCCTCTGGGATTTGGAATTGTTAACTGAAGACAGTTGGCTGGTCTAAGATAATCTCAATGTAAAATTGAGAGCCAGGAATATCACATAAACCAGTCTATATAGAAAGAAAAAGGAAAAAGCAAAATTAGAAGACATGTAGAAGAAATAAGAATTAAGATGGATACTGAGAAAGAGGCAGAAAGAAAAAGAGACAGAGAGAAAAAGAATGAACAGACTTTAGGGTTTTTTTTTTTTTTTTAAAGTTCTAAAGATCCGCCTTCTACTTTCTTTTTTTGTAACTTGGCTACATTCCTAAACTTCAGTTTCGTGAGACACTTTTGAATTTTTATAATTTCTTTTTTAAAAGATTTTATTTATTTATTTGGAAGAGAGAAAGAGAGAGAGAGAGTGCACGTACACACGCGCGCACACGTGTGTGCATGAGCAGGGGGAGGGGCAGAAGAGAGAGAAGTAGATTGACTCCCTGTTGAGCCACACAATAGGATCATGACCTTAACCAACTAAGGCTCCCAGGTGCCCCTGAATTTTTATAATTTCCATAATGTAAAACCCTTGTTCAGCTTAAGCAAAAACACTTACGAACAACCTAAAATCTTAAAGAACTCCATAGAACCTTCAGGCCCAAAGCACTAACCAAATCCCACAACCCATTAATCTCTCCTACTCATTGATTTTATAGTTTCTTCCCCCTTTCAACTAACATGGAAATACAAATGGTTACAGTCAATGTTAGTAAAGACAGTGACATTAACAGGGGCGCCTGGGTGGCTCAGTGGGTTAAAGCCTCTGCCTTCAGCTCAGGTCATGGTCTTGGGTCATAGTCTCGGGGTCCTGGGATGGAGTCTCGCATCCATCGAGATGGGGGAGCCTGCTTTCCCCTCTCTCTCTGCCTGCCTCTCTGCCTGCTTGTGATCTCTGTCAAAGAAATAAATAAAATCTTTGAAAAAAAAAAAAAGACAGTGGCATTAGCAATATTCATATGTTTAGACAAAATCTAAAATAACTCAAAACAGCAAATCAGTAGGAACTGCAAAAAATCTTCAGGATTGTCAGTGTAGCAAAGAGATGACAAGGAAAGGTAAACAAATATCAGCCAAGTATGTACAGAAATATTTAACTTAATTTTTTATGTGAGATGATTTTTTTCCTTAATACAGAACCATTAAAATGAAATAGGGTCTTCTGAAAAGGTAGTTAGTTCTCTGAAACTGCAAGTATTCTAACAAAATCTAGATGCCTTCTTTGCAAAGTATTTGTAGGAAAACTATTCAAGTATCAAATCAAATAAGTGATCGTATTAGCTGACTTCTACATTCTCTGCCAACTCTATGATTCTGTGATTCATCAATTTATCTTAAATGTCCACAGGATATATTGTAAAATGTAATGCTAATCTCTACATGACTAATAACATCTTGTTTAAATCACAATATGTAGTACTACGCCAATTCTTCTGATGGACAGGCATTATGAAAATATAGGAGATAATAATATTTACCAATTGTATGATCTCATCCCCAAAGGAGAAAGCCCTTTACAATGACATTTAAAGGTAGGCTTTTGTTTAAGATCAACTGTGTAAAATAACAGCAATAAGTACAAGGTGGCTCAAACATATGTTCAGTCTTGATGACATCATATCTGAATGGTATCTTCAGTTGAATCATCAAGTCTGGAATATTGTGATCTCACCCTTCTAGAAGGCTTTGCAATCACATGTTTGTTACTGTTGCCAAAGTCACAAATAAAACTTATTAGGAGCTTAAAATTTTTCAAGTGCCTTGTTCTACTTTTTCTAAACTGTTTACTGTATAATCCAGATATCCTCAGAGGGGTTCTTTTTCTAAATAAATTTATAATGTAGCTACTGCTACTAGGGCACACTACAACAAAAAGATTAAGCCAGTTAAAACTCAGAAACAAGGGGCGCCTGGGTGGCTCAGTCGATCCCAGGCCCCTGGGATCGAGCCCTGCATCGGGCTCTCTGCTTTGCAGGAAGCCTGCTTCTCCCGCTACCAGTCCCTCTGCTTGTGTTCCCTCTCTCGCTGTGTTTCTCTCTGTCAAATAAATAAAATCTTTAAAAAAAAAAAAAAAACTCAGAAACAATTACTAAATCTCATTTAGCCAGATGTGTGGACATTTTCAAGTATTCTTATATTCTTAGACAATGGTGAGAGTGATAGCCAGGAGGGTATTTTTGTCAAATACCCAAATTAGTCAAATTTGACAAATATTTTGTCAAATATTTGACATTTGGCATTTTTGATACCAAGAATTCCATATTCTCTTTCAGCTTCATATCATAAGATTATCCATGTGTAGTGGGCTCAGTGGTGGCTCCCAAAAACATATATTCATGCCCTAGTCCCTGAAAATTGTGACTATTATCTTATTCAGCAAAATAATAAACATTACCTTTTATGGAAAAAATATATCATAAAATTAAGGATCTTGAGAGGAGATGGTTGTCCTGGATTATCCAGGTAGGACCTAAATGCTGTCACGAATGTTCTTATAAAAGAGAGGCAGGGGGTGCCTGGGTGGCTCAGTCGTTAAGCATCTGCCTTTGGCCCAGGTCATGATCCCAGAGTCCTAGGATCGAGCCCCGCATGGGGCTACTTGCTGGGCAGGAAGCCTGCTTCTCCCACTATCATTCCCTCTGCTTGTGTTCCCTCTCTCGCTGTGTTTCTCACTGTCAAATAAATAAAAAATCTTTAAAAGAGAGGCAGAAGATCAAATAGACATGCAGAAGAGAAGATATTATGAAGGTAATTGTTGACATTTTAATTTCTGACTTCTGGTGCAGTGTTTACTTATTGTCTATCACTGTCCTTGAGTTGGAATGAAAGCACTCCTAAATCAACATTATGCTATCTTTAAGTGCATGTCTTAAACAAACAACTCATAAAAAAAGATATAAAAATATCCTCCAAACATATAAAAAGTTATCCTAATTCTCTTAAGAGAAGAATAATTAAAACTACTGAGGCATCATTTATAAACCACCAGATTGACAATTCAAAAGTCTGACAATCCACTTTGTTGGAAAGTCTGTGCAGAAAGAGGCGCTCTCTGACATGGCTAGTGGGAATGAAAAATGGTACAACTCTTACGGAGGAGAATTTGACAAATTTTTACCAAACTTCATGTGCATTTGCGCTTTGATACAGCAATGCTACTTCCACAAATTTGCTCTGGAGATATACCTACAAATATGTGAAAATGCATTTGCTATATGCAAATGAGCAATGTTTTTCATTGTAGTATTATGTGTAGTTGCAAATTATTGGAAAGTATCTAAGTCTCTAAGCATAGGAGAGTGAGTGAATGTAATGGAGTGCTACACTTCTGTAAAGAAAATGGACTCTGTATTAACAAGACATACTGTTAAGTGAAAATGCAAAGTGTAAAAGAATATACATGTAATCCTATATATTGTATGAGAACAGAAAATAAGAAAATGTATGGACACCTTCTTGTCATTTAAAAAAGCAACACAGGGGCACTTGGCTGACTCAGTTAAGTGCCTGACTTAGGTTCAGGTCATGATCTCAGAGTCCTGGTATTGAGCCCCATGGTGGCTCTATGCTCGGCAGGGAGTCTGCTTGTCCCTCTGCCCCTTCTTCCACTCATGTTCTCTCTCTCTTATTTATTTGAGAAAGAGAGAGAGCTTGCTTGTGAGGAGGGGGAGGTGGCAAACAGAGAGGGAGAAGGAAAGACACAGACTCCCCAGTGAGCCTGGAGCTTGAGTCTTGGGGCCTGATCCCACAACCATGAGATCATGACCTGAGTGAAACTAAGAGGCGGAGGCTCAACAGATTGAGCCATCCGGGCACCCCCAATAAATAAAATCTTTTAAAAAAATTAGAAAAAAAAAAAAGCAACACAGAAACCATGAACCAGAAAAGAAAATGAAGTTAACTATATGTGGTGAGGCAGAGGAATGAATGGGAAGGGATAGAAGAAAGAGAGATACTTCTCTGAGTATACTTTTATGTATACTTTGGAATTAAGTATGTTAATATACCACTTATTTAAAAATAGTAATTAAATCAACAAGAATGGGAAGGGGAAAAACTGCAAGCAAATGGAAATAAATGAGCCTTAATCATATTTCAGGTGAATACCATAACCACATTGAAAGGATTAGAAAGTAAGAACTAATCTAAGTACTTGTGAACAGAGCGTTCAGCTATACATCCTCAATCCTGGGCAGAATGGGCTGTAAAATGCTGTAAAATGGCAGAACAGCAAACAAGTCCTAAATTCTTTTTAGTAGTTTAGTTTATTAGAATCCTATGAATGAGGAAGAGGGGGGAGAAAAACAAAGAAAAGACAAAACAACAAGTATATAATGGAAAAAGGAGAAATAGGTGATCCCTTGACCAGATGTTAAAATTCACACCACCAGTGAGGACAGATGGACATCATGTGGCTCCAGGACAAAATACTTCCTATGCAGCATTCCAGTGAGAAGGCATAAACACAGTCTAGTCAACAAGGAAATATCAAACCAAACACACAATGAGAAATACCCTACTTTTGAAAAGGTAAGAGAATATGTTTTCAAAAATGTCAGTTTCTTTAAAGACAAAGAAAGGCTATGGAAATGTCTGAGATTTAAAAAAGGCTAAGGATGCTAAAGAGATCAGATAATTAAATGCAATACCAGCCCATAAACTGGTTTCTGTACTAGAAAAGAAAAAAAAATTGCTATAAACTTATACTATTGTTATCAACTGACCAAGCTGAATGTGAATGGTAGTTAGATAAAGATATTGTATATATATTTAAGTTTATGAAGCTGACAACAGCAATGAGGTTATGTTAGAGAATATCCCTATTCTTTGGAAATCCTATGCTACAGAATTTATGTGTTAAAGGCCATCGCATATGAAATTTACCTTCAAATGATACAGAAAAAATTATACCTATACACATGTATATAGAGAGAGCAATGGAGAGATTAAGAGAGAGGACATAAATGATAAAGCAAATAAAGTAAAATATTAAGAATAGGCAAATTGAGATTAAAAGGTTATAGGTACTCCTTATACCATTAGGCAATGTTTTATAAGTTCAAAATTATTCCAAACAAAAAGCAAAAACAAATATATCCAATAGCAGAAATTCTTTGAATCTTAAAACTGCTCAATGCCAAAAACAAAACAAAACAAAACAAAAGCCAAAAAATCCCCACTTGTTTCTACTTAACATCTCTTTAATCAACCCACATGTCTTCCCCTCTCTCATACACACAAAGAATATCTCAAGCCTCAAAGAGCTTATATAACCTAATTGAGGTATTGAAAAATGTCACTTAAAAAATGTTGAAACTTTAAGTCTCGAATAAATGCTAAATGAAAGATATATGTAATAGCTACCACAGACATTTGTTCCTTATCTAATTGAAACTTAACTTTTTATAATTTCTGCTCTTTCTTATTTTACATGAGTTGAAAAACTGATTATTACCCTTTCCTAAATAACCTCATATTTATTTGAAAACCACTGCTGAAATATCCTTCCTGCCTTCCTCAGCTTGAAGAACTCTGTTTCCTCAGTTTCATCTATCTTGCTCATATTAATTCCCTCCTCTAAGACTAAAATATGTTGATCAGCTGCCAGGTAGGCAGGCTTCAAAACTAACAAAAGATGCTTTACCAGCCTCTGTGTGTTAGAAATCCTGTGAGAGGCTCCAAATCATGAATTTGGGGTTCAGTTAAGGAGATTTTTCATCAAATTACAGGGCCTTTCCCCCAATGTTGAAAATAAACTTTTTTCCCCCTACTGGACAGATACCTTGGACATGAACTGATGAAATTTCACTTATCTACCGATTATGCTCTTATACTCGTTGTGTAGATTTTTATTATACTTATCACTATAAGGATTTCAGAATTCTCCTCCTTCAGGCACAGTGAAAGCTCACCTGTTAAGTTAAAATTTGACCCCCAAAGTATTTGGGCATAAAATACGATTGTATTGATTTCCCTCATTAATAAAATGTGTTTTTTTCAAGTAGGGTTTTGGTTTTTGGGGTTTTTTTTTTTTTTTTTTTTGGTTGTTGGCCAAACATGGTGTGTTTGCTTTTGTAATTAGGATAATAGAAAAATAACAGATCACTTGTTCAAAAAGCATATCCGATGTTAGGATAAAAACCAATTATCTTTTTAAACAAATTCATAAGTATTAATGAGAAATCCAAAAGTTTAAATTCCTTTTAAATTCCTTTCATTATAGCCATGTCAAGGTTGTAACCTTAAAGTCCAAACACCCCTATAATCATTTGACAGTAGTTCAAATATTTGTTAGCAAAATACGTGAGGTATTCTAATATACTAAATATTGCATGAGTTTACAAGAACCTTCTCTATTTTTATTTGTGGAACTTTCAGAATGCTATAGCCTTTTTCACTGTTTATGAATTCTTTATTCCTTCCTCCTTCTCTCTTCCTGCCTCCCTTTCTCCCGCTCTTCCTACTTCCTACTTTTCTGATGGGAGCATCAAGTAGAAATTTTTGATTGACTGTCCACTGTGCCTCAAGTAAGTGTAGAGATCTGAAGTTCCATCTGCTTCTGTTTGCCAATTGCCACTCATTCCTCCTTTTAACTACATCATCACCTTTCTTTGTTCTCTTTCTTTTTAAATAATAAATATGGGCACTGAAAGGTAATCTTTTGCTCATCTATCCATTAATTTACTTATTAATGAATACATGCAATGTATGTGTTAATTCATTTATTCATTTCATCATGCTCCAAACACAATTAAAGGTTGACATAAAAATCATAAAAAGTAGTATAGTTCTTTATTTTTTTAAGTACCCTACCTGAGTCTCCCAATTAGAGGCAGCATCTGCTTTTAGATTTCAGGTTTGGAGCCAGCCAGGATAAGCTGTTTAAAATGTACAAAGGGATGAACTGGAAAGAACAATTAAATATGTTCATTGCTAATGAATGATTTTCATGCTGGGTGAGCCCATAAAAAAGTAATGAGAGTTATATAATGGGCTGATCTTAGGCACTATATAGCTCCCTAATTCATGTTCACCCACTGGCTGGAAATGGATTCAAATGGATTCATCAGTATACAGTCTACCAGCTAGCATTTGCCATGTAGGAGAGATTTTCACTGTCAACTCTAATGAGTTATTACTAATGGCAGGCAGTTCCTGGCAACAGCTGGTAGCATTTATCCAGAATAAGAAAAGTATAAATGAGTTCCATGACAACCTGTACTGGCAGCAGGGAAAGATAAAGGAGAACACCGAAGAGTTAGACCACCTGAAGGTGTAGGGAGAGATGCAGTGCAAGCTGGTTTAAAGGTTCAAGAAGGCACACTTTATTGTCATACACTTGCCTTGGGTCACCTGGTACAGAAAGAGAAATATTCTGTAGATATTTAGATAAAGATGGAGAGGAATGTTTTTCCCAGTTCAAAAAAGAAAAAAAAGAAAAAGAGAAAAGAAATCTTTCCAGGAACCCTCTAGAATATCCAGTTAATATTTTTTCTCATTGCAAATGTCATAGCCCCATTCCACATTTGAGCATTTGGTTCGTCCTTTAAAATTTTACTTCAAGTACAGAGATCATCAGCTTTTAAATATTTGAAGATTATCAGTTTTCTACAGTAAATTGTTTCTTCTGTGGCTTCTTAGGTTGATTTCTTCAAAAGAGTGCAATGTCCTTTAGACAGCTTTTTATTCATACTTGCTTCCTAAGGACCCAAGCGTTCTATCAGCTTGACTCCTATTACCCATATCCATCATTAGTGGGTCATTCTAATGTCAATCACTGCCCTATTTTTAACTATAATTTATTAACCAATTATTAAAGCAACATAGTAATCAAATGCACCAAGTTTAGTGTTTCAAAGGATATTAGTGGTAATATGTCTTTTCATAAGACTATACCATCTAACTCCTGCTTATGTCTTTACAAAGTATCTATGTAGACATGATGCAAAATCAATGAGGAAAACAGGTTATGATGGTTAACTTCATGTATGAACTTGATCAAGCCACAGGGTAACCAGACCTTTGTTCAAATATTATTTTGCTTGTGTCTCTGAGGGTGTTTTTATTTTTTAAGATTATTTATTTATTTATTTGACAGAGAGAAAGAGCGCGAGAGAAAGAGAGAGAGAGAGAGAGATCACAAGTAGGCAGAGAGACAGGCAGGAGGCAGGGGGAGCAGGCTCCCTGCTGAGCAGAGAGCCCAATGCAGGGCTCCATCCCAGGACCTGAGATCATGACCTGAGCCGAAAGCAGAGGTTTAATCCATTGAGCCACCCAGGCGCTCCTCTGAGGGTGTTTTAGATGACTTTAACATTTAAATCAACAGATTGAGTAAAGCAATCTGTCTTCCCTAATGTGGGTTGAACCCACCCAATTAGTTGAAGGCCTAAATAAAAACAAGAAGGTTGACATCCCTGTAAGTAAGAAGAAATTTCTCTTCCCTGACTGCCTACAAGCTGGGACATAAGTTTTCTTCTGCTTTTGTAAGTAAGCTGAAGCTTCAACTCTTCTTGGATCTCAAGATTATTAGCCTTTAGACTGAAACTATACCATTAGCTCCTCTGGCTCTTAGGTCTTCAGACTCAGACAGGAACTATACCATAGGCTCTCCTAGGTCAACAGTTGGCTGACAACAGAGCTTTGGGTTTGTCAACCTCAGTAATCATGTGAACCAATCCCTTGTAATAAATATCATAAATATCTCCTATTCTGTTTCTCTTGAGAACTCTAATACATGCGGTAACTTCCAAAAATAATTAAATTTGTTGAATTGAGTGTCTAAATGCCTGTGTGCCTACATGTTGACTATTTATTTATTTATTTAAATTTTTTAGTAGGTTCCACACCCAACATGGAGCCCAGAATGGGGCTTGAACTCATGACCTTGAGATCCAGACCTGAGTTGAGATCAACAGTCAGAGGTTTAACTACCCAGGCACACCCTAACTTTTTAATAAATCACAAAATCTGGCAAAATAGTGTCTAATAAGTATTTTCTAAATGAGTGAATAACCTACTAATTATGTTAATTATACTGTTGTTAGTATGTTGTATTAATCATGTTAATTACATATATAAATAAGTATATATAAAGTTAGTTATATTAATTACATACATAAGAAAAACCTGTATTCAATTTGTAAAAGTGACATATCTAGTGGAACTTGGATAACTAATGGAGTGCTGTCTTGAAGAGTCATTCTTTCCTCCTAATATTTGAGGGAAAAAAAAAAGTCTTCCATTAACTTACAATGGGATTTTAAGCAACTCATGCATGCAATATCTCAGTTTCCTTACTTACAAAAAGAAAAAGTTGAAAAACTTTCAAACTCTTACAACTCAATAATTAGAATCTATGCCAGTATAATACCCAGTGATCATAATATTAGAAAGGGAGAAGAGAAAGAAAAATGAAAACAAATTTATTAATAATAGTCAATCCTGATTTGATTATATCTTTATATGTCTTATCTGTTTAATAACTTAGTTCATTCTAAGGACTGGTCTAGAACTGATACACTGAATATTCTGCATCTCTTACAAACTGAAGGGTAAGAAATAGAAGAGTTATATACTCATTCTATATCACTATTTTAAATTTTATATTACTAGTGTCAATTTTAGTCTGTATTTTAACTGTATATATTTCTCTATTTTTCATTTTTAAACCCTATAGGTCAATCTTTCTCATTGTTTATATGTCTTTGCTAATACTAGTAACAATGAAAAAAGTTACCAAGTTTTCAAGGATTATTATATACTTTTTACTTCTAATTTCATAATTGTATTTTGGAGTAAGCAAATTGAGAAGTATAAATTTTTTTTTAATCTCTTAAAGATTTATTTATTTATTTATTTATTTGAGCGAGAGAGAGAGAGAGAGAGAGAGAGAGAGAGAGAGAATGAACAGAGGGAGAAGCAGACTCCCCACTGAACAGAGAGCTCGATGTGGGACTTGATCCTGGGACTGGGATCATGACCTGAGCTGAAGGCAGGCACTTAAATGTCTGAGCCACTCAGGAGCCTGAGAAGTACCATTTTTAATATTAAAATTAATTTCTCTCCTTTTCCATTAGGTAAGAACCCTAAAATAGGGCAATTAAGATTTTTTGTTTCTGAGATTTGAAGTAAATGCAATTCAATTTTACAGTGAATACGTCCATTGTAAGATGAGACCACTAAAAAAAATAAAAGAAATTAACATATTTGTCTGTTTTCTATTTTGATTTCTTATGAAACTGTGGGAATGAGGGCAGAAAAAGACAAGGGGCAAGCAAAGGTAGAAGTAAAGGAAGGAAGGAAAAAAAAAAAGGAGATGTGAAGACACTCTGTGTCTATAAAGCTGTCTCTTTCTGTGTATACACATTCTGCAAAACATATATACGCACACATTATATTTAACCAAAATAGGTAGATCTGATTTTGAAAAAAAATTTAAATAACAGTCTTTATACTAATAACTCACTGACCTTATAAAATTAACTTTTTTTTTTAATTTAGTAAGATAACTGGAACAAAATTAGAAAAGTAGAGAAAAATACTCAAAAAATATTTAAACACAATATCATCACACTACCTTAATAGGAAAAAAAATAAATACCTCAACAGAAAAATGCTATATATTTATAGCCAAAATATAAATGGGGCATGTAAAACATATAAATAAGTCATAATAAAATACATGGATATAAATAGTGAGGATCGTAAACCAATGGGACAGTGTGATTTGGATCAATCTTCCTAGTATATAACATGTCAATATCTACCAAAACCATAAAAATGTACATGACTTAGACCTTGAAAATTCACCTATAACAAAGGAATCTAATGGAAGAAAAGAGCAAAGCTATACATAAAGAGGTAGTTTTATAGAAAAAAATGTTAGAGCAGTATTTATAATAACATAATAGACATAGCCTAAAAGTATTCAAATATGTCATTTTTAAAATAAAATTTGAAATACTACATAACCATGAAAAATCTCATTATTATGGCAAAATATTTGATGATGTACAGAAAATTTCACATTCTGTAACATAGAACCATTTGGGTATCTGGGGAGTGTTGGGGATTTTACCAAAAACAAAGTTGAATTGTTTCATCATTTTTCATTGTTGAAACCAAGTCACATAGTAATTGGTTGCTGATATTACTATCTGACTTTATTATAAGAAACTAACTTTGAAAAAACGCCTTATGAGTGAAAGTACGATTTATGCCATCTTGAAAAAAAGTCACTTAACCCGGTTAACTTTAGATAATAAGTGCCTATAAGATAAAAGCTTAAAAGAGAATTTAGGGGGATACCAAATTTTAACATTTTCATCCCCTGAGACCTTAATATGCTAAGAAAGAAAAAAAAGGAAATCATAAGCTTTGGGATTGCAATTTTAGTTACTGAGATGGCATCATTAAACTGTTCTGCCTTATAAAATAGGTATCCTTTCCAACTGGCAGTGAAAGGAGATTACCTAACTTTTACCAGGATGTTGTCATGGGACTGAAAGTCTTGAGACAAAAAAAGAAAGTTGGAAGAGACCCTGGTACTAAACCAATCTGGTAAATATGTACAGAACATATTCCAGTTTATGCTTTTGGCTAACTAGTATACTCTTCTCTAACAGAGAATGAGAAAAATGTGTTTGCTACATTTGATTTCCCAAATGAAAAAATGAAAAAAACAAATGGTTAATTGTATATGGAGGAGAAAAAAATGAAATTTCGGAGGGCTCAAGGCATTTGTTTACTTTCAGTTGAATCTTTCAAAGCAGGATGAGGGATGGAGGTTAAAATGTGGCTGAATGAACAAACTTCCCAGAGAAAAGTTAAATGGCTAGAGAGTCATTTTTATTTTTCATTCAAATAATCTGGAAGTTGTCTGGACATCAGGAAGTATTTGCCAGAAGGGTAACACACAGACACAGGCACATTCACATATACACACGCACAATCAAAAAACTATGAACCTAGAGAGTGATAGAGTTTGGAAACACAGAGATAAATATTCCACTATAAAAGAATCCAGATCTGTCCTTGAATAAAAGATCAAGAGATAAGAAAGCTGGCAAACATAGCCCTAATGAGAAAAAATAAAACTTTATAAAGAATTCCAAATCTTCGGGGCGCCTGGGTGGCTCAGTGGGTTAAAGACTCTGCCTCCGGCTCAGGTCATGATCTCAGGGTCCTGGGATGTAGCCCCACATCCCCATCGGGCTCTCTGCTCAGTGGGGAGCCTGCTTCCCCCTCACTCTCTGCCTGCCTCTCTGCCTATTTGTGATCTCTCTCCTCTCTGTCAAATAAATAAAAAATCTTAAAAAAAAAAAAAGAATTCCAAATCCTCAAGAAAATTTTATGTCACATAGTTTCATTTTCTCTGTATAAGTACTAAATGATTTTATTTATTTTGAAACAACACTGACACTCTGGCAATTTTGAAAAATATATTTGCAGGCTGAAAAAAATGCTAAAATTTCCCTAAAAATGTAACTAATTTAAACTTCGTTCCTCATCAACTAAAGTAAAATTGTCCCCTCTGTACTAAGCACCTAATGTGGACTCAGATAACATTCTAGAAGATGTAAGAGAAATACAAGATACCCCTCTGAGTTTCTTAGATACTTTGCTTAAGAGATAGAACTGACACAGAATGAAAAGATAATCGTACTGGCAGAACAGAATCAATGATTCTACAAATTACTGTGAAAACATCATAAGCTATGAGAAAAGGGGGAAAAAAACCCCAGAGGTAAGGTAGAGGGTGGAGCAGTGGGAGGACCTATTCCTCTTGCAGAGAGACATACGGACTGTGTTCTGCTCACAAATTGCCATTTCTTCCCTCTAACATCTTGGGTCATTTTGGGACCTGCGATGTTTTTGAGCATTTAAAGATAGAGAAAAGAAATGGGTGGTAGTGGGGGAGACATTTTAAAATCATTTTAGGGTAGGTATTTACTTTAGAGAAGATTCTCAGAAATTCCCAGCTTGTCTAGGTGCCTTGGGTTCTGTTCTGGAATCACTTTTTGCTTTTCAAATGCTGTTTAGGAGCAAGTCCTCACATGCCACCGGACACTCTTCCTGCTGACAATTTTGACCTTTATTAATTCAGGTCTGCTCAATCTCCACTACTGATCTGTCAATACTGACACCTTGTCACACTCTGATTTTGCAGAGAGAATGCTGAAAGAGTTCACAGGCCATCACACTGGTTGACTTGATACCAGAGAAAAAATAATAATAATAATAAATCCAGAGCCAACCTCATTTGCTTTCTATATTTAAACTCAAGCTAAATTGAAGTTGCACTAAGGATTATTCATGTGTCCTCAAGAGTTCTAAAGATGAATACCAGACATCTATGGGAATAGTTAGACTATTCATATGCTTATATAAATTGGTTTTCATGAGTAAATTTCCTGGTTTGCCCTTTTCTGCTGAAATATGTCCCTTGTTGTAGGAAAATGCAATAAAGCAATGCAGTGTGTTTTTTAATCTGTGGAAAGTTGAAAAGGTTAAGTGCTGTGTGTGAGTTTTCTACTCTCAGAATATACATACCCATTCCATGAAACAAAAAGAAATCAGCATAAAGATTCCTGTGTCTTTGTTATCCCTACAGTATAGTTTTCTGCAAAGAATGTGTAAAAGTAACTTTGCAGAGAAACAGCAGTTTGCTTTTGTAAATTTCAATGGCAGTCATGACCTTAAGTCTTTTCTATGCAAGAAAACTAAAAATGAGAGGTGTGCACCTTTTGAGATTAAGTTATTACCCTACAGCACTCGGCTTGCTGCTGTTTAACCAATAAACTGTAATTTGCTGATATTTACCTAAAAGATATTTTTGTTCTACTAGCTTTTCTTCAGATTAGCCACAATAGTCTACAGCCATATACCCTAAACGTGCCCAATCTTGTCTGACCTCAGAAGCTAAGCAGGGTTGGCCTGGTTAGTACTTGGATGAGAGATTAGCCACAATATAATCATAATTAAATAGACAACCCTTCCTGACTAAACTATCATTAGGGTAAGTGTTGTTAATTATTTTACATAATATTAATGTTAAATTTGAATTATCTACTGGTTTTAGTCACTTTACTTAAAAGTAGCCAACATTGGGGCGCCTGGGTGGCTCAGTCATTGGGCGGCTGCCTTCAGCTCAGGTCATGATCCCAGGGTCCTAGGATCCAGCCCCGCATCGGGCTCCCTGCTCAGCAGGAAGACTGCTTCTCCCACTTCCATTCTCTCTGCTTGTGTTCCCTCTCTCGCTGTGTTTCTCTCTGTCAAATAAATAAAATCTTTAAAAAAAAAAAAAAAAAGTAGCCAACATAGGGAAGACTGAGGATGTGGAATGTTTATGTTTTCTCTGGCAAGGTCTAACTGGGTTTTAGAGGGATTATATCATCAAATTTAAGAACTGGAATTTGAAAAAACTGGCTGTTAAAGAAATTCCATCATTCAACAGTTGTAAATATCAGAGAAGCTATGTAAGTCCTGTGAGTTGCACAGGAGAAAAGTAGAGCCCAGATCTCAAGTTCTACTGTCTCCTTCCTTCCCTTTGCTAGGCTGCTGCTTAGAAGAGTAATTCTGAGTCAGTTACAGATGCAAAATATGCAAAAGAAAGAAGCCCATACCTCACCTCACACATCTCAAGTTCACTAAACAAGTTTTAAAAATATTTCCAACAGCTAATGAGCTAAACTTCGTCTTACAGAAAAAGTTTTACTGAAATAAGACAGAAGTGCAAATCTTTGAAATGACAATAAAAGCCTTCAAACTTCAAAGCTGAAGGATGGAGACCGGAAAGGGTCGCTACCACATTTTTCATAATTTCTCTTCCCTTCAACTCTGCATATGGGTCAAAGGGCAGGTCAGTGGACAACAGCAGTAAGAGTTATATTGATGAAGGTGAACCATGTGCCAGGCATTGCGCTAGGAAGAACTTGACATTTCTTCTCTCACTGAGTCTTGCTTCCTTGACCCAGGCAGAAATTATTCAGGTAGTATGTCTGAACAAAAGAGGCCTAACATATAAACTCCAGTCTGGAGACAGAAATTTTTAGTAAATGTAAACTGCCTTAAAATAATATAGATAATTGTATATAAATTGTGAGTTGCTTAAAAATGTAGGGATTCTGATTTTTTTTTTCATCGTATTTCATTGTATTTTAAGGGTCTTAAAAACAAAAGCACTGGGGCCCATGGTTAAGTGTTTGCGTTTGGCTCAGATCATGATCTTGGCATCCTGGGGTTGAGTCCTGCATCAGGCTGCCCGCTCCACTGGGAGTCTGCTTCTCAACCTCTCTCTCTGCCTCTTTCCTAGGTTTGTGCTCACTCTTCTCTCTCTCTCACTCACTCATTCTCTCAAATACATAAATATCGAAAATCTTTTTAAAAAAAATGTACTGAAATGTACTTTGTGAATAATACATGTATGATAGTAGGTGACCTAAGGATGTGCAGACTAGGGTATACAGGAGAATAGTGTGCATTTCTGACTATCTTTGAAGTAAATAAAAATTTTATATCTAATATACATTCTTTCTCTTGAAGGATACTCAACCTTTCTTTGGTACCATTTCAAGGAATACAATGCCCTCAAATTTCCAACATAAATAATTATATAATAGCAACATTTTCCCTTCAGAGCTGGTGTTGTTATAAGAATACAGGGAAAAAAATGCAGAAAAATATGTCTATTTTCAATATTCTCCATCTGTTAACAGATAAGCATAATATTTGAATTGTTAATCCCCAACCATTATTACATTTTCAGTAAAGCAATCTTATAAATATGTAAATTTGACAACCTAGTTCTTATTATGAATATTAAAGGCAATCAATTATTGATTTGGTATATTATTTATGTAAATTAATTTCACCTAATTATTTATTCACATGCAGACCAACCTCCATCATGATTTTACTACATTGGTACGTAGTCTCATGACTACGTACATGAGAATGCAAAAATCAGGTGCAATAAATTTTTTTTTTAAAGATTTTCTTTATTTAATTGACAGAGAGAGAGAGAGAGAGAACACAAGCAGGGGGAGGAGCAGTGGGAGAGAGAGAAGCAGATTCCTGACTGAGCAGGAGGCCGGAAGTGGGGCTCGATCCCAGGACCCTGGGATCACGATCTGATCCGAAGGCAGATGCTTAACGAGCTGAGCCACCCAGGTCCCATCAGGTGCAACAGATTTTATTGATTTATTGTTTTATTGTTTCAATATCAATAGATTTATTGATTTATTGTTCCTCACAGCACCTTTACCATTAGGAAACTTAGTTTAGGGGCAACTGGGTGGCTCAGTCGGTTAAGTGTCTGCCTGCAGCTGAAGTCATGATCCCAGGGTCCTGGGATTGAGTCCTGTGTTGGGCTCCCTACTCAGTTGGGACTCTGCTTTTCCCTCTCTCTCTGCCTGCCTCCACTCCCCCAACTCATGCATTTTCTCTCTCTCTCTCTCTTTCTCAAATAAAATAAATAAAATCTTTTTTTAAAAAAAGGAAATTTAGTTTATAAGATTGGTGTTAGTGTCTGAAGGATACCTACATTAAGATTGTTTTATCTGTTGTTATCACCAAAGGTTTTATATTTTTAGTTGATCTTTAGTACAGAAATAATGTACAATAGCATATGATATATCAGCATGATCATACCTGGAAACTTCACTTAAACGTATCCAATCTCTGGAAGTTCTTTTCAAGTTAAGAACTGTGGTGTCTGTGTGTTGTGTGAATCACTTAACATGGGACACTCAGCATGTAGTCCAAAGAAAAGTAGGCTCACTCAATACTCCACTACAAAGAGTGCAATATGATTCACGCCAAGTTTGTGAACTATCCCTGTTTGTAAACTCACAATATACTGCCATATGTTAAAGACACTTAGGCATTCTAGAGTAAGAAATGTTTACCTGTACCTAAACACTTTTCCTCAAGCTTATTTGAACCCAGAGCCTTTTTGTTGTTCTAAGAGTTAGGGTATCATAGAAAATATTTTGGAAAACTCTGCCCTGGCACCATATGGCATAGGCTAAATATTAAATAGACTTGGGAAATACATCAAAATGGTTCCTGGGCACTCTGGGGAGGAGGTGTCTTCAAACGGACATAAAGGTTATGACACTTGTTAAATCATGTGATTCCCTAATCTTTTGCAACATCACAGAGATTTCCCACCATTGAGGAAAAATAATGAACAACACGGAAGCAGGAAATAAACCTAATCCATGTATGTTTTCTCTTTTCCCACATTATCCATTACTTTCTAATTACTGTATGCAATAGGGTAAGAAGTGAGAAGTTTCTTTAAGTAATTTATGAGAGCTGTCCATATATCATCAAAGTCATCAGTCCTGCCTTCAGTTCTATACTCTGTCCTTTAGTATGCAGCCTGAAGATGACATTAATAATAATGTCTAATTAATGGATACCTTTCCATTTCACAGAAGAAAGTTGTATGGCACATTTCCAGAGTCACAGGAATGCCCTTTTAGAATACTGAAAAGTGGCCTGAATTTTTCAATGCCAAAATCAAAGATGTTTGCAGCAGTATTATACTGTGCTTAGCTGAAATTTCACATGAGAATTTCCTCACCAAATCAGAAATAAGGGGAAAATCATTTGGGAGCATAGGTGCAAATAAACTGAAGGAAATCCCCTCATCTTTGACTTCTGGGAAGTCATTAAAGAATGTTTTATTCTACATTAAATAAATGTTACTGTCAAACTTTTCACCCGTTTTCTTCATAGATCTTCAATGTAGGATAATCAGGTGTTAATATTAATATGATTCATTGGGGGAGATGAGGAAAATAATGAAGTCACATGGAGGCAACTGACATTGCTGAGGAGATGAAGAAATTTACAAAATGAGGTCTGTGGACATTTTATCACAAAACTTTCACTCAGGAACAGCCTATGCTTTAGACAAAATATAGCTTTCTTTTTCTTTGAAAGAACCAATTCTATCCTTTCTACAAAAAAAAGAACAAATTATGTTTTTGTGAAGTTTAAATAAAATATGAGTTCCAGCTTTGAAAACACTTTCAATTTTAAGATTCAATTTTATATTTTGTGAACTTTTATTAATAAGGTACTTTACTCTTTTTTATACTTTAATGGTGATATATTTTAAAGATAGTTTCTGTGATATAGCCAAACCACATTTGGCTCAAATAGGAATATCAAGACTTATAGAATTTCTAAAAAATATGGTACGGTAACTTTTTTTTTTAACAGTTCGCAAAATTTAGATAGAGGGATATACTGTGACTTGTTCTGATTAATATGTTTTTTTTTTTTTTTTTTTTTTTTTTAAAACGGATCACTTTTATACAAATATGCAAATATACAAAGGTATTCAACTTTACAAAAATTTAAAAATGCAAAGAAACAAATAATGATGGAAAACTGAATATATCATCAAAGAATTAACTTCTGGACACATACTAGACCCAGGTGATTTTCTGAGAAAAATGGTTTCTAAAATAGTAGGATATTTTTTTTTTTTTTTAATTAATTTTTATTAACATATAATGTATTATTTGCCCCGGGGTACATGTCTGTGAATCATCAGGCTTACACATTTCACAGCACTTAACAGCACATACCCTCCCCAATGTCCACAGCCCAGCCACCCTATCCCTACCCTCTCCCCCACCTCCCAGCCACCCTCAGTTCGTTTCGTGAGTCTAGGA